>JBBGZY010001270.1:2977500-3504388 GCA_037952925.1 Lithobates clamitans | reverse complement strand
GGGAGGAAGGAAGGAAGAGGAAGGAAACAATGAAGGAAAGAGAGGAGGGAGGAAGGAACGGAGGGAGGATGGAAGGAAAAAACAAGGAAGGAGAGGAGGGAGGGATGAAGGAAAGAGGGAAGGAAGGAAGGAAGGAAGGAAGGAAGGAAGGAAGGAAGGAAGGAAGGAAGGAAGGAAGGAAGGAAGGAAGGAAGGAAGGGAGGGAGGAAGGGAGGAAGGGAGGGAAGGAAGGAAGGAAGGAAGGAAGGAAGGAAGGAAAGGAGGAAGGAAGGAAGGAAGGAAGGAAGGAAGGAAGGAAGGAAGGAAGGAAGGAAGGAAGGAAGGAAGGAAGGAAGGAAGGAAGGGAAAAGGAAAAGGAAAAGGGAAAGGAAGGGAAAGGAAAGGAAAGGAAAGGAAGGAAACAACACATGATTGGTTGAAGGGAAAACAGCTTCAACCTTTTTACGAAGCCCAATGAACCTTTACATTGCAAACTGAAAATTCATTTTACTAAATAAAAATCTACATTCCCTTAGTAAATCAACCCCATTGTAACACTGTACCCCCTTATCTCAGAGTTTGCATGTTCTCCCTGTGTGGATTTCCTCTTGGTACTCGGCTTTCCTTTCGCCCTCCATAGACATGCTGGTAGATTAATTGCCTCCTGTCTAAGTTGGTCCTATGTATATGTATGTATGGATGTAAGTTAGGGACCTTCGATTGTGAGCTCCTTGGAGGGGCAGGGACTGATGTGAATGTACAATATATGTAAAGCACTGCATAAATTGTTGGCGCTATATAAATACTTGTAATAAATAAATAATAAATGAATAAATCTCCACAATCTCACCAGCATTAGGCACAGCCATAGACAATACTGTAATAACAGTCACAACGTTCTGCTTACTGGGAATAGAAATGTGTTTTTCAAATCAATTTTTCATAACATAAACCTCAAAGGGAGAGCAAAAAATGGAACCCAAAAGAAAACTTCTGAAATAAAGGAACAGAGTGTATTGATGGGAGGAACTGGGAAGGAGAGCGAGAAATATAGAAAATGCAAACAGTCTTTATATTAGAACTAAACCACATATGTGAATGTGTGGAAGGTATTCAGTGAAACTGCACAATTCATATGGGAAGGGTTACCATGATCCCTAAGGGGGTGAGTATGTTTAATACAAATCTAACATGTTATAGAGAGTGATGTACTTGATACAATCCTTACCTCTTTTTGATTTATCCAGAGGAGATGTTGAGACTAAATAGGGGGATTAGACATTTCCTCTAGAGATGGAAAAAGAACAGAATTAATATTAATATTACATTCTAAGAGGATTTGGCTCGTGACTCCCAAACATCACATGGTAAAACACCGTTGCCTAGGTAGGATTTGCTTGGCTTTAATAGAATGACAATTTCATTGACCTATACTGTAAGCATTGTGGTATTTTGGTTTTGTGCTGCCCTAGGCAATAAATTTGTCCCACCCCAGCCGCAGTATACCATTCTTGTCTCAGGGTCTGATGGGGAAGCTGCAGCCATTCACAGTGAAGAGCTGGGACTTCCCCATCAGACCCCGAGACATGATTCCTCCCAGTGCCATACATAGAATTACTGCCCATGATCTGACATTCGCGGTGATACTTCACATGTGTAGGACGATCGCTGTTGCATGCATGCAGGGCGGACACATGTGTTTACCTTTGCGCTCGAAAATGGGAGGACAGGGCACTTTAATTTTTTTTTTTATTATTAATACATTTTATTTTTTTAAATTATTTTTACACTGTTGCTTTAATTTTTTTTTTTCTTTCATTGCTGTCACAAGTAGGACTGGGAGAACGGTTCGGCCTGAGCATGCTGAGTTTGGGCGAACACTTGTGCGTTTAGCCATTTCGACGAACACCCAAACGACTGCTCTCATGCGCCCGTGCACCGCTACACCAATCTCGGTAAAGAGCTCTTTACCACGACGGAGGCTCTTTACCACGTGATCAGCCGTGTCCAATCACGGCCGATCACGATGTAAACAGGAAGAGCCGTTGATTGGCTTTTCCTCACTCGTGTTTGACAGACGCGAGTAGAGGAGAGCCGATCGGCTGCTCTCCTGACAGGGGAGGTCTGTGCTGATTGTTTATCAGTGCAGCCCCCCCTTGGATGCCCACCCAGGACCACCAGGGATTGCCACCACACTGGACCACCAGGTATGCCACCCTAGACCACCAGGGAAATGCCAATTAGTGCCCAGGCAGCTGCCAATCAGTGCCCATCCCCAATGCCTGCCAGTGCCAGTGCCATCAGTGATGCCTATCAATGCCATCTGTCAGTGCCCCATATCAGTGCCACGTATCAGTGCCCATCAGTGCCCAGCAATGCCGCCTATAAGTGCCCATCAGTGCCCAGCAGTTCCTCCTATCAGTGCCACCCATAAGTACCCATAAGTGCAGCCTTTCAGTGCCCATCAGTGTCGCCTATGAGTGCCCATCAGTGCCGCCTATCAATGCCCATCAGTGCTGCATATCAGTGCCACCTATCAGTGCCGCCTTATCAGTGCCCATCAGTGAAGGAGAAAACTTACTTATTTACAAAATTTTATAACAGAAAGAAAAGAAAAACTTTTTTTTTTCAAAATTTTAAGTCTTTTTTTCATAGTCCTGGGTAAGCACACATATCCTAACCCTGACAAATGAGAGAACTGAAATCACATACAAAATGTTCCCACATCCTAAAGTTTTCGACATGTTTCACCGTGACGGCTTCATCAGGAAAAGGACGAGGGTATTCAATTAAAAAATATATATGTATAAGACAGCAAAATATGCACAGCCTTGAGTGTGTAAAGAAAAGAAGAAAACACAAAAATTAATACAATACAATTCAATAAACACAATATAACACTGCACATGCATGACCCCACATCATCCACAAAACATGGGAAATACCACCCACCCTCGGGAGAAAAACAAAAACAAAAAAAACCCCACCACCCACACAAAACCCAAATAAAGCCCAAGCTGAAAGCTGAAAATTGCCCCTGGCAGGAAGGGGGTGTGAGTCCCTGGTATTGAAGTAGTTAACAACCGATGAGTCATCATGCCTTCAACATGGAGAGGTGGGTGCTTTGGGGCAGGGGGGCTCTGCCCTAAGGCACCTTGTCCCCATGTTGATGGGGACAAGGACCTCATCCCCACAACTGTGGCCGGTGGTTGTGGGGGTCTGCGAGCGGGGGGCTTATCGGAATATGAAAGCCCCTTTTAACAGGGGTGCCCCCCAGATCCTGACGCCCCCCATGTGTATCAGGGACATAGAACCCTTACTCATTCACCAAAAAATTGTCAAAAAAGTAATAAACACAAAAGACGAGTTTTTGACCATTCCTTTATTAAAAAATAAAAACTAGCGTCCCTCGATGTAAATCCATCGCCAATCATGCCGCCTGCCCACCTAAAAAACAAAAAAACGCTTCTGCCTCCTGGGAGGCCTCCGTCGAATGCCTGCTTTGTGCTTTGACATTTCTTATGTAGGTAAGAATTCATTAATATTTGATTCATTCATTTATAGAACTAATTTCTTTTTGTCCCTTGACTATTTGTATGAGCCAGTCCTGTTGGGTGAAATGCGTTAGAGGCAGTGGCGGCCCGTGCATTGTGGGCGCACGGGCGCCACCCCCTTAACAAGGCCGCCGCCCTACCTATCCATGTGCCCAGCCCCTTTCAGGACGCCGGACACATGAATTAGAATTGCAGGGATAGGTGAGGGGGTGTGTATTTGAAGCACCTGATTAGAACCAGAGGCTCTAATAGGCTTCAAAATAGGGTGGGCTTGGGGCGCAGAGATTGCGCCCTGATCCCAGCCTGTAGTGTGACACTAGTGAATGAATATTCACTATTCTGCCACATTATCCTTTATCAGGAAGCACCTATGGTCAAGGACTGACTCAGTGGTTGTCAGCTCTAATAAATCAGGAACCATGTAATGTTATTGGACTGTGGCGGCTTTTTTTTTCTTCCCGTGTGTTTGGAGCAAGGACGGCACCATACACTGGCCCCCACCTGGTGCCTGGGGCAGTGCAGAAGAATTTGGCTTGGAGCAAAGGAGGAAAACCTTACACACATCCACTACATGTGTCTGTAAGGGTGACATTTTGACCATCACTATAATGGGGGCATTATTATCACTGACTACCAATGTAAGTTGCATGGGTTTCTGGAGACTTGTACATTTTTTTTAAGGGTTCCCCGAGGGTAAAAGAGTTGAGAAAGGCTGGTGTAGGGAGACACAACTGCATACAAGAGTGGCTCCATAGGCTGCTGCAAGAGAAAGGAGCCATCTTGAAACCAGAAACCTTGGGCAGGGGTCATGGAACTAACTTAACCACTTTCCGCCCTACCTATAGCAGACTGACGGCCGTGGTTTTGTTATCCTGACTGGACGTCATATGACGTCTTTCAGCATAAAAGGCGACGAGAGGCAATTGGTGGTGTGGCGTGTCAGTCTGACACACCGCAACACTGATCTCAGTAAAGAGCCTCTGACGGAGGCTCTTTACCACGTAATCAGCTTTGTCCAATCACGGCTGATAATGTTGTAAACAGGAAAAGTTGTGTACTGGCTTTTCCTCACTCGTGTCTGACAGATGCGAGTAGAGGAGAGCCAATCCGCTGCTCTCCTGACAGGGGGGGGTCTGTGCTGATTTATTATCAGCACAGCCCCCCTGAGTATACCCACTTCAGACCACCAGGGATGCTACCAGGACCACCAGGGATTACCACCACTGATGACCACCAGGGATGCTACCAGGACCACCAGGGATTACCACCACTGATGACCACCCAAGGCCACCAGGGATGCCAATCTGTGCCCAAAATCGATGCCAATCGGTTCCCACAAATGGTGCCAGTTAGTGCCCAGTAATAATGCCTGCCAGTGCCTCCTTATCAGTGATGCACATCAGTGCCACCCATCAGTATCCATCAGTTCCACCTATCAGTGCCCATCCGTGTCCATCAGTGCCCATCAGTGCCACCTATCAGTGCCACCCATAAGTACCTATTAGTGCAGCCTTTCAGTGCCCATCAGTGCCGCCTATGAGTGCCCATCAGTGCCCCCTATCAATGCCCATCAATGCTGCATACCAGTGCCACCTATTAGTGCCCATCAGTGCTGCATATTAGTGCCCATCATCAAAGCCCATCAGTGCCACCTCATCAGCGCCACCTCATCAGCGCCCATCAATGCTGCCTTATCAGTGCACATCAGTGAAAGAAAAAACTTACTTATTTACAAAATGTTATAACAGAAATAAAGAAAAATTATTTTTTTCAAAATTTTCAATATTTTTGTATTAGTTGCGCAAAAAATTAAAATCCCAGAGGTGATCAAATACCATCAAAAGAAAGCTCTATTTGTGGGAACATTATGAAAAAAAAAATGAGTTTGGGTACAGTGTGGCACGACCGCGCAATTGTCATTCAAAGTGCGACAGTGCTGAAAGCTGAAAATTAGCCTGGGCAGGAAGTAGGGAAAGTGCCCGGTATTGAAGTGGTTAAAGTGGAACTTAACTCTCTCAGTCCACATTGACTATTTTAATCCTACTAGCATTAGTAAATAGATAGGAAAGTATATTATATCTACTTGTTTTAAACTTTTTTTTTTTTTTACATTTCTTCGGTTACTTTCTGGTTTCCATGCCTAGCCACTTCCAGCCCAAGGACGTCATATGAGGTCCTGGACTTTGAGTGGGGATATCTGAATAATGAGGCATCATCCAGGTATCATCTTTTTCAGTCAGCGATTCTGTGTACCGTAAGAACGATCACAGCGGCAGTTCAGCCGCTTGATCATTCTTACAGTCAACGGGAGGGGACATCCCCCCTCCTGCTGCCCTCCGGTGCTTCTCCGGACTCACCCGTGCAATCGGCGAGCCGGAGAACGAATCGGTCACACCTGGAAGTTGATCGTAGAGATTTCTGGTGACCACATGGTCCCCAGTCATCCCTATGACTCTCGGTGGCCCGGGCACGACGTTGTGACATCAGGTCCAGGTCGGCGGATGTAAACAATGTGGAGGACTCGACTGGAAAGGCCGAGACAGTTCATTTTTTTTTATCTCAGATGTGGGGTCCTATAGACTCCAGATCTCACCATAAAGAGGCACGCACTATTCCTATTACAAGGGATGTTTACATTCTTTGTAATAGGAATCAAAGTGATCAAAAAAAATAAAGAATTAAAGAGAAAGTGTAAAAATAATAAAAAATAAAGGTAAAATAAACAATAAAAAAAAATATATAGATTTAAAGCGCCCCCTTCCCTGCGTGCTCGTGCACAGAAGCGAACGCATATGTAAGTCGCGCCCACATATGTAAACGGCATTCAAATCACACATGTGAGGTATCGCCATGTGCGTTAGAGCAAAAGCAATAATTCTAACCCAAGAACTCCTCTGTAACTCTAAACAGGTAACCTGTGAAAAAGTCACCTATGGAGATTTTTAAGTACCAAGGCTTGGCGCCATTCCACGAGTGTATAGTGACATATAATCACACACATAGGTTGGACTTGATGGACTTGTGTCTTTTTTTCAACCTCACCTACTATGTTATTATCAGTCAGCTGGGGCAGCTGCAGAGCACTAATGAGGAAAGCTGCGGGACCTGCATCCCTTTAGACGTGTTCCTATTGGAAATGTCTCGCCAATAACTGCATTTTTGTTGCAGGGGATGCCTGAAACCTGACTTGTATCTTAGGCAGACTTCTGGGAAAATTGGTGAGCATTTATAGAAAATTACAGCGGCTGCAGATTGAAAAGGAAAGGTAATTTTTAATAGCATTCAATGACAATATGACTTGTATCGCAAGTGTACACATTATATTATTTTTTCTTTATTTGTTATTTTTTTTCCCCATGAAAGTGGAGTTACCCTTTAACCACTTGCCGACTAGCCGCCATCATTATACAGCGGCAGGTCGGCATGTTCCCATGATTTGCCGTAGCTGTACGTTGGCCCTTTTAACAGCTCTAGCGGGTGCGCTCGCGCCGCCGGAGGCGCACGCCCGTTGCACGGCGGGGGGGGAATACGATGCTCGTGGCTCGAGGCCGCAATGTCTGCCAGCCACGTGTGGTCATGGGCACCAGAGCCAGAACGGGCATGTGTGTGCGTAAACACACACACATCCTGATTCTGTCAGGAGAGGAGAGACAGATCGTCTGTTCCTACTAGCTAGGAGCAGCGATCTGGCTCCTTCTCTAGTAAGTCACATTCCCCCCACAGTTAGAAACATCTAGCAGGGAACACATTTAACCCCTTGTTCACCACTACTAATAACCCCTTCCCTACCAGTGTCATTTACACAGTAATCAGTGCATTTTTATAGCACTGATCGCTGTATAAATGTCAATGGTCCCAAAAATGTGTCAAAAGTGTCTGATCTGTTCATCACAATGTCGCAGTCCTGCTAAAAATCGCAGATCGCCGCCATTACTAGTAAAAAAATTAAAATAAATAAATCTATTCCCTATTTTGTAGATGCTATAACTTTTGCGCAAACCAATCAATATACGCTTATTGCGATTTTTTTTTTACTCAAATTATGTAGAAGAATATATATCGGCCTAAACTGAGGAAGACATTTTTATTTTTACATTTTTTTGTGGATATTTATTATAGCAAATAGTATAAAATATTTGGTTTTTTTTGTTTGTCTTTTTTTCAAAATTGTTGCTCTTTTTTTGTTTATAGCGCAAAAAATAAAAACCGCAGAGATGATCAAATACCACCAAAAGAAAGCTCTATTTGTGGGAAAAAAAGGACGTTCACTTTGTTTGGGTACAGCGTCGCACGACCGCGCAATTGTCAGTTAAAGTGACGCAGTGCCGTATCGCAAACAATGGCCTGGTCATTAAAGAGGAGTTCCACCCAGGGGGGCCGTCAAAAAAAATAAAATAAATAAAAGTCAGCAGCGACAAATACTGCAGCTGCTGACTTTTAATTGGACACTTACCTGTCCCTGGGTCCAGCGATGCGGGGGATCGAGGCCCCGCTCGTCCCCTCCCTCCGCTCGTCGGCGCTTGCATTTCAACTGTGGGCGCCGGGCTGTGGCTTCACAGCCTGGCACCCACTGCGCATGCGCGAGCGGCGCCGTGTGCCGTGATTGGCCGCTTAATCACCTGGGACCTGTAATGGGTCCCAGATGATTGACAGGAGGGAGGGAGCAGAGCGGAGCCCTTCCTGTGCCTGGGGGGAAGTGATGTCACCAGCTCAGGCAAAGGAACAGGCAGACTACGAGGGACCACCTAGCAACAGGCATTTAGAGGTAAGTGAAAAAAAAAAATATCCAAATATTTTTTTGTTTTTTTTTTTTTAGATTTTTTCCAGGTATTTTTGTTTTTTGGGTGGAACCCCACTTTAAGGGGGAAGTTCTTCTGCTTCTTAAGGTTACAAGAAGAGCTAGTAAATTCTCTCTTATACAGCTGGTAAATTCCCTTTCTATAGGGGCTGGGATAAAGACTGGGAATTTGATCATACACAGCATGTTTGCCGCACAATACAACACATTCCCTAAATATGAAGCTAAATGGCAAAACGCGGGAGGCTCGTGTTGACGTTATAAGGGATCTGGTCAGCTAGAAAGCATCCTCAGATGTTTTATTTTTTCAGTGATGATAAAGTAGAAATGAAAAGAGTTAACCTTGAGGTTGTGTCTGATAAGTTTCAGAGGGAGATGGTTTAACATGAACGGAATAGTGGATATCCATGTTGGGTGAATGAAGGCTCTTCTGAGGGTCTAAACCAGGGTTTCTCAACCAGGGTTCCTTCAAAGGTTGCTAGGGGTTCCTTCAGCATTGAGCAAGTTCTGCCTCTCGGATAAGTTCCCACGAACACCATTGATCTTTTTAGCTATCTGTAAGGAGGTAATTCTTCCCAATGACCACAAGTGTAAGGACAATTCTTCCCGATGACCATCACACTATTGTATCATGAGTTGTAGATTTCTAATTTTTAGCAGGGGCTCCCCGAGACCGGAGAACTATTTCAAGGGTTCCTCTGTGTTGAAAAGGTTGAGAAAGGCTGGTCTAAACACTCATTACTAAATATCAGAGATCCTTCTGTGTGTGTCCGACCAGCTTTAAACAGTATGTTGCTTCATGTCTGTAAAATAAAGGAGATAAGCCTTACCCAAGAAAACTCAACTTTTGATGTAACTTTTAATTGTCTCAAGCTTCTTCTTGGTAAAACTTTTTGAAAGCTCTGGAGGAGCATTCTGTAATGTTTAACAAAAAATGTCAAAGCGCACACCTCGAAAAACAAATCACATAAAACACTCCCAAGGTGGCTTCTCTCAGAATAATGGAAAGCTGGGTGGGTGTTTGGATAAACTTTTTATTACTTTTCACCTTCGTGGTGTGACTATAGAAGATCCTCAGAAGTTGGAAAAAAAAAAGAAAAAGCAAGCTTGAAGTTTTGTTGATCTAGCTGTCTGCAATGCGTTTCAAGTGCTAGCAGCATGGGGGATATAGAAATACGAAATGTTTATATCCAGGGCCAGCTGAAGAGCAAGAAAATGAGAGCATGTACAAGGAGGATAAACAATCCCAGAAGACAGATGTTACAGAAAAGTTCTGGACAAGATACAATTTCGTAAAATGAAGAAAGTGGAACTTCTGAGATGGTGTCAACCGTTTTATCTGTCTATATATAGGCAAATACATTTTTAGATTGTAAGTTCTTGCAAGCGAGGCCCTCCTAACTCTTTTGTCTTAAATTTTAATGTAAGTGTTATGTCTCTGTTTACTTTCAGAAAGCAATGTGTAAACTATTGATGCCATATAAATCCTGTATATTATTATTAATACTAATATTAAGCACTTAAGGACCGAGCCTCTTTCTGAGATTTGTTGTTTACAAGTTAAAAACATTTTTTTTTTGCTAGAAAATTACTTAGAACCCCCAAACATTATACATTTTTTTTCTAACACCCTAAAGAATAAAATGGCGGTTCTTGCAACCGTATTTGTGCAGCGGTCTTACAAGAGCGCTTTTTTTGGAAAAAATACACTTTTTTAAATTAAAAAATAAGACATCAGTAAAGTTAGCCCAATTTTTGCTTATATTGTGAAAGATGATGTTACGCTGAGTAAATTGATACCCAACATGTCACGCTTCAAAATTGCGCCCGCTTGTGGAATGGCGACAAACCTTTACCCTTAAAAATCTCCATAGGCGACGTTTAAAAAATTCTACAGGTTGCATGTTTTGAGTTACAGAGGAAATCTAGGGCTAGAATTATTGCTCTCGGATCGCGGCGATACCTCACATGTGTGGTTTGAACACCGTTTTCATATGCGGGCGCTCGGCGGGACGGGGCATGTTTAAAAAAAAAATGTTTTTTCTTATTTATTTTACCTTTTATTTTTTATTTTTATGCTGTTCTTTAAAAAAAAAAATTGTGTCAATTTTATTTCTATTACAAGGAATGTAAACATTCCTTGTAATAGAAAAAAAGCATGACAGGACCTCTTAAATATGAGATCTGGGGTCAAAAAGACCTCAGATCTCATATTTACAATAAAATGCAATAAATAAATTTGTCTTTTAAAAAAATCCCCCCCAAAAAATGGCCCTTTAAGAGCTATCGGTGGAAGTTTTGACGTCACTTCCACCCTGCAATGATATGGAGACGGGTGGGGGCCATCTAACCCTCACTCATCTCCATGTCAGGTTAGGGAAAGGATCCGATGGCCTCCGCCGCTGCTGATGGCTGTGGTAAGTGGCAGAGGGCACTGGATCGAGGAGGGAAAGGGGGCCCCCCGCTGATAAAAGTGATCTTGCGGTGAATTCGCCGCAGAGACCACTTTTATCTTGATGCGGACCGCTTGCGAAGAAGAGGATACCGGCGTTATGGTAGCTAGCTGTGTGAGTGTCTGGAGCCACAATAACATCACTCCCACATATGCGCGGGAGAGCCACCGTTTACAGAACAGGACTCTGAAGGAAGGGCATGGGTATGCCCTTCCTTCAGATTGTGACGTCACTGGATGCATCTAAAGTAAATATCTCCTAAACCATGAATGTTTAGAAGATATTTACAGTACCTATAGGTAAGCCTTATTATAGGCTTACAGTGCCTTGAAAAAGAATTTATACCCCTTGAAATTTTCCACATTTTGTCATGTTACAACCAAAAGCTTAAATGTATTTTATTGGGATTTTATGTGATAGACCAACACAAAGTGGTACATAATTGTGAAGTGGAAGGAAAATGATAAATGGTTTTCCAATTTTTTTTTTACAAATAAATATGTGAAAAGTGTGGGGGTACATTTGCATGGCGCCCCCCTGAGTCAATACTTTGTAGAACCGCCTTTCACTGCAATTACAGCTGCAAGTCTTTTTGGGGATGTCTCTACCAGCTTTGCACATCTAGAGAGGGACATTTTTGCCCATTCTTTATTGCAAAATATCTCAAGCCCTGTCAGATTGGATGGAGAGCATCTGTGAACAGCAATTTTCAAATCTTGCCACACATTCTCAATTGGATTTGGGTCTGGACTTTGACTGGGCCATTCTAACACATGAATATGCTTTGATCTAAACCATTCCATTGTAGCTCTGGCTGTATGTTTCGGGTCGTTGTCCTGCTGGAAAGTGAACCTCTGCCCCAGTCTCAAGTCTTTTGCAGAATCTAACAGGTTTTCTTCTAAGATTGCCCTGTATTTGGCTCCATCCATCTTCCCATCAACTCTGACCAGCTTCCCTTTCCTTCCAGAGAAAAGCATCCCCACAACATGATGCTGCCACCACCATGTTTCACGGTGGGAATGGTGTGTTCAGGGTGATGTGCAGTGTTAGTTTTCCACCACACATAGTGTTTTGCTTTTAGGCCAAAAAGTTCAATTTTGGTCTCATCTCACCAGAGCACCTTCTTCCACATGTTTGCTGTGTCCCCCACATGGCTTCTCACAAACTGCAAACGGGACTTCTCATGGCTTTCTTTCAACAATAGCTTTCTTCTTGCCACTCTTCCATAAAGGGCAGATTTGTGGAGAGCATGACTAATAGTTGTCCTGTGGACAGATTCTCCCACCTGAGCTGTGGATCTCTGCAGCTCCTCCAGAGTTACCATGGACCTCTTGGCTGCTTCTCTGATAAATGCTCTCCTTGCCCGGCCGGTCAGTTTAGGTGGACGGCCATGTCTTGGTAGGTTTGCAGTTGTCCCATACTCTTCTCCATTTTCGGATGATGGATTGAACAGAGCTCTGTAAGATGTTCAAAGCTTGGGATAATTTTTTATAACCTAACCCTACTTTAAACATAAAATCCCAATACAATACATTTACGTTTTTGGTTGTAACATGACAAAATGTGGAAAATTGCAAGGGGTGTGAATACTTTTTTCAAGGCACTGTAAGTGGCTCTAGCATTTTAAGCAGTAGAAGCCAGTAATGGTGGCCTCCATGTTTCTCAAGACAAGTTTTTCTTTAAGCCTGTAGTGCCAGTATTTTGCAAACATTCATTGTTGAATGTATTTGGTAGTAGGTTCAGTTTTTTTATACTGTGGTCACTTAGTAACGAAACTAGATCGTCTTTGTGTTTTCCCAGTCGATAACAATTTCTAATGCTCTTTGCTGTCAATAAGAACCTCTGCTCCCGGAATAAGAGAAACATCAATATGTTATGGCAAGTGCAAATTATATTTATTCTTTGAAATGAGGACGACAGCATTAACAGTTGAAAAAGCAGCGTGAGATCACTTTGAAGTCCCTTATCCAATGAAAATTATGATCCAACAATGGCCGCATTGTTCCCTGACTGTTGTTACTGTACAATGAGCAACTCTCTCCGGAGCCCAAAGCCCGGCGAACAGCAGGAGACCCACGAATGGAGGATCCATCAAGATGTTTCCTAATGCACTCCTCGTTGTCGTAGGCTATGAGGCCAACACGTAGGACCTCCAGCATTCATTTCATTAAGACAAAATTTCATAAATCTGACATTAAATTACAGAGGAAAGGAAAATCATTATGGGAACATGCTGTTACGTAGATGGCATGCAAAGGTTTGGTTTACCATTCAAAGCTGAGATTTGATCTGCTTATATCTTGCTTTCCCTGTTCCTCCCTCATCAACCTGCTAAAAAAAAACTTTTAAATGCAAACTTTCTGTTTTTTTATTACATACCATCTTTAGTGGGGGCCAGTGGGGGTAGAAAATGTCCTGTACCCAGCATTAGTGAAAATAAACATGGTCGCAGGGTTGGTGATCAGCAGGAGGAGGCGTAGCGCCCCACCATGGGTATTAGTGGGAGGAATAGTGCCCTGCCATTGATATTAGTGGGAGGAATAGTACCCCATCATTGGTGCCAGTGGGAGGAATAGTGCCCCATTATTGGTATCAATGGGAGGAAAAGTGTCCCATCATTGGTAATATTGGGCGAAAAGTGCCCCATCATTATTATCAGTGAGAGAAATAGTGCCTCATCATTGGTATTATTGGGAGGAATAGTGCCCCATCATTGGTTCCAGTGGGAGGAATAGTGCTCCATCGTGGGTATCAGTGGGAGAAATAGTGCCCCATCATTGGTATCAGTGGGAGAAATAGTGCCCCTTCATTGGTATCAGTGAGAGGAATAGTGCCCCATCATTGGTATCAGTGGGACGAATAGTGCCCCATCATTGGTATCAGTGGGAGGAATAGTGCCCCATCATTGGTGTCAGTGAGAGGAATAGTGCCCCATCATTGTATCAGTGGGAGGAATATTGCCCCTTCATTATTATCAGTGGGAGGAATAGTGCCCCATCATTGGTATTAGTGGGAGGAATAGTGCCCCATCATTAGTGTCAGTGGGAGGAAAAGTAACCCTTCATTGGTATCAGTGGGAGGAATAGTGCCCCATCACTGGTATCAGTGGGAGGAATAGTGCCCTGTCATGTGTATTAGTGGGAGGAATAGCACCCCATCATTGGTATCAATGGAAGAAATAGTGCCCCATAGTAGGTGTCATTGGGTCAGATTAAGGCAAGCAAGGGGCCGGGTTTGGAGACCCCTGCTCTATGCAATACAGACAGATCATGGCTGATATAAGGGGCCAGAAGGGTGCTTTACATAACTTCCTCACAGCACTCTGTTCCGGCATGGCTCAGTGTGAAAGGGCTCTAAAGGAACGCTATGGCAGTTACCCCTTTGATTTTTGGTGCTACCGCCAGCTTGCAGACTTTGTCACATTGCAGCATCATGGGGCACCGCTTAGAACTACCCTTATGGAATTTGAAAGCTTATGGGCCGAACAAGACCCTCAGCCACACATGATCTCTGCCCTTTATAAACTACTAGAAACAGCCAAGCCTAGTCCTAAACCATTTTACATTGAAGAATGGGAGTGTAACCTCCAATGTGAGTTTACGAATGAACAACTGAACCACCTATATTGCCTAACACACTCAAGTTCATTGGAGTCTTATGCCCCGTACACACGGTCGGATTTTCCGATGGAAAATGTCCGATCGGAGCGTGTTGTCGGAAATTACGACCGTGTGTGGGCTCCATCGGACATTTTCCATCGGATTTTCCGACACACAAAGTTGGAGAGCAGGGGATAAAATTTTCCGACAACAAAATCCGTTGTCGGAAATTCCGATCGTGTGTACACAAATCCGACAGACAAAGTGCCACGCATGCTCAGAATAAATAAAGAGATGAAAGCTATTGGCCACTGCCCCATTTGTAGTCCCGACGTACGTGTTTTACGTCACCGCGTTCAGAACGATCGGATTTTCCGACAACTTTGTGTGACCGTGTGTATGCAAGACAAATTTGAGCCAACATCCGTCGGAAAAAATCCTAGGATTTTGTTGTCAGAATGTCCGAACAAAGTCCGACCGTGTGTACGCCCTATAAGACTCATGAGAATAATTATAAAATACTTTCAAGGTGGTATTGGGTGCCTGCTATCTTGGCCATGATTTACTGTATCTTATTGCTTCTGGCTGGAGGGGTTGCAGACAGAGAGGAACACGTCTTCACATATGGTGGGACTGTCCTAAACTGAGACCTTTTTGGTCAGTGGTCAATAAGCATATCTCTGATGGTCTCAGTGTGGATATCCCTGACTTACAGAGTCACTTCCTCCACCACATCTCCCATGCCCCTAACATGCTATAAACAAAGTGCTCTCACACACCTTCTTAACGCGGCTAGCGGGCTAATTCAAATTTATTGTAAAAACTTGCGCACCCTGAGTAAAGTGGAATGGATGGGAAGGTGGGGGAGATTATGGATGCAGAGGTATGGCTTGCCATGTGTAAGGATACTCGGAAAAGGTTTGACTCCATTTGGGCATCCTGGAAAGACCACATCTCATGGACGTTCTCTTTCTCATCCAGCTTGGACACTGCCTTGCTAGATATGGCTGACCCCAAATTTAAACAGCTAGTCCTGGCAAACCAAAACCCCCCGGGTGATAACCCCTGGGTTTCGGTGCCCCATCAATCATAGAACCAGGTGTGAATATCGAGTTCACATGGTGTGAACAATAATTTGACTCAATATTTTTTTGGTCATCAGCATAACGAATAGGTAGTGAGTTCTATGTCGGTAAGGATCTTGTTTGAAGTTAACAGGGTCCTCCTCCCTCTCCCAGTGTGGTGGTGGGGGGGGGGGGTTGTGTCACTAGGAACCGATTGTACAGGACACAGGAGGAATTCAATGGTTTTATATAGTGATGATACAACTCACTGTTTTATGACATTGTCTTTCAGAGTCACAGGAGATGATGACTACTTTTCTCTTTACTATGTTTTATTTTTCCTTCTTGGTGTTTTATTGCTGACTTGTTCTGGTGAAGATTATATAAAAAGAATAAAAAGGCACGCTTACCGAAACAAATGGACCCTATTACAGAGTCAAATTAGTTCATAGTTGGTGTCTTGTCATAAAGGCTTTAACAAACACCCCATGGTTAGAGTCTTGTAATGTCTCCAGATCTCCATCCTATGTTCATTCAGTATCATCCATAAACTCCACAGAATCCACCCTGAAATTAGAATGGGAAGATCCACATAGAGTGAAATGTTATTGTAATCCGAAAAAGATATATAGAAGTACTCAGACTTTTAAAATAAATAAGGGCTTAACAGGGCCGTCTTTACCGCAGGGCAAACGGGGCAGCTGCCCAGGGCCCTTTCACTGTTTGGGGCCCAAAGCAGAGCTGCCCCTTAAGCCCATGCCGTGCCCGCAAATCGGCGCTAAAAATCCCCACTGTCTGCGGTAAAGACGGTCCTGTGTCTGTCTGTCACAGACAGTTATCAGTTGGCATCAGCAGCCACGCACACAGTACTGTGCAGCAGTGCCAGTGCTGCATTAGTGTCGATGAAGGAGAGAGTCGTGGGTGGGCGGGGCCTTGAGCTCCCCTGACGCTCTGGCCCCGCCCCTTGCTATTCTGCCTGCAAGCGTGTATGTGATCGGACTCAGAGGAGCAGCTGCAGAGGCCTCGGTAGGAGGAGTTAGATGGCGGCGCGGAGTGGAGACTGTGGAGTGCTGTCAGAGAGAGTGCTGGTGCCTGGAGTGAAACTAGCAATAGCAGCAGACCAGCAGGGTGGAGGAATTGATCAGAGCTGAGCTGGCCAGGAGGACAAGGTAGGTCTTCTTTCTCCTCCCCTGGCTCCCGCACCCCACGTGTAGAACAGTAGGAATTTTAAAAACCTGCCACCCCCTCTAGCACCAATAGATAGATTCATGCATTGCATGAATCTATCTATGGCTGCCGCTGCCACCCCCTATTCAGGCGCCAGGCCCCTTTTTGGGCGCCTGAATTACAGCGGCGGGGTTTTTTTAAGCACCTGATTAGAGCCATAGGCTCTAAAAGGCGTAAAAAAAAGTGACCTGCGAGCGCCATGCTGGGCGCTCGCAGGTCACTCAGCTGTGTTGGAAAAGCGAATGAATATTCACTTTCCTAACACTAAACCGCCTCTCTGCCAATCAGGTCTGTTACCTGTCACCTGATTGGCTAAAACAACAGGCACCGCTATTAGACGCCTATCAGGAGGAGAGGACGGGAGATGAGGATAGCAGGAGACGCATGATGGACCCGGCTCGTCGCTGTCAGCCTCAGCCTCACCAAGACAGGGTAAGTGCCGGGCAGACGGCAAGCGGGCGGGGGGGTCACACTGGGGGCAATCAAGGGCACACTGGCAGCATTTGATGGGCACACTGTCAGTGTTTTATGGCACATCGACAGTGTTTGATGGGCACAGTGGCTGCGTTTGATGGGCACAGTGGCTGCGTTTGATGGGCACAGTGGCTGCGTTTAATGGGCACAGTGGCTGCGTTTAATGGGCACAGTGGCTGCGTTTAATGGGCACAGTGGCTGCGTTTAATGGGCACAGTGGCAGCGTTTAATGGGCACAGTGGCAGCATTTGATGGCACAGTGGCAGCGTTTGATGGCACAGTGGCAGCGTTTAATGGGCACAGTGGCAGCGTTTGGCACAGTGGCTGCAATTGATGGCACAGTGGCAGCGTTTGAAGGCACAGTGGCAGCGTTTTATGGGCACAGTGGCAGCGATTGGTGGGCACAGTGGCAGCATTTGATGGGCACAGTGGTAGCACTTGATGGGCACAGTGGCAGCATTTGATAGGACAGTGGCAGCTTTTGATGGGCACAGTGGCAGCGTTTGATGGCACAGCGGCTGCAATTGATGATTTTTTTTCAAAACTTTTTTGCGCCCCCCCCAAAAAAAATTTTGAGCACCAGCCGCCACTGAGGCTGAGTGAGGCTGTGGCTGTATTTTTTCTTACAGAGCACACAGCATTACAGCACATAGATAGCATAAGTGTATTTAACTGCTCGATGGGCTTATTTTGGGCCTGGCTGGTTCACATGTATGTGTTTTGGCGGCCCACATTTGCGCAGGCACAGCAGCCTATTAATTTGAATGGGCTGCCATGCCTGCGTTTTCTGCAAGAAAAATGTGCATGCATCATGTATTACGCTGCGCACACCTTTTCCCATCAAGCAGTGAAATACAGCACTGTCTGTCCATTCTGCTTTTGCACCATGTGACTTGCCTGCAGTTCCTGCACTGGCAAACTTGCTGCATTTTTAGATGTTTAGGCCACACTTTTAAAACACGGTGCGTTTGTGTGTGCAGTAACTGCAGGTAAGTCGCATGGTGCAGAAGCAGAATGGATTTCAAGGCCACTGCATTTTTAAAATGCTGCATGCACCTTTTTTTCTGCAGGAAATGAAGGCATGGCAGCCCATTCAAATGAATGGGCTGCTGTGCCTGCGCAAATGTGGGCCGCCAAAACACCTACATGTGAATGTGTGATGTGACAATGGCTGCAATGTAATTGGGGTGCTGTGATGTGTAAATGGGCACTAAGACATGAAGGGGACTCTAATGTAATGGGGGTGCTGTGATGTGTAAAGGGGCACTATAATGTGAAAATGTCTGCAGTGTAATGGAGTGCTGTTACATGAAAGGGAACTGAGGACACTGTAGGACTGCTGTGAAGGGGGTCTGCAAAGTTTCATTTAGATAACTATATGTGTGTGTCTGTTTTTTGAGATGTTGTGGTGAAGAGCAAAATTGCATTGGGGGGGGGGCCCAAAAAAAATGTTTGCCCAGGGCCCAAACCATATTAAAGACGGCCCTGGGGCTTAATATTGAATACATTCCCGGACAATGTTACAAATGATCCAAGCATTTACCATTACAAACGAGCGTGGCGGCGTCACAGGCACTGGCGATTAAACTTTGCGTAAACATTCTCCGTTCGGCCCAACACAGAACACAGCCGGGGCTCCTGGCATATAGACATTATAGACTCTATGGACTTTTCTGCATTACTGAGATACAAGTAATCAAGGGGCAAGGCTACCAGGAGGCAACGTGGATTAGAAAGTTTGACTGAGACTGTGAACCATGTTGTAAGCGATGTAATAACATGCTGAGAGCTTTAACGAATGAAGTAAAGAGAAGTTATATTTCCACTGACAACTGCCTGGTCTGAATGCATTTCGAAACTCAGGAAAGGGGTGCATGCATGGCGTATCATTTTGCATGGGCATATCAGGGTCTGTGACTACAGTACTAGTGTCTAAATACATTAAAGCAACCAGCCAGTCGGGAAGTTGTGGTGACTTGGCGTAGGTGATGAAGGTCTCCGGTAGAGAAGGAGCCTGCGTGCCTGGTTGCTTCCCTAACGATTCAGTAACCAAACTTGGGCTTGATCGTGCTACGCGGTGTCCCAAGGACTCAGCCTGGAAGTCATAGAAGATGGAGTGAGACCTCGGAGTATTAAAGCACTAGTCAGTAATGGTATAGAACTTACTGGGACACAACCCTTGTCAATGCTAAGAGTGGAGACGAGTTAAACATGCACATCAATGTCACTGGGATGAGGTGACAGGTTGCTGAGCTGGTGGAGTTAGAAATGCTGCACAGAGGAAGAATTGTATAAATGAACTGTTATCCATGATGTTTATTTGAGGAAAGGCGTGAGCCACGCTGCAGTATTTAAGCGTTAATTAAATGTTAGCTTTAGGAGAAGTGTTGCTCATAACGGAGAGTAAGGATGAGCTTCGAGTTTGAGTCGAACTCATGTTGGACTCGAACATTGGCTGTTCGCAAGTTCGCCGAACAGCGAACAATTTTGGGTGCCGCGGAACAACCTTTAAAAGTCTGTGGGAGAAATCAAAAGTGCTAATTTTAAAGGCTAATATGCAAGTTATTGTCATAAAAAGTGTTTGGGGACCTGGGTCCTGCCCCAGGGGACATGGATCAATGCAAAAAAAAGTTTTAAAAACTGACTTTTTTTCAGGAGCAGTGATTTTAATAATGCTTAAAGTCAAACAATAAAAGTGTAATATCCCTTTAAATTTCGTACCTGGGGGTGTCTATAGTATGCCTGTAAAGGGGTGCATGCTTCCTGTGTTTAGAACAGTCTGACAGCAAAATGACATTTTGAAGGAAAAACCCATTTAAAACTACCCGCGGCTATTGCATTGCCGACAATACACATAGAAGTTCATTGATAAAAACGGCATGGGAATTCCCCAAAGGGGAACCCCGAACCAAAATTAAAAAAAAAAAATGACGTGGGAGTCCCCCTAAATTCCATACCAGGCCCTTCAGGTCTGGTATGGATATTAAGGGGAACCCCGGCCAAAATTGAAAAAAAAAAAATGACGTGGGGTTCCCCCTAAATTCCATACCAGACCCTTCAGCTCTGGTATGGATTTTAAGGGGAACTCCGCGCCAAAAAAAAAAAAAAAAACGGCGTGGGGTCCCCCCAAAAATCCATACCAGACCCTTATCCGAGCACGCAACCTGGCAGGCCGCAGGAAAAGAGGGGGGGACGAGAGTGCGGCCCCCCCTCCTGAACCGTACCAGGCCACATGCCCTCAACATTGGGAGGGTGCTTTGGGCTAGCCCCCCAAAACACCTTGTCCCCATGTTGATGAGGACAAGGGCCTCATCCCCACAACCCTGGCCGGTGGTTGTGGGGGTCTGCGGGCGGGGGGCTTATCGGAATCTGGAAGCCCCCTTTAACAAGGGGACCCCCAGATCCCGGCCCCCCCTGTGTGAAATGGTAAGTACTGGGGTACTTACCCCTACCATTTCACTAAAAAACTGTCAAAAATGTTAAAAATGACAAGAGATAGTTTTTGACAATTCCTTTATTTAAATGCTTCTTATTTCTTCTATCTTCCTTCATCTTCTGGTTCTTCTGGCTCTTCTGGTTCTTCCTCCGGCATTCTCGTCCAGCATCTCCTCCACGGCGTCTTCTATCTTCTTCTCCTCGGGCCGCTCCGTACCCATGGCATGGGGGGAAGCTCCCGCTCTTCGCCGGAGGAAGAACCAGAAGAGCCAGAAGAACCAGAAGAACCAGAAGATGAAGGTAGATAGAAGAAAGAAGAAGCATTTAAATAAAGGAATTGTCAAAAACTGTCTCTTGTCATTTTTAACATTTTTGACAGTTTTTTAGTGAAATGGTAGGGGTAAGTACTCCCTTACCATTTCACACAGGGTGGGGGGGATCTGGGGGTCCCCTTGTTAAAGGGGGCTTCCAGATTCTGATAAGCCCCCCACCCGCAGACCCCCACAACCACCGGCCAGGGTTGTGGGGATGAGGCCCTTTTCCTCATCAACATGGGGACAAGGGGTTTTGGGGGGCTACCCCAAAGCACCCTCCCAATGTTGAGGGCATGTGGCCTGGTACGGTTCAGGAGGGGGGGCGCACTCTCGTCCCCCCCTCTTTTCCTGCGGCCTGCCAGGTTGCGTGCTCGGATAAGGGTCTGGTATGGATTTTTGGGGGGACCCCATGCCGTTTTTTTTTTTTGCGCGGGGTTCCCCTTAATATCCATACCAGGCCTGAAGGGTCTGGTATGGAATTTAGGGGGAACCCCACGTCATTTTTTAAAAAAATTTTGGCCGGGGTTCCCCTTAATATCCATACCAGACCTGAAGGGCCTGGTATGGAATTTAGGAGGACTCCCACGTCATTTTTTTTTTGGAAATTTTGGTTCGGGGTTCCCCTTTGGGGAATTCCCATGCCGTTTTTATCAATTAACTTCTATGTGTATTGTCGGCAATGCAATAGCCGCGGGTAGTTTTAAATGGGTTTTTTCCTTCAAAATGTCATTTTGCTGTCAGACTGTTCTAAACACAGGAAACATGTGCCCCTTTACAGGCATACTATAGACACCCCCCAGGTACGAAATTTAAAGGGATATTACACTTTTATTGTTTGACTTTAAGCATTATTAAAATCACTGCTCCTGAAAAAACGGCTGTTTTTAAAACTTTTTTTTGCATTGATCCATGTCCCCTGGGGCAGGACCCAGGTCCCCAAACACTTTTTATGACAATAACTTGCATATTAGCCTTTAAAATTAGCACTTTTGATTATTCATGTTCGTGTCCCATAGACTTTAATGGTGTTTGCGTGTTCCAACGAACTTTTTTCCTGTTCGCATGTTCTGGTGCGAACCGAACATGGGGGTGTTCGGCTCATCCCTAACGGAGAGCTCCGATTTAACCTCATACTCCATTTAGGCATATACCTCTTACAGCCTGCAAGGGCATAAGTGCGCCACCATGGTCACCATGTGCCCACAGGCCTACATCTACAGCTCTCTTTAAAAATTGCTTCTCCTGTACATGAACACCTTGGGTGCTGGTCACTGTAGTCCTAACCCCTATCCTTGTGATCAAGCCAGGAGTGGTGTGTAGCACTATCCCTACAAGGGCTGCTGGCAATTGGCTCCCCTATTCCTGCAAAGCCAGGTAACATGCATTTCCAACTTGCATCCAGACACAAGAAATCAGTTCCTGGGTTTGATTTTGTTTGTTTTTATTAGGGATAACAACTTGGATGGGGTAGGGGGTTATGGGGTGCCCAACTTGACTCGAAGAACAACAGATATGGACAACTTCAAGTCTCTTGAATCAGTGCCAAAGTCCCTTGTGGACTAGGAGCTCTTAGCTCCCTTTGGAAGAATAGCACAAAAATGTTGCAAAACTGCATGCAGGAGTATCTCCTCTGCTGCTTGCTTCCAGTTCCACTGCCGATCCTCCTGGCTGCTTGTCTACCAGCCCATCTGGCAGCTTCAAAGATCTCCCAGGACAAGGGCTAAAAGGGTTAAGCACAGAGCCATCCTGTGAAAGCTTGCTAAATGTGGCAGTCTCTCCCCTTGTGAATCCCTGGGTGTGATGATGTACTCACTCTGCCCTCCTTGCTCCCTGCTGCTCTTAGGCAAGATTCCTTTAAAACGGGACACTGAAAGGATTCATCAAAACCAGCCCTCTCAGGATCTATGGGGTCCCCTCCTAGGTCACCAACAGCCTCCTCGGCACTCCGTCTTCCACCCAACTCCCCTGCTGGCTAATAATATTTGGCGAATGGTTAGGCCCGAGCATGAGTTTATCCAACACCTGAATTTGCAGGGTGTTTGGTGGGTGTCCACCCCTCCGAACAACCTGCAATGCACTGTGTGCTGCACAGTGCATTTTGTGCCCTGATTGGGCAAAGCTTTGCCCAACCAGGGTGCAGTATAAGCTGGTTGTTAAGGAGTGGCGTCAGGAAGCCAGCCACAGCTTTCTTAACAACCAATGAGTCATCAGCTGTCAATTGGTTTCCAGCTGAATAAAAAAAAAAATTGGCGGTTGAAAAAAAAAGAAAAAAACAGTGTGGAGCCCCCCAATCCATACCAAACCCTTATCCGGGCATGCAGTCTGGCAGGTAAGGAAAGACAGGGATAAGCAAGTTTCCCCCCCTAAATCATACCAGATCACATGCCCTCAACATGGGGGGGTGCTTTGGGGTGGAGGGGCTCTGCCCCCCCACCCCAAAGCACCTTGTGCAGACAGGGGCCTCATCCTCACAACCGTGGCCTGTGGTTGAGGGGGTCTGAGGGTGGGGGGCTTATCAGAGTATGGAAACCCCCTTTAACAAGGGGGCCTCCAGATCCCGCCCCCCATGTCAATGAGTAAGGGGTACATAGCCCTACCCATTCACCAAAAAAGTGGCACAAAAAAGCAATAAAAACACACACACAGTCTTTGACAATTACTTTATTAAAAAATAAAACAAGTGGCCCCCAATGTAAATCCATCATCATTTATGCCACACGCTGCACCCTAAAAAATAAGAATTAAAACCGCTCCCGCTGACATGAAGGTCGGCTGCCTACTGCAGGCTCTGCTGTTTGACAGTCCTTATATAGGTAAAGGGTGGAGTCACCTGGCTACGTCACCTGGTGGCACCACCCCTTGTGACGTTGCTCACCCAGCATGCACCAGTCCGTGACATCAGAAGGGGACGGTGCCACCAGGTAATATAGCCAGGTGGCCCGCCCCATACCTATATAAGAACTGTCAAACGGAAGAGCCTGGTGTAGGTAGACAGCCTTCATGTCGGTGGGAGCGTGTTTAATTTTTGTATTTTTCTGGTGAGGCGGGCAGCAAAATTGATGATTTATTTACATCGGGGGACACTATTTTTATTTATTTTTTAAAATAAAGGAATTTTCAAAAACTGTGTGTGTGTTTTTTTGGTGGTTGGGTAAGGGTACTAGGGGGGCAGGGATCTTGGTGGCCCTATGTTAAAGGGGGCATCCAGATTCTGATAAGCCCTCCACCCACAGACTCCCACAACACCACAGTTGTGGGGATGAGGCCCTTGTCCCCATCAACATGGGGACAAGGTGTTTTGGGGTCCCAAAGCACCCACTCCTCCATGTTGAGGGCATGTGGCCTAGTATGGTTTGGGGGGGGGGGCTCGCTCATCCCCCCTTTCCTGATCTGCCAGGCTGCATGCCCGGATAAGAGTCTGGTATGGATTTTGGGGGGACCCCATGCCATTTAAAGAAAAAAAAAATGGTTTTGGGTTTCCCTTTAAAATCCATACCAGACTTTTTTTTGCATTGATACATGTCCCCCAGGGCAGTACTCAGACCCCCATACCCCTTTTATGGCTAATTACTTACCTATAAGTAGGGATGAGCCGAACACCCCCCGGTTCGGTTCGCACCAGAACCTGCGAACGGACCGAAAGTTCGCACGAACGTTAGAACCCCATTGACGTCTATGGGACTCGAACGTTCGAAATCAAAAGTGCTCATTTTAAAGGCTAATTTGCATGGTATTGTCCTAAAAAGGGTTTGGGGACCCGGGTCCTACCCCAGGGGACATGTATCAATGCAAAAAAAACTTTTAAAAACGGCCGTTTTTTCGGGAGCAGTGATTTTAATGATGCTTAAAGTAAAAAAAAAAAAAGTGAAATATTCCTTTAAATATCGTACCTGGGGGGTGTCTATAGTATGCCTGTAAAGTGACGCCTGTTTCCCGTGTTTAGAACAGTCCCTGCACCAAATGTCATTTTTAAAGGAAAAAATCTCATTTAAAACTGCTTGCGGGTTTAATGTAATGTCGGGTCATGGCAAAATGGATGAAAATCAGTGAGACAAACGGCATGGGGACCCCCCAGTCCATTACCAGGCCCTTTGGGTCTTGTATGGATATTAAGGGGAACCCCGCACCCAAATTAAAATAAGGAAAGGTGTGGGGCCACCAGGCCCTATATACTCTGAACAGCAGTATACAGGCGGTGCAAACAAGACAGGGACTGTAGGTTTGTTGTTAAGTAGAATCTCTTTGTAATTTTGAACGGGTACATTTTTAACGTGTTTAGCTCCAGCCAAAAAATCTTTTTTAAGCTTTTTGGAAAACATAGGGAAGGGTTATAGCCCCTGTGACATTTGTTTTGCTGTCTTTCCTCCTCTTCAGAAGATTTCACCTCACTTTTTGTCCCAATGAAAAATGTTTTTTGAAAATATGGGTTTTTTTGTGGAACAAGGATTGGAAAGCATCAGTGGAAAGGAGAAATGTTTTTCCCATATTAACTCTTACAGGAGAGAATTTCCCTTCCTAGGGGTAGATTTCATCTCACTTCCTGTTGTCTCCTTCCGTTTGCAAGTAGGAGTCGTTTGTAAGTTAGATGTTTGAAAGTAGGGTCCTGCCCTATATACTCAGCAGAAATTTGGGCCTTAGGTGTTGCTATGGCCACAACACTGTAAGCCCTCACAGAGCCCTGCTGTGAAATATTAGATCAAGAATTGTAATTACATGCCCCTGTTGAACAGGAGCTGAAAAATTAGGCCTTAGGCACTGGTGCTGGTGCCACAACACTGCAACCCCTCACAGACACTCTAGTTGGAATGCAGGAACGAGCCCTGCTGCAAAGTATTGCATCAAAAATTGTAATTACACGCCCCTGTTAAACAGGGGCAGAAAAAATGGGCCTTAGGCACTGGTGCTGGTGCCACAACACTGCAACCCCTCACAGACACTCTAGTTGGAATGGAGGAACGAGCCCTGCTGCAAAGTATTGCATCAAAAAATTGTAATTACACGCCCCTGTTAAACAGGGGCAGAAAAAATGGGCCTTAGGCACTGGTGCTGGTGCCACAACACTGCAACCCCTCACAGACACTCTAGTTGGAATGCAGGAACGAGCCCTGCTGCAAAAAAATTACATAAACAATTGTAATTACACGCCCCTGTTAAACAGGGGCTGAAAAATTGTGCCTTAGGCACTGGTGGTGGCGCCCAGAACCAAAAATGTTCTTACAAGCTATCAGCGTGATGATTGAGGAGGAAGAGGATAATTACTCAGGGATAGTCACTCAGCATCAGCATAGGCAGTCTTTGAAGGGATCTGAGATTTCAAAAAAAATTATTCGGTTACATCAGCATCAGGTGCTTGGTAGCTGGTGGTGATCCAAGACTGATTCATTTTTATGAAGGTCAGTCGATCGACCGAGTCAGTGGACAGACGCACCCTGTGATCGGTTACCACGCCTCCAGCAGCACTGAATGTGCGTTCCGAAAGAACGCTGGATGCAGGACAGGCCAGTAGCTCAATTGCATACTGTGCAAGCTCTGGCCAGTGATCCATCCTCAAGACCCAGTAACCCAGAGGATTTTCGGTGGGAAAGGTGTCCAAGTCTGATCTTGCCCCTAGGTATTCCTGCACCATGTAAAACAGACGCTGGCGATGGTTGCTGGAACCGATCATACCTTGGGGCTGCGGACCAAAAAATTGTCTGAACGCATCGGTCAGACGGCCACCTTCTCCACCGCTCCTTCTTTGACTGACCGAAGCCTCAGCAACACGTTGTCCAGAAACAGGAGTTTGTAACCTCCCAGTCTCTGGGAACGCGTTGCACAGACCTTTCTGCGAGGCCTCCCGAAGATGTTTCATCCTCTGCTCCCTCTGCGATGGCAAGATAAGGTCCGCAACCTTACCCTTGTAACGTGGATCAAAAAGGGTTGCCAGCCAGTATTGGTCCTTCTCCTTGATACCACAAATACGAGGATCCTTACGCAGGCTTTGCAGGATCAGGGAGGCCATGCAGCGTAGGTTTGCTGAGGCATTCGGTCCGGAGTCCTCTGAGTCACTAAGGACGACATGGTCCGCAGCCACCTCCTCCCAGCCACGTACAAGTCCATGTGTTTCTTGGGACTGATCCCTTAAAGACTGCTGCTGATGCTGAGTGCCAGGCTCCACCTCCATACTGACACAATCTTCCTCCTCCTCCTCCTCCTCGTCCTCTTCCTGTGTGATCGGCGGGCACGCAGGAACACTGTCTGGATAAAGGGGGCCTTGAGAGCTAAGGAAGTCCTTCTCTTCCTGCCTCTGTTCTGCCTCAAGTGCCCTGTCCATTATTCCACGCAGCGTGTGCTCCAACAGGTGGACAAGGGGGACAGTGTCACTGATGCATGCACTGTCACTGCTCACCATCCTCGTGGCCTCCTCAAATGGTGACAGGACAGTGCATGCATCCCTGATCATGGCCCACTGGCGTGGGGAAAAAAACCAAGCTCCCCTGACCCTGTCCTGGTGCCATAGTCGCACAGGTACTCATTGATGGCCCTCTGCTGCGTGTGCAGCCGCTGCAGCATGGCCAACGTTGAGTTCCACCTGGTGGGCATGTCACAGATTAGGCGGTTCTTGGGCAGGTTAAACTCCTTTTGGAGGTCCGTCAGCCGAGCACTGGCATTATATGACCGGTGGAAATGCACACAGACTTTCCTGGCCTGCCTCAGGACATCCTGTAAGCCCGGGTACCTGCCCAAGAACCGCTGCACCACCAAGTTAAGGACGTGAGCCAAACAGGGCACATGGGTCATTTGTCCCTGTCGGAGGGCAGAGAGGAGGTTGGTGCCATTGTCGCAAACCACCATTCCTGCCTTAAGTTGGCGTGGCGTCAACCACCTCTGAACCTGCCCCTGCAGAGCTGACAGAACCTCTGCCCCAGTGTGGCTCCTGTCCCCCAAGCACACCAGCTCAAGCACCGCATGGCATCTTTTGGCCTGCGTACTTGCGTAGCCCCTTGAACGACTACGGAGCACCGCTGGTTCCGAGGAAGAGGCCATGGAGGAAGAAGAAGAGGAGGGGGTGGAGGAGAGAGGTGTGTCACAATCATTAGCATTTTGGAGGCGTGGTGGCGGAACAACCTCCAACACTACTGCACCTTGTCCTGCATCTTTCCCAGCTGCCAGCAGAGTCACCCAATGCGCCGTGAAACTTAGGTAACGTCCCTGTCCATGCCTGCTGGACCATGAGTCAGCGGTAATATGCACCTTACCGCTGACCGCCCTGTCCAGCGAGGCATGGACATTGCCTTCCACATGCCGGTAGAGAGCCGGAATCGCCTTCCGTGAGAAAAAGTGGCGTTTGGGTACCTGCCACTGAGGAACCGCACATTCCACAAACTCACGGAAGGGGGCAGAGTCTACCAACTGAAAAGGCAGCAGTTGAAGTGCTAGCAATTCTGCCAAGCTAGCATTCAACCGCTGGGCATGTGGATGGCTGGGAGCAAACTTCTTTCGGCGGTGCAGCAGCTGGGGCAGGGAAATTTGCCTGGTACAATCTGACGTCGGTGTACCAAAAGCAGATTGCCCACAAGTACTTGGCTGTGACACACCTAATTCTACACCTTCATTCCTCTCAGTGCAGGTCTCAGAGAGGACTAAAGGTCTAGTGGGGTTGGAAATCTCAGCTGATGAGGAGCAAGGAGATGTCCTCTTTGTTCTTTGGTGTGGGTCTTTTAGATACGCTTGCCAACGAACTGCATGGCAGGTCAACATATGTCTGGTCAAGCATGTGGTACCCAAGCGGGAGATGTTTTGGCCACGTGAGATACGCTTGAGACATATGTTGCAAATAGCAGCGGTGCAATCTGATGCACTCGTCTCAAAAAAGGCCCACACCAAAGAACTTTTTGAATAACGCGCAGAGACTGCAGCGCCCTGAACATGTGGAGCTTTGGGGTGTGATGCAGTCAATGTGCTGCCCTTAGGCTGGCCCCTGGAGGGCATCCTGCTACGTTGGTGATGTGCCGCCTTCTCCTCCTCCTCCTCCTCCTCCTCTCTCCTATCAGGCACCCACGTTGAGTCAGTGACCTCATCATCCCCTCCCTCCTCATCACTGGAGCAAACCTGGCAGTATGCTGCAGCAGGGGGAGCATGACTGCCAGATTGCTGTCCTTCTTGGGCACCCCCTCTGTCCGTGCTCATGTTACTGCCTTCATCGAGCTCAGTATCATCATCGGAGCCTTCCAAACGCTGGGCATCCTCTTGGAGCATGTACCCAACACTGTGGTCAAACAGTTCGAGGGACTCCTCAGGAGGACATGGTGGAGCTAGGGAAGGAGTCACTGATGACATTGAGCCGAGGGAAGAGGCCGCTGCTTTGCCAGACAAAGCACCCTGGGCATGGGTGAGAGAGGATGAGGAGGATGAGGACGGCTTGGTCATCCACTCGACCAAGTCTTCCGCATGTTGCGGCTCAACACGGCCAGCTGCCGAAAAAAAGGCCAAGCGTGTCCCATGGCCACGTGCTGATGAGGATGCACCGTCTCCACGACCAGCACTAGACACAGAGCCTGCTTGCCCTCTCTTATTGGCTTGTGACTGTCTGCCTCTCCTTCTTGGCCTTCCAGACATACTAATGGCCTGTAGCTGCACTAAGCTGGGATATATATATATATATATATATATATATATATATATATATGTACTGATACTGCAGCTAGCAAAATCAACTGCCTGCCTGTAGTATGAGAACACCACCAGCCTTCTACAGGTAGCTTTAGCTGAACACTGTGAGCAGGACGCACTGCACTAAATGTAAATAGTCTAGCTGCCTGACCGTGGTACTAATAGGATCAAAAGAACACCAGTAATTTTCTTCAGGTAGCTTTATATACTGTAACAAGACAAGCCTGCCTGTCAGTAGGAAGATAACAGGAACGGATCTAGCTGAACACTGTGAGCAGGACGCACTGCACTAAATGTAAATAGTCTAGCTGCCTGACCGTGGTACTAATAGGATCAAAAGAACACCCCAGTAATTTTCTTCAGGTAGCTTTATATACTGTAACAAGACAAGCCTGCCTGTCAGTAGGAAGATAACAGGAACGGATCTAGCTGAACACTGTGAGCAGGACGCACTGCACTAAATGTAAATAGTCTAGCTGCCTGACCGTGGTACTAATAGGATCAAAAGAACACCCCAGTAATTTTCTTCAGGTAGCTTTATATACTGTAACAAGACAAGCCTGCCTGTCAGTAGGAAGATAACAGGAACGGATCTAGCTGAACACTGTGAGCAGGACGCACTGCACTAAATGTAAATAGTCTAGCTGCCTGACCATGGTACTAATAGGATCAAAAGAACACCAGTAATTTTCTTCAGGTAGCTTTATATACTGTAACAAGACAAGCCTGCCTGTCAGTAGGAAGATAACAGGAACGGATCTAGCTGAACACTGTGAGCAGGACGCACTGTACTAAATGTAAATAGTCTAGCTGCCTGACTGTGGTACTAATAGAATCAAAAGAACACCAGTAATTTTCTTTAGGTAGCTGTAAATACTGTAACAAGACAAGCCTGCCTGTCAGTAGGAAGATAACAGGAACGGATCTAGCTGAACACTGTGAGCAGAACGCACTGCACTAAATGTAAATAGTCTAGCTGCCTGACCGTGGTACTAATAGGATCAAAAGAACACCAGTAATTTTCTTCAGGTAGCTTTATATACTGTAACAAGACAAGCCTGCCTGTCAGTAGGAAGATAACAGGAACGGATCTAGCTGAACACTGTGAGCAGGACGCACTGCACTAAATGTAAATAGTCTAGCTGCCTGACCGTGGTACTAATAGGATCAAAAGAACACCAGTAATTTTCTTCAGGTAGCTTTATATACTATAACAAGACAAGCCTGCCTGTCAGTAGGAAGATAACAGGAACGGATCTAGCTGAACACTGTGAGCAGGACGCACTGCACTAAATGTAAATAGTCTAGAAGATAACAGGAACAGATCTAGCTAAACTGAATACAGTGTATATATATATATATATGCAACACCTGGGATGCATATATATACACAATATACTTTAAGTGCAGCTAACTGACTGACTGTCCTGCCTAATCTAGCTAACTCAAATGAAATGACACTGTCTCTCTCTCTCTCTATCTCTCAGCACACCGGAACACACTGCACAGGGCCGCCGTGCAGGCGGCCTTATATAGTGTGGGGCGTGTACTAAATCCCCTGAGTCATAATTGGCGAAAGCCTCCTTGGCTTTGTCCAATTACGGCTCTCTGTTCAGGCGGCGCTGTGATTGGCCAAGCATGCGGGTCATAGTGCATGCCTGGCCAATCATCAGCAAGCAATGCACTGCGATGCCGCAGTGAATTATGGGCCGTGACGCGCCACACGAATTTGGCGCGAACGGCCCATATCGTTCGCAATTCGGCGAACGACCGAACAGCCGATGTTCCAGTCGAACATGGGTTCGACTCGAACACGAAGCTCATCCCTACCTATAAGCCTTCAAAATGGGCACTTTTGATTTTTCCTCTTCGGCTGCCATAGACTTCAATGGGGTTTGCCGTTCTGGTTAGAACTTTTGCCCTGTTTGGGAGTTCTGCTACGAACCAAACAGGGAGGTGTTTGGCCCATCTCTACTGGCTAAGCTCTCCCATATTTAAGGTTTGATCCATCCACCCTGCCAGCACATTTTGCCTGGGGATTGGTCAGACTCGCCTAAGAATGCAGATCAGGACCTCCTGGCATCCACTCACTAACTTCCAGAAGCCTCTATTAGCTTCTAAACCCGGGGGGGGTGGCACTGTAGAGCCATCCAGTCTGACCTGCAGTAACCTGATCTAATTGCAGACTCACACAGTTACCATGAGGCATACATTTAAATTTACCTACGCTAACACTAGTAGCACACTAGAGGGTGCTACTGGTAAAACGCGTCCAGCAAAGTTAGTTCCCAGGTGGAGACAATGCTGTATGCAGTAATTTTGTTGATAACTAATAAATACAGCAAGAGGAGCTAAGAGTGAAGTGCGACTGATACATTTTTCCTTATGACCACAGGCCTGCCACGTATCCGAGAAACAGAAACAGGTAAGAAGTTTGATATAATCCTTGAAACGTATGTAACTAAATTGAAGAGGGTTAATTTTCTTGTTTTTTTGTTTTTTTTTCCATCAATAATGGAGCTTTACTTCTTTAACCCATTCACAGTAATGCTAAATGAACATTCCCTAAAAACATTTGATTGTTTCCATTAAAGTTGTTCCATTGGAGTTCCCATTTTCCACGCTGCCTATACATGGGGCTTACCTCACAAAGATATAGTAATTGTTCTTCATTGGACGTTGAATGACACATTCGGCTACCTCGTCAACTCGGCCTCCGAGCTGTCACGCCGCCATTGAGCTGTAAATACTCTCTTCTCTCTATTTTGCTGCAACCACAAATTTGTCAACATTTAAAATGAGATGCGGTTGACAAATATTCCTTTCTATAAGATGCCTGTCACATCCAAGCCCTCTGGGAATTTTTCTTCTTTCTCCGGGTTAAGCAGACAAACACAGCTCAGACTTGTCAACCTGCGGTAATTTCACCGCATTAATTTGAACGGGAGGAAAGTTGATGAACAGAAATACCCTCGGAGCGTCTGTGACATGTTCCTATGGCGCAGGTAGCTCATCCTCGGTTGCCTTTGTGGTGCAGGTAGCCGTAATTAGCTCTTTTGCCTTCAAGCCATCGTCAGGTAGAAGTACAAATCGCTGTGTTGTCTTGACAATTGAAACAACATATATCTTTGGATTGCTTAGAGAAAGATTAATGAATGATTGCAAGTTCTAGAGCTGGCTGAAAAAAAAAAAAACATCTACAAAAATTAGATGTGTCTACAAATGTAGAACATAGACCTTTGATGTCCAACCTGTGGCTCGGGAGCCCCTGCAGACCCCTTACCTAGGTGCTTACTTAGACCGGTAAAGGAAGTATGTCCTCAAATGTCTTGTATTCTAGGCAGATATGAATTACAAAAAATAACCTGTTTATGACCACCTAATACATATGTAGTGCACCCCACGTAGGAGCCGCTGATGAACTGGGATCCCCCACCCTGCACATCAAAATTTCACAGGCTTCCAGAGACAAAAAACAGTCTAGTGCTTGTTTTTGTATTTTTATTGAGGTAATAAAACTTGGATAGGGAGTCGGGGTATTATGGTTTATATGGTTTATACAGTTTATATGCAGAGATCCTAGCGGGCACACTGATATTTGATCTGGTAAAAAGGCAACACTCAGATCTTGTAGCAAAAGCCATTTACAGGCAGGGACCCCAGGCCCCTTGGATTGTGTAGAAGAATACAGTGTCCAGCTTAAGTCCCTGTGGCTATTGATCCCATCATCATCTCTTCAGGCACTGCCAGCACGCCTGGCTGCAGTTGTCCCTTTCACTAGCCCACCTGACTACTTCTCCACAGTCCTCCCAGACTGCACGCTCACCAGCCCACATGGCAATCTTCTCCTGGAGAACTCCTGGATGTGCTAACTCTCTCTCGCTGTCCTCACACCTGTTCCCATGCATCCAGGACAGGACCCCCCCAAACTAGGGGACACCCTCAAGGGCCGCCGACAGCCTCCTCAGCACTCCTTTCTCCATCTTCCACCCGACTGCCACCTGCTGGGCATGACCCAGAGAATTTAAGAGGTGCCCACCCCCTGCCAACCCACTTGCTGGGGATTGGCTGGGGCCCTCCTCAATACTCCAGGCAGGCAGCTTTTCCTAACCTCCCTCCTATTCTTCTGGCAGCTACTCCAAAGTTCCAGAAAGTAGGGGGAGGTACCAGAGGTGCTGCCGGCTGAGTCATCCAGCCTCCCTAAATCACACACCCAGATTCAACCCAGCCTGGCTAAAATTTACCTATACTAAACACTAACTATTTACAGATAGCACACTAAAGGGTGCTACACATATATGCAAATGACTCTGCCCCCCCATTCCAAAGCACCTTGTTTCCTTGATGGGGACAAGGGTATCTTCCCCACAACCCTGGGCTGTAGTTGTGGGGTCTGCAGGCAGGGGGCTTATCGGAATCTGGAAGCCCGCTTTAAAAAGGGAGCCCCCAGATCTTGCCCTCCATATGTGAAGGAGTATAGGGTATATAGTACCCCTACCCATTGACCAAAAAAGTGTCAAAAAGTAATAAAAACACAGACAGTTTTTGACAATTTCTTTATTGGAAAATAAAAAAAAAACCAGTGTCCCCCAATGTAAATCCATCGTCAATCACAATGCCCGCCGCACTGCCGATGCAAAAAAGAAAAAAAATTGCTCCGCCTGCCGTGAAGGCAAACCGTCAAATGGCTGGCTTGCACCGCCCCCCTGTGACATCACCAACCAGTGCATGCTGGGTCAGTGACATCACAAGGGGGCGATGCCCTTTCTTAAAGAGGGCTTCCAGATTCCAAATAAGCCCCCTGCCCACAGACCCCCACAACCTCTGATCAGGGTTGTGGGGAAGAGACCCTTGTCCCCATCAACATGGGCACAAGGGGCATTTGGGTGGAGGGGGGTGTGCTCGCTCGATCGTTTAAAAAAAAGGTTTGCATTGATACATCTCCCCCAGGGCAGTACCCAGATCCCCATACACCTTTTTTTGGCCTATTTGAATATAAGCATTCAAAATGGGCACTTCATTTTTCATTTTCAGTTCCCATAGACTTCAATGGAGTTTGCTGTCCAGGGGGGGTGTTCGGCCCATCTCTACTTGTATTTAAAAAAAAAAAAAAAAGTACAAATGAAAAAAAAAAAATACTGTTCAGAGGGAAGAGGGCAAACAACAAAAAGCAAAACAAAAATAAGAAATGGTGTCCATCCCAACATTGCTTTGCTTTTAACCACTTAAGGACCGCCTCACGCCGATGTACGTCGGCAAGGCGGCACGGGCAGGCTAAATCACGTACAGGGTACGTGATTTGCCTCCCGCGGGTGGGGGGTCCGATCGGACCCCCCCCGCCGCCCGAGGCGGTCCCGTTCTGTCCCCCGGCGATCAGAGACGAGGGGGAGGCCATCCGTTCATGGCCCCCCCCTCGCGATCGCCGCCGGCCAATGAGAACACTCCTTTGCTGCTGTATGCTAAACAGCAGCAAAGGAAGTGATGTCATCTCCCCTCGGGTCGGTATTTTCCGTTCCGGCCCGAGGAGAGAAGACATCTATGTGAGTGCACCAACACACACACACACACAGTAGAACATGCCAGGCATACAAAACACCCCGATCCCCCCCCCCTGATCCGATCTATACTAGCGTCCCCAGCAGTTTAGGGTTCCCAAAAACGCAGTGTTAGCGGGATCAGCCCAGATACCTGCTAGCACCTGCATTTTGCCCCTCCGCCTGGCCCAGCCCAGCCCACCCAAGTGCAGTATCGATCGATCACTGTCACTTACAAAACTCTAAACGCATAACTGCAGCGTTCGCAGAGTCAGGCCTGATCCCTGCGATCGCTAACAGTTTTTTTGGTAGCGTTTTGGGGAACTGGCAAGCACCAGCGGCGTAGTACACCCCGGTCGTAGTCAAACCAGCACTGCAGTAACACTTGGTGACGTGGCGAGTCCCATAAGTGCAGTTCAAGCTGGTGAGGTGGCAAGCACAAGTAGTGTCCCGCTGCCACCAAAAAGACAAACACAGGCCCGTCGTGCCCATAGTGCCCTTCCTGCTGCATTCGCCAATCCTAATTGGGAGCCCACCACTTCTGCAGCGCCCGTAATTCCCCCATTCACATCCCCAACCAAATGCAGTCGGCTGCATGAGAGGCATTTTTATGTCCTCCCGAGTACCCCTACCCAACGAACCCCCCCAAAAAAGATGTTGTGTCTGCAGCAAGCGCGGATATAGGCGTGACACCCGCTATTATTGTCCCTCCTGTCCTGACAATCCTGGTCTTTGCATTGGTGAATGTTTTGAACGCTACCATTCACTAGTTGAGTATTAGCGTAGGGTACAGCATTGCACAGACTAGGCACACTTTCACAGGGTCTCCCAAGATGCCATCGCATTTTGAGAGACCCGAACCTGGAACCGGTTACAGTTATAAAAGTTAGTTACAAAAAAAGTGTAAAAAAAAATAAATATATGAAATAAAAAAAAATAGTTGTCGTTTTATTGTTCTCTCTCTCTCTATTCTCTCTCTCTATTGTTCTGCTCTTTTTTACTGTATTCTATTCTGCAATGTTTTATTGTTATTGTTATTGTTATTATGTTTTATCATGTTTGTTTTTCAGGTATGTAATTATTTATACTTTACTGTTTACTGTGCTTTATTGTTAACCATTGTTAACCATTTTTTTGTCTTCAGGTACGCCATTCACGACTTTGAGTGGTTATACCAGAATGATGCCTGCAGGTTTAGCTATCCTCTTGGTATCATTCTTTTCAGCCAGCGGTCGGCTTTCATGTAAAAGCAATCCTAGCGGCTAATTAGCCTCTAGACTGCTTTTACAAGCCGTGGGAGGGAATGCCCCCCCCCCCCCCACCGTCTTCCGTGTTTTTCTCTGGCTCTCCTGTCTCAACAGGGAACCTGAGAATGCAGCCGGTGATTCAGCCAGCTGACCATAGAGCTGATCAGAGACCAGAGTGGCTCCAAACATCTCTATGGCCTAAGAAACCGGAAGCTACGAGCATTTTATGACTTAGATTTCGCCGGATGTAAATAGCGCCATTGGGAAATTGGGGAAGCATTTTATCACACCGATCTTGGTGTGGTCAGATGCTTTGAGGGCAGAGGAGAGATCTAGGGTCTAATAGACCACAATTTTTTCAAAAAAGAGTACCTGTCACTACCTATTGCTATCATAGGGGATATTTACATTCCCCGAGATAACAATAAAAATGATTAAAAAAAAAATATGAAAAGGAACAGTTTAATAGTAAGATTAAAAAAGCAAAAAAATAATAAAGAAAAAAAAAAAAAAAAAAAAAAAAAAAAAAGCACCCCTGTCACCCCCTGCTCTCGCGCTAAGGCGAACGCAAGCGGCGGTCTGTCGTCAAACGTAAACAGCAATTGCACCATGCATGTGAGGTATCACCGCGAAGGCCAGATCGAGGGCAGTAATTTTTCCAGTAGACCTCCTCTGTAAATCTAAAGTGGTAACCTGTAAAGGCTTTTGAAGGATTTTAAACATGTATTTATTTTGTTGCCACTGCACGTTTGTGCGCAATTTTAAAGCATGTCATGTTTGGTATCCATGTACTCGGCCTAAGATCATCTTTTTTATTTCATCAAACATTTGGGCAATATAGTGTGTTTTAGTGCATTCAAATTTAAAAAAGTGTGTTTTTTCCCCCAAAAATGCGTTTGAAAAATCGCTGCGCAATTACTGTGTGAAAAAAAAAAATGAAACACCCACCATTTTAATCTGTAGGGCATTTTCTTTAAAAAAATATATAATGTTTGGGGGTTCAAAGTAATTTTTTTGCAAAAAAAAAAAACTTTTTCATGTAAACAATAAGTGTCAGAAAGGGCTTTGTCTTCAAGTGGTTAGAAGAGTGGGTGATGTGTGACATAAGCTTCTAAATGTTGTGCATAAAATGCCAGGACAGTTCAAAACCCCCCCAAATGACCCCATTTTGGAAAGTAGACACCCCAAGCTATTTGCTGAGAGGCATGTCGAGTCCATGGAATATTTTATATTGCGACACAAGTTGCGGGAAAGAGACAAATTTTTTTTTTTTTTTTTTGCACAAAGTTGTCACTAAATGATATATTGCTCAAACATGCCATGGAAATATGTGAAATTTCACCCCAAAATACATTCTGCTGCTTCTCCTGAGTACGGGGATACCACATGTGTGAGACTTTTTGGGAGCCTAGCCGCGTACGGGACCCCGAAAACCAAGCACCGCCTTCAGGCTTTCTAAGGGCGTGAATTTTTGATTTCACTCTTCACTGCCTATCACAGTTTCGGAGGCCATGGAATGCCCAGGTGGCACAAAAACCCCCCAAATGACCCCATTTTGGAAAGTAGACACCCCAAGCTATTTGCTGAGAGGTATAGTGAGTATTTTGCAGACCTCACTTTTTGTCACAAAGTTTTGAAAATTGAAAAAAGAAAAAAAAAAAATGTTTTTTCTTGTCTTTCTTCATTTTCAAAAACAAATGAGAGCTGCAAAATACTCACCATGCCTCTCAGCAAATAGCTTGGGGTGTCTACTTTCCAAAATGGGGTCATTTGGGGGGTTTTGTGCCACCTGGGCATTCCATGGCCTCCGAAACTGTGATAGGCAGTAAAGAATGAAATCAAAAATTTTCACCCTTAGAAATCCTGAAGGCAGTGATTGGTTTTCGGGGGCCCCGTACGCGGCTAGGCTCCCAAAAAGTCCCACACATGTGGTATCCCCATACTCAGGAGAAGCAGCTAAATGTATTTTGGGGTGCAATTCCACATATGCCCATGGCCTGTGTGAGCAATATATCATTTAGTGACAACTTTATGAAAAAAAAAAAAAAAAAAAAAAAAAAAAAAAGTGTTACTTTCCCGCAACTTGTGTCAAAATATAAAATATTCCATGGACTCAATATGCCTCTCAGCAAATAGCTTGGGGTGTCTACTTTCCAAAATGGGGTCATTTTGGGGGGTTTTGTGCCACCTGGGCATTCCATGGCCTCCGAAACTGTGATAGGCAGTGAAGAGTGAAATCAAAAATTTACACCCTTAGAAATCCTGAAGGCGGTGATTGGTTTTCGGGGCCCCGTTCGCGGCTAGGCTCCCAAAAAGTCCCACACATGTGGTATCCCCATACTCAGGAGAAGCAGCTGAATGTATTTTGGGGTGCAATTCCACATAGGCCCATGGCCTGTGTGAGCAATATATCATTTAGTGACAACTTTTTGTAAATATTTTTTTTTTTTTTTGTCATTTTTCAATCACTTGGGACAAAAAAAAAAAATATTCAATGGGTTCAACATTCCTCTCAGCAATTTCCTTGGGGTGTCTACTTTCCAAAATGGGGTCATTTGGGGGGGGTTTTGTACTGCCCTGCCATTTTAGCACCTCAAGAAATGACATAGGCAGTCATAAACTAAAAGCTGTGTAAATTACAGAAAATGTACCCTAGTTTGTAGACGCTATAACTTTTGCGCAAACCAATAAATATACGCTTATTGACATTTTTTTTACCAAAGACATGTGGCCGAATACATTTTGGCCTAAATGTATGACTAAAATTTAGTTTATTGGATTTTTTTTATAACAAAAAGTAGAAAATATCATTTTTTTTCAAAATTTTCGGTCTTTTTCCGTTTATAGCGCAAAAAATAAAAACCGCAGTGGTGATCAAATACCATCAAAAGAAAGCTCTATTTGTGGGAAGAAAAGGACGCAAATTTCGTTTGGGTACAGCATTGCATGACCGCGCAATTAGCAGTTAAAGCGACGCAGTGCCAAATTGGAAAAAGACCTCTGGTCCTTAGGCAGCATAATGGTCTGGGGCTCAAGTGGTTAACAGGGAAAGGTGCTCTCTATATGTACATATGAGGGCTTATTAGAATCTGGAAGCCCCTTTACTCATTTATGAAGAAAAAATGAAAAATAATCAAACACACACACTTTACAAAAAATCCTTATTGTCCTATGTTATTATTAGACTGCATATTCAAGCACAATATGAGCTGATGTTAGCATACAAAAAATTTTCTACAACTGGATATATAAAAAAAAAAAAAAAAAAAAAGGCAAACTTGGATGAACCACCCCAGAGCTTCTAACTACCTAAAGAACTGTAACCGTTAAAATTGACCTTCATGTAAAATTTAAGGAGTAAATGATCTCTTCCATATTGAAAGTATCAGCTTGATAACTGGTCTCTGCTTACAGTTTGAACCCAATTGGGGTAAGCGAGACCAAGATATCTTAAGATGAGATCTTAAGATATCTTAAGCATGATATCACCTTGTTACCTTATTACCATTGTTTACCTACTTTTAAATGTATGTACTTTTTAGCATATACTGATAAGAGGCTTCATTAGAGAATTGTTGATTGTCATGATTATATGTTCTTGTTACTTGATCTCTTTAACTTTATTGTAAAAAGTTGAAGAGATCAAGGGCTCAAGCCAGGGACGTGTGGGTCTTTTGGGAAGGATGGGGTATGATTCCAGAATCTGTAAGTCTCTGTTAAAATTATGGAGCTTCCATACCTGGATGAGTAAGGGGCATGTAGCATCCTACTGTTACTCATTCACAAAAAAAAAAAAAAAAAAAGGAAAATAGTAATATAAATAAATACGAACACAACAGACTCTTGTCAAGAATGGCAGCTCCAGTTTGGGTTGAACTCGACATCAACCTGAGCCCAAAGTTCATCCCTAATTTTAATAGATACAAGCTCTGTGACTCTGTGTAAAGATGCACATAGTGACATGACTAGAGCATGGCTCAGTATATAGAGGGTCTTTGAACGGTGTGTGAGACTAATTGTCAGGTGCCCCCAAAAAAAAGTGAAACCTGGAGGAGAAATTGGATGAAGGGGATGCATGACTAAGAGAGGAACAGATTCAGGGAAGGGTCAGCTTAGTTAGTTTGGTGGGAGGGGGCATAGTCCTTACCTGATTGGAGGTGGTAGGCCAGATGGACAGGGTGCAGCTGCAAGGGTCTTTGCAGATACCCTGTTTCCCCGAAAATAAGACCTAGCGTGAAGATAAGACCTACAAGGACTTTAACTGGGGCTTATTTGGGGGGTAGGGCTTATATTGCAGCCATTACCGACAATCACGCTAGGTCTTATTTTCGGGGAAACAGGGTAGGTAGTTTCATCATTCCAAGAAGTTCAGGAGAAGAGGAAACTTTCCTCCCGCCCACCCTTGTTTTAGGAGTTACTCAAGTATTTATTGTTACATTGTGCTCCGTATTTTGCACAGAAGTCTTGCTTTCACTGTACATGTGACCGTTACTTTAATTCCAGCTCATACAGATTCATTAACACAACCTATGTGTTACAAGAGTTAAAGTGGATGTAAACCCAATGTCATCCTTTCTAAACTACTGCCATAGGGGTTATCTATAAGGATATACATTCCTCCTGCATGTATCTTTATCTGTCAAATGTCTCCCCTCTGTCTGTTATGAGACCCGAAAAACTGCAGATTCTGTGGGCGGGTCTGTTGTCTGGAGCTCGGTGGGTGGAGTCGTGATGTCAGTAGACTCCCCGCCCACCTCTACACTCCCCTTGTCAATATGCATTTTCTCCTGTGTATTTCTAACATTGAACTTCTGCTATGATCTCTAACATCCAGTGAAAAGACAGGAAAGTAACCACATGACTTCAGCATGCCAAATCATGCTGAGGTGTGGAACAGCCAATACTTGCAGAGCTGCTAAAGAAAGGAGTGGGGGTGGGAATTAAAAAATAATGCCTGTTTCTTAGGCTGGTGCACAAGATATGTAAATCACCTGTCACTCACAGCAAGGGGGAGGATTTGACAAAGTTTTTCTTTGTTTGTCAAGATTTATCTCACTAAACAATAAAAGAGGATTGCTCAGAGCTGGATTAACTCTTTGTGGCAAGACTGAGCTCAAATGATAGGAAATCTTATACTCTACATTATGACATAAAACAAAAACAAAAAATCAGGTTTACATCCACTTTAAATCAACCTGGTAAGATGACCTGAGCAGCTCGACAATTGAATAAAAAAATTACAAAAAACCCCACAACCATTCTGCATCATATACTGGTTAGGGCTCTGTTCAGAAAGTTCACTTAAATCTGCATGTGAGTGTGTTCATAGGAATGGAAGAGGAATTACCAATAAATACAGCAGGCTTTGTAATCATTGCTTAATTTGAATAGTACTCACAGCCTATTTAATTGAGGAAATGGCCGGAAAACACCTTTTTGTTGCCCACCCCCAAAGACAAAAATAAAATGTTAGATGTTTGACATTTGCTCTGATCAGTCTCGGAATTATTATTTTTTTTTTGGGCTGTGAGGCCATGAAGATCGCTATGAGGCAATAGATGGTCCCTCCAAGTGCTAATGCCATAGTGGTTCGGTACAGAAGTCTGTCGGAATATCCTCCTATGCCATCAGGTTTCTGGAAGAGTTTCTGTAGCTCTGGCACTCTGTTTTTGATCAAGGCGTCGGAAGCAAAGGGTTCACCTGGAAGTTTTGTCGGTGTTGCAAAAATGGGCGCTGGAGCCTCAGGCTTAGTGAATAGTCGGAACAGCCCACAGGGGTTCTGACCATTCACTAACCCCGTGGGCTGTAAGCCTCAACCGGCGACACCCCGACCAGCTTCTGAGTGAAGCCGCTAAACTTATAATACATGGTGTTGAGCTCAGGCTCCGTCAGGACGCTGGGCTACTCCAACAGGAAAGACCAGCAACTGTCACAGCATTTTGTGGGTCAGGGGGTCAGTGAGTAATTACATTGTTACAAAATTGTGGGGCCCATCTAGGGTATAGTGCTTCCACTTGGCTGGTTAGTGGTGGTTCTCCCAGGAGTCCCCTGAGGGAGGAATGTAAGTATGTGTGATGTTGTAACGTCTTGCGCCGGTTGGGGCACGGCTGAGGGCATGGACGGTTCCAGTTAAAATTGTGCCTTAATGACACCCAAAGACCCCTTGTTGTTGGGCATTGTTAGAATTACTTTTATGTTTTATTGTGATGTTATTTATTCTTTGGCTAATAAATTGGCTGCTAAGGCTGTTTTAAACCCATGTCACGCAGTTTAGTTTAGTCTATAGTTTTAAGGACCCAAATCCTTTAGTCAAGAGAATCAGGCTTGTCAGCTTCCCTAGGAGGCAGATATGGTGGCGGGAGCAGCATGTAAGTGCAGGTACGCAAGAAGTGTGCGTCCTGCTCTGTCTAGCCTCATAGACAGGTGCTTTGACCAGACTAATGTCTAATAGGAAATAAATGGGTCACTGTCTTGCACAGAGGGAGACGGCACTTGAACAGGCCGACGCCTGGAAGGAAAGCTTTCAGTCTGGACTATAACAGTATGAGAGAAGACCAAACAGTCAGGAGGCTCAATTACAATGTATTATTTGTATCAGTGGGATGCTGAAAACCACTGTGAGGATAAACCCGGAGTCAAGATTTTTTCATTAACAAAGAAAAGTGGGAAGGTCTGGTGTTAGAATTACTGCCCATGATCTGATGTTCACGATGAAACCTCACATGTGCGGGACGATCGCTGTTTGCGTGCGTGTGGAACTGACGGATGGGGGCACTCAATTGTTTTTTTTTTAATTATTAATTCATCTTTTTATACTGTTGTTTTAATTTTCTGTAAACATCCTTGTGACAGCAATAGGCATGAGACAGGTACTCTTTAAGGAGGGATCTGGGGTCTATAAGACCCCAAATCCCTCCCCTGCACTTAAAAGCATTCAAAACAGCAAGATCTGTGTTTTTGAATGCTTTAGATTTTTAAAAACTGGCATTGATGGTTCCCAAGTAAACCGGAAGTGATGTCATCGCTTATAGTTTACTGTTACGAACAGCCGTTCAAAACCGATCCTGGGTACGCCGGCTGGTCGCTCAGGTTTCCCAGTGGAATGGGAGAGCCCAAGAGAGCCGTGGAAGGTGTCGGGAGGGGAGGGGGTGTCGTCCCCTCCCGCTGCATGTAATAGTTATCGAGCTTACAAGAGAGCCGACTATCATCCTGGTACAGGCAACCCCCTGAAAAATGCCATCCCAGGGAAACGCCCCTGTGTATATTTATGAGTATGAGCTAGGGACCTTAGATTATAAGCTCAGGGACTGATGTGTAAAACACTGTGTAAATTGTTGGCACTATACAGTATAAATACTGTAATATTGGGGTATTTAGCTCAGTGGTAGATGCATGTTCACGTCAGTTATCAGGTTTGAGGGCATGGCAGCCCATTTTTATTCACAGGAACAAAATAAAAGTTTATACACAGGATTTCCCACACAGGGGTTCTTCTTCAGTAAATTCATACAACCGAAAATGCCAAGCCTCCTGGCTCCTAGGCTTACTTTGTCTTGCAGTTCCCCGCTGAACCAGCCTACTCCTGGCCTCAACAGAACTCTCCAGACCCCTGGGTTTGCTTACTGTCCCCCAGACTTCAGGACTTTCTTCAGCCCCCTTGGACTTGCTAGTCGCCTCGGCTCTCCCAGCCTCCCAGACCCTTCTCTGGTCTCACAGGCCCTTCTAGCCGTCCCAACCTTCCCAGTCCTTCAGACACCAAGTCCCCTCTTACCAGGGATGTAGTCACACACAGGGCAGACAGCTTTTCAGACACAGGTCTGTCTTGCAGCAGCAAGCTGCACACACTCCACCTTCCTCCACTCTCTGCTCTCACCAGACCCTCGTTATATGGGCTGTGTACACCTGGGCACACACCCTGCTTGCTATCCATAAGACCTGGACACAGGGTTAGAGATCCCATCCCACCCAAGTCTCTGTGGGATCTCCAAACTACAGAGCCCCATTGGAACATAGCAAAACCTGGAGAAAGCTGCCAACACAGTTTTCTCCCTTTCAAAGCTATGCTTTGTAGCACTGCAGTCACCTGACATGCAAACTCTGTGTCCATTTTCCATCTATGGTTGCCACCTCATCCCTTTAAACCCGAACACATATTAATTACACAGGTTCTGTGGCTGATTAAGGTGGTAATTAAACTCACTTGGTGCCTTATGTGCATTTAATTAGCCTCAGAACCTGTGTAATTCAAAGGTGTTCGGGTTTAAAGGGATGAGGTGGCAACTCTATTTCCATCCCTTTTCACAGTGACAGGGACTCTCACTATTACAATACCCATAATAAATAAATGTATATGTAGCACTCCAGGAGGTGGTTAGGGACCCCCAAGTAGCTTTGGGGGGCTAGCATTTCAAACCTCAGGGCTAAATCCTTGACTTCTTGTGGGGTGGAATAAAACTGAGTGCAAGTCACATTAGAAGGTTTAACAGAGTTTATTAGGCACTAACGTCAGGAAGACAGGGTTATAAGCACAGGATTCCCAAAAAGTGACATGCACACTGGCATTCCAGTCTTAGTCCGTAGGGTTCAATATTGAGTTGGCCCACCCTTTGCAGCTATAACAGCTTCAACTGTTCTGGAAAGGCTATCCACAAGGTTTAGGAGTGTGTCTATGGGGATGTTGAATGTTTGACCATTCATCCAGAAGCGCATTTGTGAGGTCAGGCACTGATGTTGGACGAGAAGGTCTGGCTCGCAATCTCCGCTCTAATTCATCGCAAAGGTGCTCTATCAGGTTGACATGCAGGCCAGTCAAGTTTCTCCACCCCAAACTCACTCATTTATGGACCTTGTTTTGTGCATTGGTGAGCAGTCATGTTGGAACAGGAGAGGACCATCCGCAAACTGTTCCCACAAAGTTGGGAGCATGAAATTGTCCAAAATGTCTTGGTATGCTGACGCCTTAAGAGTTCCCTTCACTAGTACTAAGGAGCCAAACCCAACCTTTGAAAAACAATAATCACCATATTCTCCCCTTCACCAAATGATTTTGACTAGTGCACAAAGCAAGGTCCATAAAGACATGAATGAGCGAGTTTGGGGTGGAGGAACTTGACTGGCCTGCACAGAGTCCTGACCTCAACCCAACAGAACACCTTTGGCACGAATTAGAGCAGAGACTGCGAGCCAAGCCTTCACCTCCAACATCAGTGCCTGACCTCACAAATGCACTTCTAGAGGAATGGTCGACCATTCCCATAGACACACTCCTAAACCTTGCGGATAGCCTTCCCAAAAGAGTTGAAGCTGTTATAGCTGCAAAGGGTGGGCCAACTCAATGTTGAACTCTACGGACTAATGCCGTGTACACACGGTCGTGTTGGGCCGCGACCCACAGGTTGGAGACCTCTGATGTAGGGGACCAGGAACTCCTTGCTATTAAACTGGCCCTGGAAGAATGGCGATATCTATTGGAAGGAGCCTCACACCCTATACTTGTCTACACTGATCATAGGAATATGGAATACCTCTGTACAGCTAAACTTCTCAGACCTGGACAAGCCAGATGGGCTCTCTTCTTCACCCGATTTCAAATGCATATCACATACCATCCAGGATCCAAGAATTGTAAACCTGATGCTCTATGCAGGCATGTATCCCACATCAGATAACTCGCCAACAACGGACGCGATACTCCCTGCCTATAATTTCTTCCTACTTACGGATGACCTCTTGTCTAGGATAAAACTGGCCTTCTCTCTAGACCAACTGCCCTCAGGAGAACATCTGCAAGAAAAGGACCGACTTTTCTTCCACGACCATGTTGTGTTTGTGCCCCTTCAGCTGAGAGTTCCTGTGCTCAAACTCTGCCACGACAACAAGTTACCAAGGCATTTCGGGGTGACCAAAACCACCGATCTTCTTTTGCGAACCTTTTGGTGGTCTACTCTCAAGGCAGACTGCCACGCTTACGTCAATTCCTGCCCAGTGTGCAATCACAGCAAAATGGAAAATAATAAATCATGGGGTCTCCTACGCTCCCTGCCTGTTCCCTCCAGACCCTGGGAACAGATCAGCATGGATTACATAGTGGAGCTACCACCCTCTCATGGCTTTACATCCATATTTGTTGTTGTGGACCGCCTTACAAAAATAGCTCATTTTATTCCTATGATTGGCACTCCTTCCACACCAGAAACAGCTCAGGCTTTTATCAAGGAGATCATACGCCTCCATGGGGTCCCCAGCAATATTGTATCAGATCGTGGGGTCCAATTCACCTCTAAATTCTGTAAGGAGCTCTGTCTTGATCTAGACATCGAGAACCACTACTCTTCGGCCTACCACCCTCAGACCAATGGACAAACGGAACGCACAAACCAAACTCTTGAACAGTACCTTATTTGCTTCTCCACCTTTGTCCAAGACAATTGGGCGTCCCTACTTCCTTGAGCAAAATTCACATACAACAACGCAAAACATTCTACCACTCAGCAATCACCCTTCTATGCCAACCTGGGTTACCACCCTTCTTTTTCTCCTGTCCTACCTGCTTCTGCTTCAGTTCCGGCTGTCTGAAACAGAGTAGAGTTTCTACACAACAACTTAGAGCTCTTAAAGGATACCATGGCCAAGGCACAGCTATATTACAAGACCATCTATTATCGAAGGCAGCTGGGGGATCTGGATCTTCAACCGGGAGACAAGGTTTGGCTGTCTACCAGGCATTTAAAGTTGGCCTGTCCCTCCAAGAAATTGGGCCCTAATTTCATTTGGCCCTTCCCTGTCCTGTCCCGATTCAACCCTGTTGTCTACAAACTCGAACTGCCCTCAACTTACCGGATCCACCCTGTCTTCCATGCCTCCCTCCTGAAGCTCGTGGCCCTGAATCCCTTTGTGGAACGGACAACGGACAATCCTCCGCCTCCCTCTATGATTAAACGGATTGAGGAGTACGAGGTGGAGGCCATCCTGGACTGTCATAGCAGAGGCCGCGGACGCCAATTTCTAGTACAGTGGAGGGGTTACGGCCCTGAAGAGAATTCCTGGGAACCCGAGTCGCATATCCATGCTCCAGATCTTCTCTGGCAGTTCTTTCAGCGAGCTTTATCCCGGACGGGCGTCCGGAGACCGCCCCTTCGGGGGGGCTCTGTAAGAGTCCAGGGCTTACTACGCATGCACCAATGGTACGTTGCCATAAGAGGAAATCCGTGCCAACTGAGCATGCGCCAAAGACCCCTCAGGGCGCCAACCCGCACTTGCGCAGAAGACTTGATGGAAAAGGACAGGAAAATGCCCAGGACATGCACAGGAAGTGACCTCAAACTGATGGAAAAAGGCGGGAAAATACCCAGGAGGCGCACAAGAAATTACATCAACCTGATGGAAAAAGCCGGGAAAATCCCCAGGAGGCACACAGAAAGTGACCTCAAACTTCCCTATATAAGCCCAGCCCAGACACTGCCAAATTGCTGGATTATCTTCAGTCCCCCCTTGTTCCTGTGCTAGTGTGTGATCTGTCTGAACCTGTTGTGACCTGGAAGCCTATTTGACTACTCTTGATTGCTGCTTGCCATTGACCTCAGATTTGTACCTTAACCATTTTAATTCTTTGCCCCTTTTGTACTCAGCTGCCAGATTGGAACCGACCTCGCCTTGGATCTTGACCATTCTACTTCAGGTTAACCCTTTTATGCTTCGTTGCCCAACTGGACTTGACCTCGGCTCGGATCTCGGACTAAAGCTTGCATGGAGCTCCGCACCCCTGGCACCCCTGCCACTCAGTGTCCACCAAGTCCCTGTCTCCATCTCCAGAGGCTTTAAGGACCCGAGGTGCAAGGGAGGCCTCCCCACTACTTCGCTCTCACATCAGGTACGTGGTCCTCATGACAAATAGCCAGCAACAATAGATCCTCTAACAAAAATAGAACCTGCAAGAAACCCCCCCAGCAACAATAGACTCTCCTCAGCAATGGTAGATCCCCTCAACAACAATATACCCTCCAGCAACACTACACCCAACAGCGACAATAGATCCCCCCAGCAGTCAACATCAATAGACCCTCCAACACAGACAAGCATCTTTTGCCATTACGTACTTTCAGATGGAGGTGCCAGAACTGTGTACCACTGTGTTCCCGATGAAAAAAGATATATATATACTATATCTCACAAAAGTGAGTACACCCCTCACATTTTTGTAAATATTTTATTATATCTTTTCATGTGACAACACAGAAGAAATGATACTTTGCTACAATGTAAAGTAGTGAGTGTACAGCTTGTATAACAGTGTAAATTTGCTGTCCCCTCAAAATAAGTTAACACGGCCATTAATGTCAAGTGTCAATATTTTGTGTGGCCACCATTATTTCCTAGCACTGCCTTAACCCTCTTGGGCATGGAGTTCACCAGAGCTTCACAGATTGCCACTGGTGTTCTCTTCGGCTCCTCCATGATGACATCACGGAGCTGGCGAATGTTAGAGACCTTCCGTTTGAGGATGCCCCACAGATGCTCAATAGGGTTTAGGTCTGGAGACATGCTTGGCCAGTCCATCACCTTTACCCCCCAGCTTCTTTAGCAAGGCAGTGGTTGTCTTGGAGGTGTGTTTGGGGTTGTTATCATGTTGGAATACTGTACTGCGGCCCAGTCTCTGAAGGGAAGGGATCATGCTCTGCTTCAGTATGTCACAGTACATGTTGGCATTCATTGTTCCCTCAATGAACTGTAGCTCCCCAGTGCCGCCAGCATTCATGCAGCCGCAGATCATGACACTCCCACCACCATGCTTGACTGTAGGCAAGACACACTTGTCTTTGTACTCCTCACTTGGTTGCCGCCACACATGCTTGACACCATCTGAACCAAAAAAGTTTATCATGGTCTCATCAGACCACAGGACATGGTTCCAGTAATCTATGTCCTTAGTCTGCTTGTCTTCAGCAAACTGTTTGCGGCCTTTCTTCTCTGAGCACGTGCACTCAACTTCTTTGGTCGACCATGGCGAGGCCTGTTCTGAGCGAAACCTGTCCTGTTTAACTGTTTAACTGTAATGCTGTATGGTCTTGGCCACCGTGCTTCAGCTCAGTTTCAGGGTCTTGGCAATCTTCTTATAGCCTAGGCCATCTTTATGTAAAAAATCTATTCTTTTTTCAGATACTCAGAGAGTTCTTTGCAATGAGGTGCCATGTTGAACTTCCAATTACCAGTATGAGAGAGTGAGGGCGATAACACCAAATTTAACACACCTGCTCCCCATTCACACCTGAGACCTTGTAACACTAACGAGTCGCATGACACCGGGGAGGAAAATAGGCTAATTGGGCCCAATTTGGATATTTTCACTTGAGGTGTACTCACTTTTTTTGCCAGCGGTTTAGACATTAATGGCTGTGTGTTAAGTTATTTTGAGGGGACAAAAAATTTACACTGTTATACAAGCTGTACACTCACTACTTTACATTGTAGCAAAGTGTCATTTCTTCAGTGTTGTCACATGAAAAGATAGAATAAAATATTTTCAAAAATGTGAGGAGTGTACTCACTTTTGTGAGATACTGTAAGTATTAGAATATAGGAGATGCATTATCTAAATGGATTTGAATTTGGACTGATTTTTTATTGCCAGACAAGGTGGTAGGGTTGCCTTGCCACATGATCAGGATTTGCCTGGACAGTCAGGGTTTTGAATAAAGTGTCTGGTTTCAGTTTGCCTGAAACACATTATTCAGACTGGACCATAGCTCATAGCTAGAGAGAGAATTAGACATTCTCCTCCCTCCAGCCTGCAGGGGGCAATAGAGAGCCTACACAGACTGAGAACTCACCTCAGTCTCAGCGGCAGTGCTGAGGAATGAAGACTGTCTGTTTGGAGACTGGAGAGAGGAATGAGGAGCTTCTTTGCAGTTTGTGATTTGTGAGTACAGAGGAAAGGGGGGGGTAACTCTGATGTGTGGAGGGACATTACTGGACACACCTGATGTAAGGGGGACTCTGACGGGGACTCCAGATGTGAGGGGGGGGATGCTGATGTGGACACAGATGTAAGGAGGGGGGGTTTGGTGGGGGCACCTGATGTAAGGGGGACTCTTATAATGGCACCTGATATAAAGGGGCACTCTTATGGGGACACCAAATGTGAGGAGGCACTCTTCGGAGCACACCTGATGAAAGCAGGGACTCTGATGGGGGACACCAAATGTAAGGAGGCACTCTGATGGGGACACCAGATGTAAGCTACGCACGCAACCACACACCTTGCTTTTGCGCTCATTCACCTGTGGCAAAACGTATAGTAACAAAGTACCATGTGTTTTGGCGCAGCACAATTTATAAAAAGGTTATACAGGTTTTACATCTATTTGTACTAAATTTTGTTTTTCATTTGTTTTGCATACTACAAAAAAAAATTAGCATGCGCTGCTAAAGTGTTTGGGTTTGGCTTAAAAAAAGGCAGCAACCCTACAAGATGGTTGCATCTCAGATACTTCTTCTACCCCTCTGGGATTTTCGAATGCTACAGTCTTAATATTTTTCTTATTAAACTTATACAACTGTGAATGAGCCCCTGAATGCACCCAAAGCACACTGAACATGCAGATCTCTTTACAAATCTCCATCTAGGCCTGGATACACCTAGAAATCTAATTCCTAATATGTCCTTGGGTTATTTTACAGTCAGAAGAAAAACAGTGTCTCAGGCCAACTATCTATACAGAATATATTAAAGGCAGCTGCAGGTTTTTTGTTTTTTTTGTAAAGTAGTAAACGAAATGAAACATTAATTATTTACACTGAAAATACCCCTTATGCTCTCAGGACGGTAATCCTACAAAGCCTGCTTGTGCCTTTTACTTCGTAATGTATACATTTTCTCAGGTGCTGGTATAGGTATCAGCAAGAAGAAAATGTAGAGCAGAGAGTTTATTACATGCTGTCCTAGACAAAGAGAGCAGGAGATAAACCTTGTAGGATATACGAGATGCATTGTGCATGTAATTGCTCCATATTTAAAGACTTACTGATATCCCTTGCAGGCTAAGCATAGGGACACAGTTTTATTTCAGTGTACAACAAGCAGGTGAAAACAAGCTAAATTATCAGACAACGTGATCTCCAGCTGTATGTATTTTCTTTCTCAAGTTGGCCAATTATTTGTCACATAGTTTTCTACCCATGTGGAGTGTTTCTAACTCGATTTTATTTGTAAATGTAAGAAAAGGAAAACCAAAGAAAGACCAACTATTTGCCTTTTTTGTAATGTTTATATGCTACCTGAAATGCAGGCTTTGTAAAATTTCAAAACCCCATGCAATCTGTATATTAACATTCCCAAAGACCATGCCACATGTTGGGGGATACATTAAAAACATCTTCTCTTTGAGAGCCACCTGCCAATCCTTTGCAAGGCTGGTGGCTCTTAGTGACGGTTGTCGCCAACACTTCTGGTTTCACTCCTTATTTAGTTTTCTCTTTATCGTTTTCAATTTATTAACCTACAAAATTGTTTACCCATTCCTATCCCTTGTCCCCACCCATATCCCAAACCATATCCAAACCAAAAATAAAGTGCTACCTGAAATGCAGGTTTTGGAAAATTTCATAACCCCTATAATCTGTATATTAACATTCCCAAGGAACATGCCGCATGTTGGGGGGATACATAAAACAAATCTTCTCTTTGAGAACCATTTGCCAATCATTTGTGAGGTTGGGTGGCTTTTAGTGCCGGCTGTCACCGACACTTCTGCTTTTCGCTTTTTTTTTTAAATTTCTCTTTATGGTTTTCAATTTATTAACATACAGAATTGTTTACCCATTCCCATCCTTTGTCCCAACCCATATGCCAAACCATATCCAAACAAAAAAAGTGCCACCTGAATTGCGGGTTTTTGAAAATTTCATAACTCCTGCAATCTGTATATTAACATTCCCAAGAATGATGCCGCATGTTGGGGGATACATAAGACAAATGTTCTCCTTGAGAGCCACCTTCCAATCATTTTTGAGGCTGGTGGCTCTTAGTCCCGGCTGTCACCAACAGTTCTGGTCTTCACTTTTTTTTAATTATCTCTTTATTATTTTCAATTTTTTAACATACAAAAATGTTTACCCATTCCCATCCACTATTCCAACCCATATCCCAAACCATATCCAAACAAAAAAAAATGCTACCTGAAATGTGGGTTTTGGAAAATGTCATAACCCCTGCAATATGTATAGTAACACTCTTAAGAACAATGCCCCATGTTAAGGGATACATTAAAAAAAAACATCTTCTCTTTGAGAATCACCTGCCAATCATTTGTGAGGCTGGTGGCTCTTAGTGCCGGCTGTCACCAACAGTTCTGGCCTTCACTTTTTTTTAATTATCTCTTTATGGTTTTCAATTTATTAACATAAACAACTGTTTATCCATTCCCATTCAATGTCCCAACCCATATCACAAACCATATCCAAACAAAAAAAAGTGCTACCTGAAATGTGGGTTTTGGATAATTTCATAACCCCTGTAATCTGTATATTAACATTCCCAAGAACCATGCTGCATGTTGGGGGATACATAAAACAAATCTTCTCCTTGAGAGCCACCTGACAATCATTTGTGAGGCTGGTGGCTCTTAGTGCTGTCTGTAACCGATAGTTATAGTGTTCACTTATAATCTGAAACCAAACAGAGTGGTTCCCAATCATGTGTATTAATATATTAGCTTTGGCACAGTGATCACATGTAAGCTGTAGGCTTCACTGACAAAATAAGCCTTCGGCTGTACGTGACACAGAGGGTGGCATTGCATCCTGAAGGTGGCAGTGTGTGTTGGTTTAAAACTGTAATGCCCTGTACACACGGTCGGATTTTCCGATGGAAAATGTGTGCTAGGACCTTGTTGTCGGAAATTCAGACCGTGTGTAGGCTCCATCACACATTTTCCATCGGAATTTCTGACACACAAAGTTTGAGAGCTTGCTATAAAATTTTCTGACAACAAAATCCGTTGTCGGAATTTCCGATCGTGTGTACACAATTCCGACGCACAAAGTGCCACACATGCTCAGAATAAATTAAGAGACTAAAGCAATTGGCTACTGCCCCGTTTATAGTCCCGACGTACGTGTTTTACGTCACCGCGTTCAGAATGATCGGATTTTCTGACAACTTTGTGTGACCGTGTGTATGCAAGACAAGTTTGAGCCAACATCCGTCGGAAAAAATCCATGGATTTTGTTGTCGCAATGTCCGATCAATGTCCGACCGTGTGTACAGGGCATATTTGTCAACTTTAATTACACTATTTAAAAAAATAGTGTACCATGCTTCGTGTCTTGTGTGATACAGATGTATAGAACTTGCGAGGATTAGCAGCGGGAGGGTACACGGGTGACTGTGCTAACACGGTAAAATCAAGCGAGTGATTATCGGAAGAGGACCCTATGGTACTGCCCGGGTTTGCTCCTCCATCTGGGTGGACTCGATCCCATCGGTGAAGATTGCAGGTCGTGGGGCCATTCGGAACCTTCCATTACAGACCAAGGACAGCTTTAACCTTACCGTATAAACGGTGAAAGCCTATATGACTCACCGCCAACGACCTGTGAGTCCACCGCTTCTGGTAAGGGTATTTCAATTTCATTTCCCCCCTTACTGAATATAAGAAAGATCACTCTGGATGTGAATAGATACTACTGTGAGATCCATATCCATGCTTTAGAACCATCTTTATGCTTGGATGAACTGTCCAATATCCCAGAGACTTGTTTTATATCTCACCTAAAGTTTTATTGTACACGTTTGCTGTTTTTTGTTGTCTATGGGATTGTTTTTGCATAATCACATAGTCCAGAACAAGGACTAGTATTCATTGTGGTGGTTTAATTTTCATTTGATTATTATTAGATTTTCTTTATAGGTGCTGTTATAAGACTTTTTGTCTTTTTTGCTTGAGTGGCAGCACTGACTGCAGGTGTATATATGGGTGGACTACACTAATGTTTACACTGATGTTTACACTTAAAATATAGCGCTACACTTTTTGATTCTTTTTATCCATATACACAATTAGTCTAATTGATAGTGTTGGCAGCTTGACATATATTGAGTTGGCGCAGCAGTTTTTTCTTTATTTATTATTAACATAGTGTGCTGAATAAAATCCCTCTATATTAAAAATATGTAGATAAAAATTGTTAAGGAATACAAATTATAAATCGTCAAGTTTTTTTTTAACATATATAGAGTTTATTAAAAAATATACCGTTAGCATTGAAACAATGCACGGTCGATACAGAAAAGCAGATAATCTAAGAGAAGACAAGGTAGCAAATTTTAAATCGAACAATTAGCATCTGATATATAAATTTGGACAGAGTAAGCAATACGACAATCACAGCCACTATAATGCCCTGAGAGGAAAAGGGGGGGAGGAGAAAGGAGGACATGAGCATAAGAATATCATATAGGACATCACAGTCTTAGGATACCGGCATACGAATACCATATACCGCACAATGTATCCTAAGGTGTCGAACCGTGTGCATTGATCCATTGCCATCAAACCTTATCAAATTTTTTTGGGCAATTCCTACTCTCATAGGTCAGTGGCAAGACAGAATTAATTGTTGATATCTAAGTGTTAAGCGTTGGTGGGGTAGGTTGTCTCCACTTGAGGAGAATTTCTCTTCTAGCATAATACAAGGCGCAGAAGAGAAATAATTTTACATGTCTGGAAGCCACAACATCCTCCATGCTACCAAGTAGCGCTAAAGCTGGATCTTGTCCAAGGGACAAGTCTCAAAAGGCTTTCAAAGCCTGAATTACCTTCTTCCAAAATAGACGGACGTGAGGACATGTCCATACCATATGGAAGAACGTACCCGGTGAGGACCGGCACCTGGAGCAGAGGGGACTTATCTCAGAGTATATACTGGCTAATCCGGGTATAATAGGCTGAGTTGGATGAAACGGTCTCTGGCAGAGATTATTGTAGTGATATAGCCACGCACAGAGTCCTCCCGGTCTTCCTCAGTCAGCCCTCCACTTGTCATATACTTTCGTCAGGGAGGTCGCCGGAGCCAAAGCCAGATAAAAGTAAGGGGAGGAGAGAATTTTTTCTAGAAATTTCTAAATCAACAAGCGTTCCACTGGTCAGTCTGAAGGGTTATAGAACTAGGGAATTGGGCTTGCGTCGCGTGTCTAAGCTGGTGATATCTAAAGGTCATTGAAGCGGGTATAGCGTATTTTTTCCTCAATTCCGAGAAGGAGGAAAGAGATCCGTCCGTGAAGATGTGTTTGACAAAGTATGACAAGGGGTGTTGGAGGGTCTATCAAGGCTTGCTGCAGGGAAGTATATTGTCGCTAGGGGGCTCTATTGTTGCTGGGGGTCTTATGTTGCTGGGGGATCCATTGCTGCTGGGAGGGATCCACTGTTGAGAGGGGTCTATTGATGCGGGGGCTGCTGAGAGATCTATTGTTGCTGGAAGGGGGTCTATTGTTCTTGGCTGCATGAACCTAATTTACAGACTTTTTTGTTATCATTAACAAATTATACAAATGACCTAGCACCACAAAATTATATTTTTTTCCGTATTCTCTATAGGAGTGGTACTGGGTGATGGATAGGGGTTGGGACCAAGGGACAGTGCTCTGAGGTGGCTAGTGGGCATAGACAAGAGGTGACTCGGAAGGGAGGAGTACCTGCACCTATTTTCTAATAAAAAAAGTCCTGGTTCTCACTTATATCTAAATATGTTGCTTCACTTTCCTGGAGGAAGTACTGACTAGAACTACACCAATGCTCCCTGGATACCACGAGGCCCAGAGACAGAGAAGAAAGCGGGCCAAAGGTATGGCGATCTTAAAACCTTTCCTTACATACCCCAACTGACAATATTAAAACCATTCTGCCTCCAACTGCCAACCTGTGAGTGGAACACCCCATGGCCAGTAACATCCTCAGGACCCTTCTGGGATATCTCGGCAGATTCAGACTAGTAATTATTCTCTCATACTGCCTTCCTGCAAAAGGATGCACATACACATTTTTGGCATATGTCTAATTGTTGAAGTATACTATACTGTATATGGCTGAACATATGTAGCCAAACATTTTGTTTAAGTGTTTTCGATTAGAGGGTAATGGTTAATGGCACAGACATTTTAGACAAGTGTACACTTCTAACCTTGTGCCAACATTTTGAGGAAGACCTCACACAAAGCCATGGTTTAATGAGTTTGGTGTGAAGTAACCTGAGTGGTAGAACCCTGATCTCAACTCTTCTGAATATCTCTGGGATGAAATGGAACACAGATTGTGAGCCAAGTCTTCACGTCAGTACCTTCCCTCACAAATGCTCCTTTGGCTGACTGGGCACAACAAGTCCAACAAGCTTATATATGTTGTACTCACCCCCGTAGGTGCCGCTGGTTTGCCTCGGATTCTTTTCCCAAATGTGTGCAACAGCAGCCAGGCACACAGCATCATCCACTCTTCTGGCTCAATGTACAGTCTAGGGGTTGGCTTTTTCAAATGTATTGCTACATAACGTGGGTAAGGTATAAGAAGCTGTGGGATACTCCAGGAACAGAGAACAGCAATCAGAGGACATGCTCCACTTTATTACTACTGCTTAGGATAGTCCTTCTAGCAATAGCCCAGGAATAATGGACAAACCATTAGAAATTACCCAGCCCAGGCAAGAACTAGTTTGTATGCACAAGGAATAGCAGTCATCAGGATCCTACACTCAAGTCTGTACTCACAATGTACCTGCATATTTGCATGTCTCCTTCAAATATCAGCCAAGTATTTATCCAGTGCACTCTTTAGACCCGATCCTCAGTGAAATCCCTTGTTTAGCATCAGAGATTCTTAGCAGAACAGGCCCCCCAGCTCTGCCACAGCTGGGATCTCGATGAATACATGGATTTCAGCTGGGGCAAACCCATGGCATGCGTGCCACATCTGGCATACAGAGCCCTCTCTGTGGGCATGTGAGCTATACTCAGCAGAGGAGCGCACTCTGACCAGCCATCGCCAGTGCTCCCCCTTCCATAGAACAACCTCTCCCACATGGGTCTGAGGCCAGGGGTGAGGTGTGGGCGAGCAGCATTTATTTTCCTCCAAACATGGCAAAACCCTCTCCTCAAGAAGGCACATGTATAGTCATGTCAAAGAACATCTAAGTGATTCAGAGAAGGATGGGGAGAAAATGCTGTGGTCAGATGAGACCCAAATGGAGCTCTTTGGCATTAACTCGACTCACTGTGTTTGGAGGAAGAAACATGCTGACTATGACTCTAAGAACACCTTCTCTACAGTCAAGCACGGAGGTGGAAACATTATTCTTTGGGGCTGTTTCTCTGCTAAAGGTACAGGCCGACTTTGCCGCATTGAGGGGCCAATGGACGTGGCCATAACACTGAATATGGGTCATGGATGGGTCTTCCAGCATGACAATGACCCAAAACTCATGGAGTGGCCTAGTCAGTCTGCAGACCTTAATCCTATAGACAATTTATGGAGGGAGCCGGAACTTCCAGTTGCCAAGCGACAGGCAAGAAATCTTAAGGATTTAGAGAAGATTTGTAAAGAAGAGTGGACCAAAATCCCTCCTGAGATGTGTACAAACCTAGTCACCAACTACAAGAAATGTCTTACCTCTGTGCTTGCTAACAAGGGTTTCTTCACCATGTACTAAGTCATGTTTTGCTTGGGGATCAAATATTTACTTTACTTACTGAACTGCAACTCAATGTATAACATTTATAACATGTGTTTTTTATGGATATTTGGTTGATATTCTGTCTCTATCATTTAAAATGCACCTATGATAATAATTATAGACCCTTCATGTCTTTGTAAGTGGGCCAACTTCTGAAATATGCAGGGGATTAAATAATTCATTTTCCCCACTGTATGTGTATAGACCAGTGACGGCGAACCTTGGCACCCCAGATGTTTTGGAACTACATTTCCCATGATGCTTCACTACACTGTAGAGTGCCAGAGCATCATGGGAAATGTAGTTCCAAAACATCTGGGGTGCCAAGGTTCGCCATCACTGGTATAGACTCTATATTGATGATGTTGGTGTTTTTTATCAATAAAAAAAGTATGATTGAAAGCTCTGTTATTGTGTTTATCTTTTAGGATTAAAGAGGTTTAATTAGTTTGGAGAACTGTATGATTTTTTTTTTCCAAACTAAAACCTCAGTATTCAGGTTTAATTGCAGTGTTGGCACTTTGAAATAAATAAGTTGGTTTTGTGTTGCAGTTTGGGCACTTGGGTTCAAAAAGGTTTGCCATCACTGGTGTATACCGAAATAGTGCTGCCTAAATCAGCCCTAAGACCTGAGACACCATCTTGGACCATAGGGGTTGGCTCAGAAGCACAAGGTAGCCCATGTCAGAGTTTGTCACCATTTTTCACATTTTGCCTTCATTTTTTAGATTATTGCCCTCACTTTTATTCATCAATTCATATGATTGGGTCACTACCTTCACCCCTTCACGCCTTACTTTACTATGGGATATTCCAATTCTATTACTTCCCCTTCCCACCCATCTTTTGGGGTCATCTTAGGTTCTTCATCTCCTTCTCTATTTTAGCACATACACCTATTACATCTACTAATACACTTTATTTTACACCCATTTCAGATGACTCACGGTCATGCCACCCACCTCCAGTTGACCATTCATGGGACACCCTACTCCCAGGGACATTTGTCTCTTGAGGGTTTATTTCAAGACCATATCTTGGGATATGTCGCCTCAGCTCCCGTAACTAATATCTTGTCTGGCCGTTGTGCTGCCCTCACTGCTCTCAGCCAGACCCATAGGTGATCTGTAAGTCTGGGTGGATGTTTTTCGCCCCATATGTGATTTGCACCTTTTTTTTCTTTCTATTTTTCCCCCCCACTCTCCTGTTATTCGAGACCCCTTACCAATAGTTGAACCTTACTAATTTCAAATACCACCAGCATCTGCTCCTGATGAGTGGAGTGTTTAATGAAACGTATCGAGCCGTTCTGATTCTTTCATGATATACACTATATGGGATCATTTCATCAGTTTTATAGAGAAGCCCGTAGCAACAGCATGCAATGCATAGAGGAGGGCATGCATGACTGTGGTAACAGGGGAGTTAATAGTTTCAGGGGGTGTGGTATGAAGTAACCGAGGGGGAGGTAGCAAGGAAGGCTTTATAAGGTAACCCCGCCCAAAGGGGTGTAACAGTAGTGGTGGAAAGTTCCTGGAAGATGGCTGAGATGGATAGCTTAATGGAGCAGCTCAGGGCCGAGGCCGCGGTGCGGGGGGCGGCATGGCTACAGGACACTATTACAGCGGCTTTGAGAGGCAGGGAGCCTGAAGCGCAGGGTAGATCGTGCGGCGCCAGATCCCGGCGGTCCCGCCCGCCTGAACGGTTCTCACCCGACCAGCGTGCGACCGCACAACGGCAGCCCGGGACTCATCCGGGTCCCGAGGCGGGCCCGCCACCAAAAAGGAAGGCTGGATCGGAGGGAGGGAGATTGAGCGCGGCCGCGGCGCGGCAGGACGACCGGCGGGAAGATAACGGAGCAGCGGTGCGGCCTAACAGAGCGGGCAGAGTCAGGAGCGCTAGCCCCGCCCACTGGAGGAGAGATGCCACGCAGGGGGAGAGATCGGATGCAGCCAGCCCCGGGCCTTCTGGGTCCACGGCAGGGGCACACAGGCGGATAGAGAGGGGTCGGCCTAGCAGGGCAACACAGGTTCCAGGCGGCAGGACTGAGGTACTCACCGGTCCAGGCAAAGCGAAATGTAAATCAGCTGGCAGAAGGGACACGCGGAGGCGGGGGCGTCCGGCCACAACCCCGGCGGCAACCCTGACGGACAGGTCGGGTGGGCCTTCATCGGAGGAAGAAGTTGGAGGAAGAGGCGACCGAGAAGGGGGATGGTCCGGGTCGGAAGAGGAATCAACCCCCCCTCACAGGAGAGCAGCAGCGTTGGAGATCCCGGGTCCGGCTGATGAGGTTACGCCTGTGCAGCCTGGTGAGTCCAATATTTTATATGTGGATTCTAGTATTGCTAGAGTAGGGGGGACGGGGGAGCCAGCGGGGAGCACAGCCAGCAGTGGGTTAGGGGCAGCAGGGAGCGGAGGGGCTTCAGGTTTAGGGGGGTTTTTAGCGGGCATCAAAGAGTTACTCCTGCGCTTTGAGGGGTCAGGGACGGGTAACTCGGGCCCAGCAGCATCGTGGATTCCGCCGACAGGGGGGACTGGAGGGGTGGTGTCTACTGGGGTAACAGCAGCGGTTCCTTCTGTCACGGCAGCAGTTGCCTCGACTGCACCGGCGGCGTCTGGGAGTGTTGTGGCACAAGGGACGGACAAAACAGCAGAGACCACAGGTAGGCAGGACATTACTAGACTGGCGGATGCAGCCAAATGCGAGGTGTATGTTTGCTATGAGGGTCCATTAGGGTCGCACTTGAAACAGGAGGTGCGCGAGAAACTATGGAAGGGTGAGTACGTGGAAATTTTCTCTCTATTGCCTTTAGAAAAATTCAACCTGGATAGGGTAAAACCGGACGATTCGAAGAAGGAGGACGAAGAGAAGAGGAGGTACAGGCTAATTCCTAGAACGTTTACAAATTGGTTGCAGGCGTTTGCGATTATGGCTAGTGTTATAGGTGAGAAGCAACCCGAGCATTGCTCAGCGTTATTTTGTTATCAAGATGCTATTGGGGAGGCGTACAGGGTTTATGGGGGCACGGCGTGGCTGAGGTACGATGAGCAGTTCCGTCAACGGAGGGCGATTAGACCTGCGCTGCGTTGGGATCACAAGGACATAAGCCTGTGGATGAGATTGATGACGACGGCGAGGGCCCCCAATCAGTTTTTTCCAGGAGGGACCGGTGGACCTTCCACCCAGGGACATACGGTCGGAAACAAAAAGGGGGTTTGTTGGCAATACAACACCGGGACCTGCAGGTTCGGAGCCTCATGTAAGTATAAACACGAGTGTTCGGGATGTGGGGGATCACACCCGGGATCACGGTGTTTCAAACAAGGAAAGGGTAAGCAGGGAGAAACTGCAAACAAAAGGGAGGACCCCGGTGAGAGTGGAAAAGATGCGGCCGTTTCTCGGTAGGTATCCAGACAAAAGAGCAGCGCAATTGTTGGATGAAGGTTTCTCTGTGGGTTTTAAGATACCGTGCACTCTGTCCGTCATCCCACCAGTGTCGCCTAATTTGCGGTCCGCTATGGAACACCCGGACATAGTTTCAGAGAAACTGTCGAAGGAGGTTGCATTGGGTAGGATGGGTGGTCCATTTTCGGTGGCTCCATTGGACGATTTAGTGGTGTCACCGCTGGGGGTGGTACCAAAGAAGGAACCGGGTAAATTCAGGCTAATCCATCATTTATCTTTCCCAAAAGGGGGGTCGGTCAATGATGCCATAGACCAGGGCGAGTGTTCCGTGACCTATACATCATTCGACGCTGCAGTGGGTTGGGTCCGGCGATATGGAAAAGGGGCTCTCATGGCTAAGGCAGATGTGGAATCAGCTTTCCGACTGCTGCCGGTACACCCGGACAGCTTTCGGTTATTGGGGTGTCATTGGAACAACCAATTTTATGTGGACCAATGCTTACCAATGGGCTGCTCAATATCGTGCGCGATATTTGAGCAGTTCAGCTCATTTGTGGAATGGGTTGTCAGGGAGGTGTCGGGAGTGAATTCAATAATTCACTACTTGGACGATTTTCTCTGCATGGGTCCGGCTGATTCGAGGATCTGCGCGGTGCTTCTGGCGACGTTGGAACACATCGCTGGAAAATTTGGCATTCCATTGGCGGCTGACAAGACGGAGGGACCGTGTACGGTCATCACGTTCTTAGGGATTGTACTGGACACGGAGGCGATGGAATGCAGGTTGCCGGACGATAAACTAGAGGACCTGAAGAGGGAGATTTCGGGACTAATGGGTTTGCGAAAGGTTCAGCTAAGAACGCTGCAATCGGTGTTGGGCAAGCTTAATTTTGCATGCCGCATATTACCGATGGGTAGGGTTTTCTGTCGAAGGTTGTCGGCGAGCACGAGCGGTGTAAAATCGCCAAGACACTTTGTGCGGTTGAGAGAAACACATAGAGCAGACTTAAGGGTGTGGCACACCTTTTTGGAAGCGTTTAACGGTAGGGCTTTCTGGATGACTGGTCCGGTCAGCAACTTTGATTTGGAACTATACACGGATGCTGCTGGTTCCACGGGGTTCGGGGCCTTTTTTCAGGGGCAGTGGAGCGCTGGGCCTTGGCCTCAGTCGTGGGTGGATGCAGGTTTTACAAAGAACCTAGTGTTACGGGAATTGTTTCCGGTAGTGCTGGCGGTGGAATTATGGGGAGCATCATTCAGGGACCTGAAGGTGCGTTTCCACGGGGACAATCTAGGTGTGGTACAAGTAATTAATAGGATTACGGCATCGTCTCCGCCAGTGATTAGGCTATTGCAACACCTGGTGTTACGTTGTTTGCAATTGAATGTTTTCATTCATGCTGTACATCTACCGGGGGTTGAAAATGTTATAGCTGATGCCTTGTCTCGCTTCCAGTGGGAGAGGTTCCGGGAGTTGGCGCCGGAGGCGGAGCAACACGGGGTGCCTTGTCCCGACTGGCTGTGGGCGATAGCATTGGCCTCATCGCTGGATGGGTGAAGAACTCGGTAAGTGGGTCCACGTGGGCGGCATACACGAGGGTATGGCAAGAATGGAGGGAGTTTGTGCGGAATATTGGGGAAGAGCCGGTCGGTGATGAGGTGAGATTGCTGTTGATATATTACATTGCTAGAAAAATGGAGGAGGGGGTATCCGCATCAGTGGTGAATAGGAACGTGACAGGGTTAGCTTTTCTGTTTAAGCTGCAAGGTCAAGTGGATTTTACGAAAGATTTTTGGGTACGGCAGGCACTGAAGGGTTACAGAAAGGCGATGGTCAGAAGGGATGCGAGAAGACCGGTGACATTTGAGATTTTACAGGGTATTATAAGGCAGCTGGAGGGGGTATGCTCCTCGGGTTATGAGGTAATGTTGTTCAAAGTGTCATTTTTGTTGGCGTTTTTTGGGGCTTTTAGAATAGGGGAACTGGTTAGCCCTTCTAAGAAAGTGCAAGGGGGTCTGAGTTATCAGGATGTGAGGTGTGAGGCAGGAGTTTTGGAGTTGTATTTGAGGAAATCTAAGACTGACCAGCTGGGGAGAGGCAAAATGGTGCGGGTGTATCCTGTTATGGGTTCGCAGTTATGCCCAGTTGGGGCAGTTAGAGAATTTTTAGGTGTTCGCCCAGTGGGACTGGGCCCTTTTTTGATACATTTGGGGGGTGAATTTTTATCCAGATTCCAATTTAGGGCTGTTTTTGCAAAATGTATACAGGGATTGGGGCTGATGGAGAAGGAATTCTCGTCACATTCCTTCAGGATAGGAGCAGCCACCGAGGCAGCCAGGAACGGATTGGGGGAGGAAACTGTGAAGAAGATTGGTAGGTGGGAATCTAAGAGATTTCAATCTTATGTGCGGCCCAATCTGGTGATAAGTTTGTAGGTAGTATGGTAATAGAGATATGGCTGGTGTTGAAGCATTAATGGGTTTTTTTTGTTTGGTTTTGTTTATAGTATGGTTTTCTTTTTTCTGTGCTTTTCTATTTCAGATTCGCTGCCAGGGATGGTCTGGATCATGGGCCATTCCTATGTGGCATGGGGGGCCCGGAGAGGGGACGCCCGTCATGAGGGTAGGCAATTGGGCTTTAGCAGGAGGGAAGCGTGCATAAAGTGGCTGGGGATCCCAGGTATGTTATGGGGCAGATTGGTGCCAGAGGTACATCGTTATGTGCAACGGGATAGGCCGCCAGATGTACTGGTAATACATGCAGGCGGCAATGACCTGGGCATTAGAGCCATGGTCGATCTAAAGCGCGACATCAAGTTGGATGTTTGGCGTTTAAGAGAGGCTTTTCCAAAAATGGTTATTGTCTGGTCAGACATGGTGGCCCGGACATCATGGAGGATGGCTAGATCAGTTGAAGGGGTCAACAGGGCCCGTAAAAAAATAAATAGGGAAGTAAGCAAATTTGTAGTGATGAATGGTGGTCTGGCGGTTAGGCATATGGAACTCGAGTTTGAGACGTGGAGGTATTTGAGGGCGGATGGAGTACATTTGAATGAGGTCGGAATTGATTTGTGGGCTCTGGGGCTGCAGGATGGAATACAGAGAGCTCTTCGGGTGTGGAGGGGCACCCAAGAGTAAGGTATTACTCTTGGGCGCTGTGGCGGACGTTGGTCTGGGCAAAAAGCAAGGTAAATGGCAAAAAGTAAGAGTCTTTTTGGGAGCTAACGTTGATATGGCTCATGATGGTGGTTCCCGGTTAACGGAGGTTAGCCGGGAAGTGATATGGGGCACTGCGGTCATTGCTAGTCTCTGAGCCAGCTTGTCGGCTTGAGGCCTATTTGATAGATTTGATGGGACCGCAGTGCAAGTCCTGTTATGGACACAGAGGATGATCAAGATATTGCCCAGACCAACGCTTGATAATTAAGCAGGTTGTTTTAACAGATGTTGTTTTTTGTTGTTGATGTTTTTCTATTTATGATAGATATGTTGATATGTTATATTTTTATATTTTTATATTTAAGATTATTTGTTTAATAAAATTAGGCCGCTACGGCCTTTTAATACTCCAAGCTCGGTGTGGTTTGAGTCATTGGGGTAATGGGGTGGCAGGTTGCTATTAGGGGTAAATGACATCTGTAATCCGTCAGTCAAGAGAAGCCCGTAGCAACAGCATGCAATGCATAGAGGAGGGCATGCATGACTGTGGTAACAGGGGAGTTAATAGTTTCAGGGGGTGTGGTATGAAGTAACCGAGGGGGAGGTAGCAAGGAAGGCTTTATAAGGTAACCCCGCCCAAAGGGGTGTAACAGTAGTGGTGGAAAGTTCCCGCCCACCCTCCCCTTGTTTTTCTGGTAGAGTAGGGTCAACTAGATATGGTTATGGTTAAATTAAAAAAAAAAAAAAAAAGAGGGGTTTTTGATGAGGTCATGGCTGTGGCGGACGTTGGTCTGGGCAAAAAGCAAGGTAAATGGCAAAAAGTAAGAGTCTTTTTGGGAGCTAACGTTGATATGGCTCATGATGGTGGTTCCCGGTTAACGGAGGTTAGCCGGGAAGTGATATTGGGCACTGCGGTCATTGCTAGTCTCTGAGCCAGCTTGTCGGCTTGAGGCCTATTTGATAGATTTGATGGGACCGCAGTGCAAGTCCTGTTATGGACACAGAGGATGATCAAGATATTGCCCAGACCAACGCTTGATAATTAAGCAGGTTGTTTTAACAGATGTTGTTTTTTGTTGTTGATGTTTTTCTATTTATGATAGATATGTTGATATGTTATATTTTTATATTTTTATATTTAAGATTATTTGTTTAATAAAATTAGGCCGCTACGGCCTTTTAATACTCCAAGCTCGGTGTGGTTTGAGTCATTGGGGTAATGGGGTGGCAGGTTGCTATTAGGGGTAAATGACATCTGTAATCCGTCAGTCATGTATTATGCTGTAACAATCATGATTTCTTATATACCTATTGTGTGATACATGGATTAATGTGCCTGACTTTTTACAATGTTACTACCATTTAATATTATGCTTTAAGCTTAAAATGTATTATATATGAAATAAATATTATTTCTATGCATATATTGCCCTGTGTTGCTGTGACATTGAGTACCAGTATGCACAGTCACAATTTACAACTTTTTGGTCAGACACCCTCTTTCCAGTATCACTTTTCAGTTGCATGTTTCATTTAAAGTCCCAACCTTTCTGTCAGTCATACTGGTCATCAACTACAAGAAACGTCTGTCCTCTGTGCTTGCCAACAAGGGTTTATCCACCAAGTACTAAGTCATGTTTTGCTTGGGGATCAAATATTTACTTTACTTACTGAACTGCAACTCAATTTATAACACTTATAACGTGTTTTTTATGGATATTTGGTTGATATTCTGTCTCTATCATTTAAATAACACCTATGATAATAATTATAGACCCTTCATGTCTTTGTAAGTGGGCAAACTTATGAAATATGCAGGGGATTAAATAATTAATTTTCCCCACTGTATGTGTGTATAGAGTCTATATTGATGATGTTGGTGTTTTCATTTTTTCCCTAAAAAAAAAAAACGTATGATTGAAAGCTCTGTTATTGTGTTTTTCTTCTCAGATAAAAGAGGTTTAATTCGTTCGGACAACTGTATGAGTTGTATTTTCTAAACTAAAACCTCAGTATTCAGGTTTAATTGCAGTGTTGGACCTTTGAATTAAATAAGTTGGTTTTGTGTTGCAGTTTGGGCACTTGGGCTCAAAAAAGGTTCGCCATCATTGGTGTATACCGAAATAGTGCAGCCTAATTCTGAGGATCTTTGTAGCCCTGCCAATTTTGTCAATACTATATATAGTCTACCTATACTATTTGTTACTCAAAACATGTACTCAATGCTTTCATAGTTACATTTGAAAAATAAATAAGTAATCAGCCTCCCTTTCATAGACAACCTGTCAATGAGCAGGTATTCCATATTAGTCTAATAAGTGCCGACATCCGCTCACATAATTCCCTCAGTATCTCTTGAAATCAATGTTCACCCTGAACTAAAAGCTTACATGTTCCTTGTGTCATACATTCTGATTGATGATTTAGTACAACTGGTGCCAGAGATGTTGAAGTGGACGAGCCATGAAAGCTTATCGATTTACATCGCTCATGCAAATTTCTAACTAATTAAAAAGACCTTAGTGCTATTTTCAGACATTGCGAGAAGTTTGGTGTCTTTTCCCCAAGTTTGCTCCTAGTTTCCTAGCTTCTTAATTTTTTTTTTTTTTCTACAAAAAAAACATAAAAATTTTGGGTAGCTCAGGTCCAGTAAGTAATCAGTAATAAGACAGCAACATTTCTTAGTCTAGCCTCTTTATTTTGACAAAGTCCAATAATGTAATTGTCTGTAAAATCATTAATAATTTCACAGACATTCTATTAAATATTAGCGCACTCAAGAATCCAATTTTTTTTATATGGGATTGGAGTTTTTGGTGGTTTATGGAAGTATTTACTTTCATACTTTCATTATGCTGCACAGAAATGTGTTTTTTTTCTCTTCAATATAAATAACAATCAAAAATTCCAATAGCTATTTTTCCTGCATCAAACAAGAAAATAAAATCCAAACAATCCTTTGTTTATTATAAATGTAAACCACTTAGACCACAGTGGCTTCAAAGTGGAACAAAACTCTTTCAATCCTAATTGTAATCCTTATGCTGCTAGCATTAGTACAGTGCAATAAATGTCAAGGTATATTTTTTTCATTTATTTAAAACTTTTTTTTATACATTTCCTCAGTTGCTTCCTGGTTTCTGGCCTTGGCCACAATGATGTCATACATTCCAGGAGTCTCCGTGGGAGGAGGGGCTTTCTAAGCTAAGCACACCCTCCTGTCTGCATGCCTGAATTCAAATTCATTCCAGATCTTCAGTAGGGTTGAGGTCAGGACTCTATGCGAGCCACTTACGCTCCAGGGGCGGACTGACCATTGAGCCACTCGGGCACTGCCCGAGGGCCCTGGGCTACTAGGGGGCCCCATCAGGGTTGCCAGCCTTAGTAAAACCAGGGACAGTATGGACCAGGAACAGCCAATAGACAGTATGGACCAGGGACAGCCAATATAAACATGTCTGTGTATACTGTGTGTACATGTATGCGTATACTGTGTGTGTATACTATGTGGCCCCATAATCTCTGATTGCCTGGGGGCCCCATAATCTCCTATTGCCCGGGGGCACCATGAGTTGTCAGTCCGCCCCTGTTACGCTCCTTCACATCAAATTGGTCAAACCATGTCTTTATGGAGCTGTCTTTGTGGAAAGGGGTATAGTCATGCTGGAACAAAAAGGATCTTCCACAAATTTTTGCACACGCGGTTGGCAGGGCACAATCGTCTAATATGTCTGTCAAGTACCTGGTTTCTGGCCTAGGCCGCAGTGATATCATACATCCCAGGAGTCTTCATGGGAGGAGGGGCTTTCTCAGCTAAGCACATTCTCCTGCCTGCATGCCTGAATTCAAATGAATTCCAGATCTTCAGTGGGGTTGAGGTCAGGCCTCTATGTGAGCAACTTACGCTCCTTCACGTCAAATTGGTCGAACCATGTCTTTATGGAGCTATCTTTCACAGCTAAGCACACCCTCCTGCCTGCATGCCTGAGCTAGGGAGAGATAGATTCCAGGAAGTAAATGCTACATGAATCATCCCTGACTTAAGATGGCCTGCAGCTAGAAATGCTGGGGCGGGGGGGTGGGGTGGGGCTCACAGTGATTTCTCAAAATAAAGCATGGATAGATGAGTAAGCTGCTTTGAATTTTAAAAATTAATAAAATAGTGTTTTCGGTTTGTGGTGCTCAGATACAGATAAGTTCTGCTTTAACAATTGAAAATTTTCCAAAAGTGTACTAAAATAAAAAAAAACAGGATTTTGTGTTTCATAAATAGCAAAGGAATATGCATTATTAAACAACTGGATAGAAACATATTTTACATATTCCATATGGTCAAAGGTTTTTGGACAACTAACTATGTCACCTATATGAACTTGATGGACATCACTTTTTAAAACCCAAGGATATGGATTTGTCTTCCTTCCCCTTGAAGTCTCCATTTTTTAGGAAAGCTTTTCACCAGATTTTGGAGTATGTTTTGGGGAATTTATGCCCATTTAGCTATTTGCGGAGTGCTGGAACAGAAGACCTGTGTAACAAGTGGAATTCCAGTTCGTTCCGAACCTTCAGTAGGGTTGAGGTCAATCATCTATGCAAGCAACTTACGTTCCTTCATATCAAACTGGTCAAACCATGTCTTTATGGAGCTGGATTTGTGCAAAGGGGCACAGTCATGCTGGGAAAAAAGGGTCTTCCCCAAATTTTTGCCACATGGTTGGCAGGGCACAATTATCCAATATGTCTGTCACGTACCTGGTGGAGATCACGCTGGAGAAGGGGCACCTCTTGTCCAACACCCCTGGTAGCGGTGACAGGAGGTGTGAGGACACAGGGCCGGTGTAGCGTGCTGCGCCAAATGGTATTTGCAGGAAGCAAATGACTGTGGATCACAAGACAGTAACCAGGATACGGTAATATTTGATTGGCAGAGAAAAGCATAGCCAGAGCACAAGCCAGAAGGTCATCAACAGCCGGGCAACGCTATAAAGGAACAATAGGCAGAGTCAGGATACAAGCCAGGATTGGTACACAGCCAGGCTGCAAGGTACAGGGATGTAGGACAGGAGCAAAGTCAGAGTACAAGCCAAGGTCACAATAGGCAGGCAGGAATCCAGATGCAGGTCAGGAGCAAGAAGGGTCCTGCACGAGAAGGCAAATATAGCAGGTCAGGGAGTAGGTAAAGTAGGAACTAGCTGAAGACCACTTAGCTTGCTGTTTATGTCAAAGTCCAGCTTAAGTAGGCTGTTTGGTGCCAATCCCAATGCTGGGCGTGCACGTGCAATAGTTTTCTAGTTCCAATAGGTGCTAGGCTTTTCTTATAATGTCTTTGTAAGCTGTAATAGTAACAGAACCCTTTCATGGAAAAGCCTTAATTTGTTAAATTGGAGGAATGCACACATACACTATATTGTCAAAAGTATTAGGACACCTGCCTTTACACGCACATGAACTTTAATGGCATCCCAGTCTTAGTCCGTAGGTTTCGATATTGAGTTGCCCACCCTTTGCAGCTATAACAGCTTTATCTATTTTAGGAAGGCTGTCCACAAGGTTTTGGAGTGTGTCTATGGGAATGTTTGACTATTCATCCAGAAGCACATTTGTGAGGTCAGGCTCTGATGTTGAATGAGAAGACCTGTCTCGCAGTCTCCACTCTAATTCATCCCAAAGGTGTTTTATCGTGTTGAGGTCAGGACTCTGTGCATAGCAAGGGAGGGTTATAACTCCTGTCAGATTTATTTTCGCCATCTGTGTCCCATTGCTGGGACTTTTCTTCACTTCCTGTCCCATAGCCAAGCAGGAAGTAAGAGGAAATCCCTGCAAATTAAAGAGATTCCTTGGGGACCCCAAGTCACCAGAACTAGTGAACTCATTGGAAGATTTCCGCTCTATTACTTTTCTGGGGACAACCCTTCCACTTTCAATAAAGGGTAAACAGGACAAATAGGGTGAATCTCCTTAACAGAGGGCACAGACAGCAATAAAAACTGACAGGGGTTCTAATCCTTATCCATTCTATCCAAAACAAAAAAAAAGGTTTGCCTTTAGTTATACTTTAAAGTGACACTGAAGGTATCTATAGTGTCCACAAATAATCCACACACATCCACCAATTACATAAGACATCTACTACTTAAAGAGAAACTTCAGTCGCTTATAATTTGGCCCCATGCTCCCTGTGGCACTACATCTTTAAAAATCTGGCATCAGGACATGGCAGAGACCTGCAGCAAATGTGCACACTTGCGGCAACCTGAGATTCCCACATGTGCTGGCACCCTGAGATCCTGGACCTCATACAGTACCTGTGAAATCTTTGTGCATGCAGGTGAAAACCTTTGGATGTGTGTAGATGTGTTGCAGGTTTGCAGAGGGTCCCAAAGCCCTGCAACACATCTGCAATCACCATCCGTAGCTGGGATACGCAACATCATTCCCTGCTAGGTGAGAAAGAGGGAAGTGCTCCACAGCAGCACAAAAAAAAATATATAAATCTATGCACACTGCAAATCTCATAGTCCATAGTCTATCTCAGGAGTGAGCAAGAGAGGGCGGCAATGTTCCTACATATAGAAGGACCATGGAGAAAGAACATAGTCACCGTCCAACAGGAAAACCGATCACAGCAGGAAAAAAAAAGAAATTTGGAGGAAGCCAAGAGCAATAGACAGGACATTTCTGAATTAAAGTGTTTGTTATACTTATCTGCTCTGTGTTATGGTTTTGCATAGAGCAGTCCCGATCCTCCTCTTCTCTGATCCCTGTCGGTGCTCTGGGTCTCTCCCCTGTGCAGACTCCCCCCATAGCCAGAAGCTTGGTATTGGGGCACTCGAAAATGCTTGCTCCTGAGCCAGCACTCTGTGTGCTTAGCCCCGCCCCTTGCTTCCTCCTCACTGGCTGTGATTGATAGCAGTGGGGGCCAATGACTCCAATGAGGAGGGAGAGACCTGGGAGAGCTGCTGCTCTCTTGTACATCACTGGATCGAGATCGGGCTTAGGTAAGTGTAAGGGGGCTGAGGGCATGAGAATGCATGAAGGTAAAAAACCTTTCAACCTTTAGGGCTAGTTTACACTTTTTTTTTTAAAACAAGGCTTTTGTTAAAGCTCTCTGAACGCTAGTCAAAGCCCCTGTCACTAAATAAAATGGTTAGCTTACAGTCTTGTTTACCTTGCTTTTGCTTGGCCCTTCGGTGGGGCTTAGATGAGGCTTTGATGAGGTTTTGGTGGGGCTTCGATGGGGCTTCGATGAGGCTTTGGTGGGGCTTCGATGAGCCTTTGGTGGGGCTTTGATGAGGCTTTGGTGGGGCTTCGATGGGGCTTTGGTGGCGCTTTGATGAGCCTTTAGTGGGGCTTCGATGAGCCTTTGGTGAGACTTCGATGAGGCTTTGGTGAGGCTTTGTGGGGCTTCGATGTGGCTTAGGTGGGGCTTAGATGAGGCTTTGATAAGGCTTTGGTGGGGCTTCGATGAGGCTTTGGTGGAGTTTTGATGGGCCTTTGGTGGGGCTTTGATGAGCCTTTGGTGGGACTTCGATGGGTCTTTGGTGGAGCTTTGATGAGCCTTTGGTGGGGCTTCGATGAGCCTTTGGTGAGGCTTCGATGAGGCTTTAGTGAGGCTTTGTGGGGCTTTGATGAGGCTTCGGTGGGGCTTAGAGTAGGCTTTGATGAGGCTTTGGTGGGGCTTCAATGAGGCTTTGGTGGGGCTTCGATGGGGCTTTGGTGGATCTTCGATGAGCCTTTGGTGGGGCTTTGATGAAGCTTTAGTGAGGCTTCGTGGGGCTTCGACGAGGCTTTGGTGGGGCTTAGATGAGGCTTTGATGAGGCTTTAGTGGGGCTTCAAGTTAACTTTGCCATAGACTTCTATGGAGGCTTTGAAGTTGAAACACAGCTAAAGTGACAGGGGGTATAATTGTTGAAGCAAAGCCAAAGCAAAGCAAAAGCAAGGTGTAAACAGGACTGTAAGCTAACCATTTTATTTAGTGACAGGAGCTTTGACTGGCGTTCAGAGAGCTTTCACAAAGCCTTGTTTTGAAGCATTTGTAAACTAGCCCTTAATGTGTGTTGAAGCCGAAGCAAGTGTAAAAGAGCACTTAGAACCACTTTAAGAATACATACTTGTAATATTTTTAGCTGAGAAATGTAGTGCACAGTACAAATGGCAGAACATTTATTCATCTCTGGCAGCAAAAGTTATTTTCCAAAAACCTTGAGCGAATTTCCTATTTTCTTTTTTTTTATAAAGGGAAATATGCATGTGTATATTTATTGTTGCCTTACATAAAGATAACATGTCAACAACAAAAAGGAGGCAAAGCAATTACGTGTTTATAATACGCGACACATTGTATAGGCTTATACAGTTGGGGCTGTAAACAATTCACCATTTGATTGGCACTTATTGTTGAGATTTTTTGCAGAATAAAGACTTTACCTTATTGCTTTATGGATTTTCCTCCCCCTAGAGTGCCTCTCTTCAATATAGAACTCTGATGAATAGTCATCCATGTTGTACTAGTTATTAGCACTGCTACAATACAAACACCATTTTTTTGACATTAGAATGTGTAATCTGGTTGACACACACTTTTTTTTTGGTGTTTTTTTTGTTATATACATATACAGTAAGCCATGTATTACCTCTAACTTTTAAATTGGAATGTTAAATTGCTGTTCTGCTTTGTTCTCTTTGGTGACTCAGAGAAATAGATTTTTTTTTTATTTATAGGAATATGTTTTATTTGGGGACCAAAGCTTTTGTCGCATGTGGGAATATATTTTTCATACTTTCACAAATTACATGATGAATGGAAACGTTTGTTCTCCCCTTTTCTTTGGGGACATGCACTGGTGGACATAGTCAGCAAAAAGCCCTTGCGATATTAGTTATAGAAACCCTAACATTCAATTAATGACCAAGAACAAAGGCTTATTCATTCATGGCCATAATATGCAGCTGAGCTCAGATATCGACAAAAAAAAACTCTCTAATTCCCTCTCCACGTGCATATCTACCAATAGGGGTGAGAAAGAAGGTTCGCTTTTAGTGGTATGTAGGCAAAGGACACATCCCCAACCCAATTATTCCAGCCATGAAGAATGAATACACATTGGTTAAACCCATAAGTGATTATTTTAGCACCACTTTTCCATTATATCGGTGCTTAAAAATACCCAATGGTATATTATAGAGACCCCTTTGAGTATTTTAATGGTATATTATAGGGACCCCCAAAAGAAGAAATATCCCCTAACTGGACTTTAAAGGCACTGAGATTCCATAATAAGTAGAAAAGTATACATTTTATCAATAACATAATTACTTCATAAGGTACAGAAAAAAAAGGGGTGGAATGTTAACAATAATGCATATAGATTTTGACAGTCACCACAGCTACTGACAGTATTATCTATGGTGAATCATAGATAATACTGTCAACCGCTGTGGTGACTGTCAATCGCTGTGGTTCACCATAGATAATACTGTCAATCGCTGTGGTGACTGTCAAAATCTTTATGCATTATTGTTAACATTCCGCCCCTTTTTTTATTCTGTACCTTATGAAGTAATTACGTTAATAATAAAATGTATACTTTTCTACTTATTATGGAATCTCAGTGCCTTTAAAGTCCAGTTAGGGGATATTTCTTCTTTTGGTTTAGGTGTTTGGATGTGGCACCTTTCAGAGACATTTACCGATAATCAATTTAGTATTATAGCGACCTCTTGCATCTTATAATGGTACTGTATATTATAGTTTTTTTTAATGGTATATTATAGACAGAGGAAGCCCAATCACGGGGCACAATGCATCTAGGGAGGAGCCGAGCCTGTGACGTAATGGCGGGATTGCGCTGCACATGGTGGTGAGCAGGCTGGGGATATTCTTTTAGCGCTATTGATTTTGCTATCTTGTAGGTGTATTGTTATTTCGGGGTATTTTAATAAAGGGATAAAACAGAGTACACTATGTCTATGCCTTCTTGCCTTATATGACATGGGAGCTGAACTGGAGGAGTGCTTCGGGTAGTGGACAGTTCTATTGGGAATCAAGGAAGTGAGCAGACACCCTATTTAGTGATGGAAATTCACTATACATTAGACACACAGAGGCACACCTCCAGCCCTGCAGCTCTTCTTGGCCCTCTTATGACTCACCCCTTCCCTTTCTGGCAAGCTCTCACAAGAGTGAGAGAGACAGCTGTGCATAATGTCATAAGCCTAGGCTTTTTACCAGAAAAGAAACAGGAAGTGGGCTGTATAAGGTATTTACTAGCAGAAAAAAAAAATGTTTTACAATCCAAAGCGAAAACAACAAGGGCAGAAGATTTAATAGATGGAAAGATTATCACATTTTCATCTTTCATAATTTATTTCCATTACTGGGAAGTAATTGGACATATCATCTTATATCAACTGTTGGACACTTAAAGCGTATGTTACCCTAAAAAGAAAAAAAAAAAAAAAAAGATCCTGTCCTTTAACCACTTACCGACCGGCTCATGCGATATACGTCGGCAAAGTGGCACGTTCCCGTGAAACCCCTTACGGGTACATCTTCCCCTTTAAGAGCTGCCGGAGGCGCACGAGTGCGACACGGCAGGGGACCCGATGCGCGTGGCCGGTGGGAGCGATTGCCACGATTAGGGGAACGAGAGCTAGAACAGGGATTTGTGTGTGTAAACACACAAATCCCTGTTCTGTCAGGGGAGAGGAGAGACAGATTGTAGGAACAACGATATGTCTCCTCCCCCAGTCAGTCCTATCCCCATACAGTTAGAAACACTAACTACTAGGTAACACATTTAACCCCTGGATCGCCCCCCTAGTGTTAACCCCTTCGCTGCCAGTGACATTTACACAGTAATCAATGCATATTTATAGCACTGATCGCTGTATAAATGTCAGTGGTCCCAAAAAAGTGTTAAAAGTGTCCGATCTGTCCGCCGCAATTTCGCAGTACCGCTAAAAAACGCAGATCATCGCCATTACTGGTAAAAAAAACAAAACAAATGACATAAGTCTTGGCCATAGTTTATAGACGCTATAACTTTTGCGCAAACCAATCAATATACGTTTATTGTGATTTTTTTTTTTTTTACCAAAAATATGTAGAAGAATATATATCAGGCTTAAACTGATGAAGAAATTTGTTTTTTAAAAATATTTTTGGGGATATTTATTATAGCAAAAAGTAAAAAATATTGTTTGTTTTTTTTCAAAATTGTCGCTATTTTTTTATTAATAGCACAAAAAATAAAAACCGCAGAGGTGATCAAATACCACCAAAAGAAAGCTCTATTTGTGGGGAAAAAAAGAACATCAATTTTGTTTGGGTACAGCGTCGAACGACCGTGCAATTGTCAGTTAAAGCGACGCAGTGCCGTATCGCAAAAAAAATGGCCTGGTCATTAAGGGGGTAAATCCTTCCGGGGCTGAAGTGGTTAAATGAAATGAATGTGACCTTCCCCACCTTTGGTATGCCAATGGGTATGCACAGGTAACCAAGATATACCAGATGAAAAGATTATTTATGAAAATAGAGGGTGACCTTGTAAACTCAACAAAATCTCAGATGTCTTGGTGTGAATCCATTCTCATGATGATGAGATCTGAACATTTTTCTCAGGTTCCATGCTATGTTAGGATTGCAAAGAAAGGGGGGGAAGGACACCTTAAAGTCATCCAATAGTAGGTTCTAGGGTGACAAACGGGGGGAGGGGATTCCCTCCCACTGTGGTAATTAATCAGATTAATATGTCTCTCATGTCACCCGTATCATTAATCATATAACTCAGTGGTATGTAGCTGACTAGCTGTCAAATGGTTGTTCAATGGGCCATAAAGCATATGTAAGAAAGGGAAGGAAGGGGTCAAAGGGAGAACCCCCCAAAAAAAGATGGTCCGCTCAAGAACAAACAGTTGAACCTACAAAAACTTTATTGTGTCACAATATGTAGAAACATAATCCAACAACCATGTGTGTTTAAAAAATAGGGCAGAAAAAGTCCTATTGTGTGCTGGTGGCCACCACAGACATTACACATATATCTCATGCATTCATGCACTCACACTCATCAATTAAAGTCACTAGAGACCCGGGTCTATACTATTTCACTGGAATTCCAGAGCTGGATTGGCTACATGAGTGGGTAGACTAGGTCCTTGTAGGTAAAGTGCAAGTGCTAATACACAACAAAAGTCCCCTCGGATGTGAACCAATGGCTGGTTAGACATATGTGTGTGTCATTCAACCAGAGCCAAGGAAGGAAACGGTGTCCTGATTGTGTGGTGAACAATTGCAAACTCAAGCAACCTCACATAGAGGGCTTTTAAGGATGGACGGAAAATGGCCATAAACAAAATGCCTCATGAATGTGAGGGTACATTTTAGCTCACCGTCTGACGTCTTCAGTGAAGAAGGAGTAGAGCCCAAAGGAGTTGCTGATGACCGCGTTCGTGTGGGTTTGAAAACACGTTCATGCGGTATTGGCTTGTTGTGGGCATGAGCGGGTTACTTCCGGGTATCCTCCGGCAGAAGGTAAGGTGAGTCACAAGGGTCAAGATTGTTAGTGTCTCATATCCAATGGTATAAACAATCCGGAGAGACGCTCGGCGTCCGTGTTCACCGCAGAGGTTTCACCTGATATCCCAAATCTTGATTGATCCGATCAGGATCGTTAGGGATGTTCACATCCAATTTGGAAGGATATTGTAGTTAGAGTGTGAGAGTCTGTGTGCCACCTGCACATGGGTCAAATGCTGAGCGCTTTCGCTTGTTGCCAAGCTTCTTCAGAGCTAATGTGGTATCAGTAGCTGGATGTTTAAATAGCCAGAAGGCTAGTGTTCAATTTCCTGTCTTCATAATTAACACCTGAATACCATAGCTTGACCATAATTGCAATCACCAAAAATGTGCCAGTCACACCCATACATACATCTATTTAGACAAAACCATTGAGGGTAGTGGATACATAAAGATTCAATCTGATTGACTTGTGTATGTGGTCAGATTTGAATATTGCATCTCTTACCATCATGAAATAACGGAAAAAGGCTTGTCAAGCAACTGCTATCAATACATAAAAGCCAATTGAGGAATGCTGCATTTCCAAAAACAAACCGTGCATATATAACCATATACTAAATAATAATAATAATAATAAGATAGTCAAAATGGTGATATATGGAAGCAAGAGGGAACAGTCTATTGTTCCGAATTAAATTGCAACACATATCAACATCCTGACAATAAACAGAGATGTCCCAATAGTTGATCAAAAATTGCATGGCATACACACACGGAATGAAAATAATGAGTATGGATATATGCAACCAACCATCACTTTAGGCCAGATTAAATGGCAGCTCACGTCCCATGTATTGTCATCCACACACGGGATAAAAACATTGTTACCAGTGAAATTGCCTGTGAAGTCGCATGAGACAACTTAGTACAAAGTGATTCCGGATAGTCCGGATATGTAATTACATATAGGCATTACACTGGTATTACCCGCACATGGAATAACAGAATAATCTGTTGTACAGATTATAATTTAAAATATGAAAATTTCATAATCTGGGGGCAGTGCGGCTTCAATTCAATCAGTTGGTTGGTAGCCAAATGATCGAGGCAAGCTGGGATGGAATGAGGTCATGGGCCACTGTCTCGCATAGGTTACGTCTCACATGTCACTCGCTGATATTCGTGTAGAGAGCAGAGACATGGTCGTGAGCAACACTACACACAGTCAATTTTCTTTAAAAGCTGCCCGTTATGGGCAGGAGAAGATGTGGATCCTCGGTTAGAACCAATCAATTTTCGGATGGGAACATTTAGATTGTGAATATTTAAATCATTGTTCCAAAAATGGAGATAAATTAAATTCATTGTTCAATCCAAAAGGCTGCATGCTGTTTAAATAGAAGATCCACATCTTCTCCTTCTGGCATAAGATCTTATCAAAATCTCCACGTCTATGGGGCAAATTAAGCTTGTATATACCCTTAACCCTAAGGCCATCCGGTTTACCTTCATGTTTATCAAGAAAGTGCAATGATAGTGGCCGGTCATCATCCTTGTTGATAATACTTTGGATGTGTTCGCCAGTTCTGACTTTTAGCTCTCTTTTGGTCTTGCCAACATAAATAAGGCCACACGGGCAGGTCAACATATAGACTACCCGTGTGGTTGTACAGTTGATAAAATTATTAATTCTAAATTGTCTTTTATTGTCAGAACTGGCGAACACATCCGTCCTATCCACGTGCCTACATATATGGCATCTACCGCAACTGTACATACCCCTAAGGGGTGGAAGGTCAGTAAGCCAGCTGCGTTTTTTAGGGCGGGTGTACTCAGAGTGTACCAAGCGATCCCTTAAATTTGTAGCTCTACGGGCAGTGAGCAGAGGTTTTTTGCTGACAAGCTTTCCCAAGATGGGGGCCTCAGATAAAATGTGCCAATGTCGGCCCAGAATTTCTTTGATTTGGTCCCACTGGGTACCAAATTTGGTAATGATTCTAAGGGGAGGGTGGCTTGAGGTTTTTGCTTTTTCTTTGGTAGAGTTCACCAACAAAGACGATCTATTTGTCTGTAGTGCTCTTTTTCTAGCACGTCTGATGTCCGTATGCGAGTAACCCCTATCACGAAACCTCCCATGTAGGTCATACATTTCCCTGTGGAAATCCCCCTCCTCTGAACAGTTCCTTCTTGCGCGGAGGAACTGTCCAACGGGGATACCCCGTTTCAGAGATGCGGGATGGTGGCTGGACGCTAGCAGTAAAGTGTTTGCCGCTGTGTCTTTTCGAAAGGTTTTTGTATGTAACTTATCATCCCTGACAAACACCGTAAGGTCCAGAAATGACAATTCATTGGTGTCATACGTATATGTTAACCTAATATTACGGTCGTTGTCATTAAGTTCATTAATGAATTGTGTCAATTCAGATGGCAGGCCGTCCCAAATCATGATCACGTCATCGATGTACCTCAGCCACAGACGACAGTGGCTGAGGTACATCGACGAGGGGTACACACACTCAGACTCCCAAAAGCCAAGGTGCAGGCATGCATATGATGGGGCCCATGGGGCACCCATCGATGTGCCCCTAATTTGTTTGTAGTATATCCCAAGAAATTGGAAATAGTTGTTTTCTAACATAAATTGCAATAGTTCAATGATAAATTCATTTTGGCCTGCTAATGACGGAAATTTATTTTCCAAAAAGAATTGTGTCGCTGCTAGTCCCCATCTGTGCGGAATTGACGTGTATAACGACTCCACGTCAATTCCGACCAGTAACATACCTTTGGGTATCGATATGTCTTCCAGGTGCCCCAAAACATCCCGTGTGTCCTGAACATATGATGGTAGTTCATGTACAAGTTCTTTAATCAGTGCGTCCACGTACTTACCGACCCTCTCGAGGGGACCCTTTACAGCTGATACAATTGGTCTCCCCGGGGGGTCGGTAATGGACTTATGTAGTTTAGGAATTGTGTATAGGGTAGGGATGTTGAATTCACTGACTCTGAGGTATTCGAGTTCCCTTTTGGTAATTAGACCTGCTTCAAGGGCTAGTTCAAGTTTAAAGTTTAAGTCTGATATCATTTGGGGAAAAGGGTTCTGGTGTAAACGTAGATATGTAGATCCATCACGGAGAAGGCGCATGGTTTGCTCCTCATATAGAGTATGTGACATAAGGACCGTGTTGCCTCCCTTATCGCTTGCTTTAATAACAATATCCTTTGCATTTTCTAATTCCCGTAGGGCCCTTCTCTCTTCCCGGCTAAGATTGTCATATCCTTTATATTCCCAATTGACCCCCATAAGGTCCCTTTTTACTTGTTCCAAAAAGAGCTGGATATGTCTATGTTTGGACAGGGGGGGCATTTTTTGGGATTTAATCGTCAGTTGGGATGGGCGGGGGCAGCTAGGCGACACTTGGGTGGCTTCCCCTTCTGAGTTCCACTGTTGATTTTCATCAAGGAGGGCTATTAGGGCTTCGAGAGAGTCGCGCTCTTGTTTGTCTAGTTGGTCCGTGTCTATGTCTTGGGTATCCCTCTTTGCATGCCAGTACCTAAAAATTAATTTCCTCAAGAACAAATTGATATCTTTAAAGACCTCAAATTCGCTCATCGTTGTAGTGGGGGAGAATGTTAGGCCTTTTTGCAGCAGTGAAATGTGGTGGTGATTTAGGGGGAAATCTGATAGGTTAACAACCTTCAGATCAGATTGTATTTGTTCTGAGTGGTCACTAGATTGGTTTACTTCGCTATTTAAAGCTTGCGTGGCCCTGACCTGAGTTCCCTTTGATTTTCCCTTCCTTCCTTTCCCTTTCCCCGGTTTCCTCTGTTGGTTTGAGCCTGGGTCTTGGTCATGGATGTGGTTGGTTGGGTGCCTGTCCTGGGGATGGTGTCCCCTTCCTGATCTAAAAAAGCCACGGTTTTCTCTGGTTGTTCAGGGTCACTGTCAGTAGATGTATATCTAGGTCTAGATGTACCTGATCGATTTCTCCTGCCCTTGCGTGATCTACTCCTCCCTCGAGGTACTGTGGGGTCAAAGATATCTCCTTTCTCCCAATCTAAAAGGTTTTGCTTAAATTTCTCTTGTTTAGTGATTTTAAGGGTTTTTTGTGCCTTTTCAACCTCCTTCTTGAGCGAGTCATTGTATTTGTTGAAATCCTGATCATTTTTATATGGCTCTAGCAGCTGTGCACTGATATCGATCTCTTTTTTGAGGTCATCCAATTGTATTTGTTCTTCATTGATAATCATGTGCAGAACTGCTAGTCCACGATCGAGACAACTTTGTTTCCATATTTCCAGGAACCTCGGTGTATGTAGATGAGCAGCAGGTACTACTCTTTCCCTCAGCCCTCTAGGAATAACTTTATGTTCAATGTGGGACTTCAATGAGGAAATGTCCCATTTCCTATTAAGGAATTTTATAGTTAGTTTTTTATGATTCTTAAACAGTTTTTTAAGAGTCTCATCATGGTTGGATGCAGCTGTGGCTGAGGTACATCGATGACGTGATCATGATTTGGGACGGCCTGCCATCTGAATTGACACAATTCATTAATGAACTTAATGACAACGACCGTAATATTAGGTTAACATATACGTATGACACCAATGAATTGTCATTTCTGGACCTTACGGTGTTTGTCAGGGATGATAAGTTACATACAAAAACCTTTCGAAAAGACACAGCGGCAAACACTTTACTGCTAGCGTCCAGCCACCATCCCGCATCTCTGAAACGGGGTATCCCCGTTGGACAGTTCCTCCGCGCAAGAAGGAACTGTTCAGAGGAGGGGGATTTCCACAGGGAAATGTATGACCTACATGGGAGGTTTCGTGATAGGGGTTACTCGCATACGGACATCAGACGTGCTAGAAAAAGAGCACTACAGACAAATAGATCGTCTTTGTTGGTGAACTCTACCAAAGAAAAAGCAAAAACCTCAAGCCACCCTCCCCTTAGAATCATTACCAAATTTGGTACCCAGTGGGACCAAATCAAAGAAATTCTGGGCCGACATTGGCACATTTTATCTGAGGCCCCCATCTTGGGAAAGCTTGTCAGCAAAAAACCTCTGCTCACTGCCCGTAGAGCTACAAATTTAAGGGATCGCTTGGTACACTCTGAGTACACCCGCCCTAAAAAACGCAGCTGGCTTACTGACCTTCCACCCCTTAGGGGTATGTACAGTTGCGGTAGATGCCATATATGTAGGCACGTGGATAGGACGGATGTGTTCGCCAGTTCTGACAATAAAAGACAATTTAGAATTAATAATTTTATCAACTGTACAACCACACGGGTAGTCTATATGTTGACCTGCCCGTGTGGCCTTATTTATGTTGGCAAGACCAAAAGAGAGCTAAAAGTCAGAACTGGCGAACACATCCAAAGTATTATCAACAAGGATGATGACCGGCCACTATCATTGCACTTTCTTGATAAACATGAAGGTAAACCGGATGGCCTTAGGGTTAAGGGTATATACAAGCTTAATTTGCCCCATAGACGTGGAGATTTTGATAAGATCTTATGCCAGAAGGAGAAGATGTGGATCTTCTATTTAAACAGCATGCAGCCTTTTGGATTGAACAATGAATTTAATTTATCTCCATTTTTGGAACAATGATTTAAATATTCACAATCTAAATGTTCCCATCCGAAAATTGATTGGTTCTAACCGAGGATCCACATCTTCTCCTGCCCATAACGGGCAGCTTTTAAAGAAAATTGACTGTGTGTAGTGTTGCTCACGACCATGTCTCTGCTCTCTACACGAATATCAGCGAGTGACATGTGAGACGTAACCTATGCGAGACAGTGGCCCATGACCTCATTCCATCCCAGCTTGCCTCGATCATTTGGCTACCAACCAACTGATTGAATTGAAGCCGCACTGCCCCCAGATTATGAAATTTTCATATTTTAAATTATAATCTGTACAACAGATTATTCTGTTATTCCATGTGCGGGTAATACCAGTGTAATGCCTATATGTAATTACATATCCGGACTATCCGGAATCACTTTGTACTAAGTTGTCTCATGCGACTTCACAGGCAATTTCACTGGTAACAATGTTTTTATCCCGTGTGTGGATGACAATACATGGGACGTGAGCTGCCATTTAATCTGGCCTAAAGTGATGGTTGGTTGCATATATCCATACTCATTATTTTCATTCCGTGTGTGTATGCCATGCAATTTTTGATCAACTATTGGGACATCTCTGTTTATTGTCAGGATGTTGATATGTGTTGCAATTTAATTCGGAACAATAGACTGTTCCCTCTTGCTTCCATATATCACCATTTTGACTATCTTATTATTATTATTATTATTTAGTATATGGTTATATATGCACGGTTTGTTTTTGGAAATGCAGCATTCCTCAATTGGCTTTTATGTATTGATAGCAGTTGCTTGACAAGCCTTTTTCCGTTATTTCATGATGGTAAGAGATGCAATATTCAAATCTGACCACATACACAAGTCAATCAGATTGAATCTTTATGTATCCACTACCCTCAATGGTTTTGTCTAAATAGATGTATGTATGGGTGTGACTGGCACATTTTTGGTGATTGCAATTATGGTCAAGCTATGGTATTCAGGTGTTAATTATGAAGACAGGAAATTGAACACTAGCCTTCTGGCTATTTAAACATCCAGCTACTGATACCACATTAGCTCTGAAGAAGCTTGGCAACAAGCGAAAGCGCTCAGCATTTGACCCATGTGCAGGTGGCACACAGACTCTCACACTCTAACTACAATATCCTTCCAAATTGGATGTGAACATCCCTAACGATCCTGATCGGATCAATCAAGATTTGGGATATCAGGTGAAACCTCTGCGGTGAACACGGACGCCGAGCGTCTCTCCGGATTGTTTATACCATTGGATATGAGACACTAACAATCTTGACCCTTGTGACTCACCTTACCTTCTGCCGGAGGATACCCGGAAGTAACCCGCTCATGCCCACAACAAGCCAATACCGCATGAACGTGTTTTCAAACCCACACGAACGCGGTCATCAGCAACTCCTTTGGGCTCTACTCCTTCTTCACTGAAGACGTCAGACGGTGAGCTAAAATGTACCCTCACATTCATGAGGCATTTTGTTTATGGCCATTTTCCGTCCATCCTTAAAAGCCCTCTATGTGAGGTTGCTTGAGTTTGCAATTGTTCACCCCACAATCAGGACACCGTTTCCTTCCTTGGCTCTGGTTGAATGACACACACATATGTCTAACCAGCCATTGGTTCACATCCGAGGGGACTTTTGTTGTGTATTAGCACTTGCACTTTACCTACAAGGACCTAGTCTACCCACTCATGTAGCCAATCCAGCTCTGGAATTCCAGTGAAATAGTATAGACCCGGGTCTCTAGTGACTTTAATTGATGAGTGTGAGTGCATGAATGCATGAGATATATGTGTAATGTCTGTGGTGGCCACCAGTACACAATAGGACTTTTTCTGCCCTATTTTTTAAACACACATGGTTGTTGGATTATGTTTCTACATATTATGTTAGGATTGCGTCTTTCCCTGTGGCTACACGATATAGAACTGTAATTTTAGGACATTACAATAAATACAGGAAATAATTGTTTGTTTTTTAGTTGGTACTTCTGTTTATTTATCGCTGAACATGGCACATTGAATTTGTGAATTGTACCTTCATCTGATTGGCACAATGTGAATTACCGTAGATGCTCTCTTCTGGAACCGTTTTCACAATTAACAAAGTTAAAAAAGAAAAGAAAAAAGAAAAAGATATTTACAATTGAAAGTGAAGTGATTTTTTTCAAAATTGTCGGTCTTTTTTTGTTTATAGCGCAAAAAATAAAAACCGCAGAGGTGATCAAATTCCACCAAAAGAAAGCTCTATTTGTGGGGAAAAAAGGACGTCAATTTTTGCACAACCGGGCAATTGTCAGTTAAAGCGACGCAGTGCCGTATCGCCAAAAATTCACTGGTCATTAAGCAGCCAAATCTGCCGGTCTGTAAGCGGTTAAAGCGTGAATAACAGCACAGTGCTTATGTTGTGTCATTTGGCCCCTCGTATCATACAAAATACCTGGCTGATCCTGCCAGTTTCTGCTCTCCCCCTGTAAACTGACCACGGTTTATCATGGCTGCTGAGCCCTGACACTGTGTTTAGTTTACATGTCTCCATCATCCACTCTCTCCCAGTGGTGGCTGGTGTTTTTTTGGGGGGGGCGTGGCAAGCAACTACCCTCTGGCAGCTGGTGGCACCTTGCCCCCTCGCTCGCTTGCTGTCTGCCGGTTGGTCCAGCACTTACCCCATCTAGGTGGCAGGCGGCAGGCAGCAGGCACCGGGCAGCAGGCATCAGGCATTGGCAGCAAGCTTCCTCCCCTCCTCCTAGGCATCCAATAGGATTGCCTGTCCTTTCAGCCAATCGGGTGACAGGTTACAAGACCTGCTTCCTGATTGGCCGAGAGGAGGATCAGTGTTACAATAGTGAATATTCATTCACTATTGGGCTTGGTTCAGATTCTCTGTGCCCCAAGCTCACCCTATTTTGAAGCCTATTAGAGCCTCTGGCTCTAATCAGGTGCTTCAAACCCCACCCCGACTGGAATCCATGCAGTGGCGCATCTGTGCAATGTGTAGAACAGTGCAGGTGTGGGAGGGGGGGGGCGTGGGGGGGTGAGCTCCCCCCTTCTGAACCATATCAGGCCACATGCCCTCAACATGGGGAGTGTACTTTTTGTTTTCTTTTTCTTTTTTAATGTAGGTATTGTCAAAAACGGTCTTTGCTTTTTGACACTTTTTTTGGTGAATGGGTAGGGGTACAATGTGCCCAATACCCATTCACATAGGGAGGCGGGATCTGGGGGCCCCCTTGTTAAAGGGGCTTCCAGATTCCGATAAGCCCCCCACCCGCAGACCCCGACAACCAATGGCCAGGGTTGTCGGGAAGTGGCTTTTGTCCCCATCAACATGAGGACAAGGTGCTTTGGGGGGCACCCCAAAGCACCCTCCCCATGTTGAGGGCAAGCGGCCTGGTATGGTTCAGGAGGGAGGGCGCTCGCTCGTTCCCCTTCTCTTTCCTAGCCTGCCAGGCTGCTTTCTCGGATAACGGTCTGGTATGGATTTTGGGGGGGGGACCCCAAGCCAATTTTTTTTTACATTTTGGTGTGGAGTTCCCCTTAAAATCTATACCAGACCCAAAGGGCCTAGTATGGATTTTGGGGGGACCCCACACCATTCTTTTTCTTAATTCTGTCATACGGTTCCCCTTAACCACTTCGATAAACTGTATTATATACTCTGCACTGCACTATATACCCTGCACTGTATTATATATACTACACTGACTGCACTATATATTCTCCGCTGTATTATATATGCTAGACTGACTGCACTATATAAAAACAAAATAAACTGGTGCTCAGAGGCAGTGAAGCAATTAAAATAAAAAAATAGAATTAAAAAGTCATAAAAAAGTCATATGCTGAAACAATACCGGTGTAGCATGAGAGGTGTTAATCGACATTGACAGGTGCTGGGAAGCAGTCCATAGTTCAGGGAAAAAAAACATAAGGAATAAACAGTATGTGGAAGACACCTGATATGAAATTTATCTTGTGGGACACTGTATCCAAAGTTCACGAAGGGCAGCTCTTCTCTGGAGTGAAGTCAGCTCAGATCCATCAAAGACAAAAAACAAAAGGAGCGCCACTAAGTAGGTTGATTTATTAACAATTGACAAATAAAAGTATCCACTTACATGTAAATACGGTATGTGCAGCAAGAGGGTACATTCCAAAGTGGGAAGGTAAGAGGACAATCATCGATTCCCAGGGACGCCCCAAGCCTATGCCGCAATCTGACGGGAAGCCAGGAAGATGAAGTTGGAAGATGAAGTTGGAGCAGTGGCTGCTAGTAAGTGTCTCTGTGTGAGAATAGATGCTGTGTGCGTTGAAGGGCTTAAAAACTATGTGCATCCAGGGAGCCAGAAGCTGTGTGCGTTGAAGGGCTTCAAAGCTGTGTGCGTCTAAGAAGCCCGAAGCTGTGTGTGTTAAAGCTCTTGAACCTGTGTGTGACCAAGGAGCCTAAGACTGTGTGCATCCAAGAAGCTTGTTTGAGGGGCCTGTTCCCTATAGCAGCATTACTGCTGAAGAGCAGCCAGGTGGGCTAGCATTTTCATTTGGATTTTGTGTGTTTAATTGAAGCTTGGACCCCTGCGTGGGATTCCTGGATGGACTTTTGTTTTGTTTTTCCCTTTAATAAATGTGGGCTACCAGGCCCTAACTATAAATGCCTCTCTGTCCACTTGAGCTGAACAATCCCCAATGTCACTATATATATATATTACAGTATCTCACAAAAGTGACACATTTTTGGAAATATTTTTATTATTTCTTTTCATGTGACAACGCTGAAGAAATGACATTTTGCTACAATGTAAAGTAGTGAGTGTACAGCTTGTATAACAGTGTAAATTTGCTGTCCCCTCAAAATAACTCAACACACAGCCATTAATGTCTAAACTGCTGGCAACAAAAGTGAGTACACCCCTAAGTGAAAATGTCAAAATTGGGCCCAAAGTATCAATATTTTGTGTGGCCACCATTATTTTCCAGCACTGCCTCAAACTTCTTGGGCATGGAGTTCACCAGAGCTTCACAGGTTGTCACTGGAGTCCTCTTCCCCTCCTCCATGATGACATCACAGAGCTGGTGGGAGTTAGAGACCTTGCACTCCTCCACTTTCCATTTGAGGATGCCCCACAGATGCTTAATAGGGTTTAGGTCTGGAGACATGCTTGGCCAGTCCATCACCTTTACCCTCAGCTTCTTTAGCAAGGCAGTGATCATCTTGGAGGTGTGTTTGGGGTCGTTATCATGTTGGAATACTGCCCTGAGGTCCAGGGAGGGGATCATGCTCTGCTTCAGTATGTCACAGTACATGTTGGCATTCATGGCTCCCTCAATGAACTGTAGCGCCCCAGTGCTGGCAGCACTTTTGCAGCCCTGGACACTCCCACCACCTTGCTTGACTGTAGGCAGGAAACACTTGTCTTTGTACTCCTCACCTGGTTGCCGCCACACACACTTGTTACCATCTGAACTAAATAAGTTTATCTTGGTTTCATCAGACCACAGGATATGGTTCCAGCCATCAATGCACTGCGATCTCACAGGGGAATAGGGGACGTTCCACGGCGCTCAAGTTTGCCGTGAACGTCCCATATGTTAGTTTGTTCTGCGAACAAACCAACACCCGATGTTCGAGTCAAACTTATGTCCAACTTGAACATCGGGACCATTCCTAGTGTGAAATCACTGTACGGTGTTTGGCTGTGCAACGCGCAATTGATTTATTATTTAGTATCATTAGTATAAATGTTTTTATTATTATTATTGTTATATATTATTAATTCATTACGTTCCATCCGTTTAGATACGGCATTCGTTATTTAAGATAATTCGTAACTTCGGATAAATTTGTATTCGTTACATTCACTAACAGCCAAATTTGAAAGGAAACTCCAATACCGATAATTTAGTAGTTAGTAATGGTTAAGTTATTATTAGTTAGTTATTATTTCAGATTTTTTCATTTTCGGGTTTTCGGATTTTCTAATGTAGAAATCTCAGAATTTACAAATTTATGAATTTACGAATGTTCAATTTTACGAATTTTTGAAGATTCGGAAAAATTCATGAAATGGGTTTTCGTTAACGATTTTGTCAAAATTTGTTAAGAAAACGAATTTGGAACAAAACGAATTGCACATGTCGATTACCTAGCAGCCTACACTGAACTAGGAGGGTGCAACATCTACATGCATACACACTGTACATAAACACAAAATTAAATGTTTTTCATGGCAAATGCTCGTCACATTTTCACTTGAAAAATGAACTGACGATGAAGCCCCAAACTAGTATTTTTGAATTTTGTGGGGGTTTTTTTTTCATTGTTATATAAGTAATGTAATTTCTTTTCCAGAAATATGAAGTGTGCGGCATACATACTTTAGCTATAAAGAGAAAACTATAAAGCTTTTAGAAGCATATAACAACCCATTAAACAAGTCTTACTTACTGTTTATTGACTACAATGTAGCCAAGTTACACTGATCAGCGGGAAATGTGCTTTTTTTTTTCCAATGTTTTGTAATTGGGAATAAAGGGGGTTTTATGCTTTGTCACGGTGATTGGAAAATAGCTTTAATAAAGACTTTGAAGAGTTAGAATTTTTTTTTTTCTAGTATTTTTCCATTGCTGGCAGCTTCCAAGCTTGAATGATCTAAGCATTTTCTCAAGTAGCTGACATATCTTTGCATTGTGTGTTCTGTGGGGTATAGAATCCACAAAGAACTGTCTATAAATAATAAAGATTTTCTGCTTCACCTGGACCTCAAAAAATATCCAAGTGAGATTGCTCTGTGCGATAGATGTTGTACTGGTCTGCAGTCAACACTGGACTTTTGTTTGAGAAGGAAGGGGCCAAAACAAACAAAAAAATAAGAGCTTATGACAACGGCCTGGTGGTATGTTTGTGTTTGCTTTGATAAAACGTTGCAGTAGTTTTTGCCATTTTCATTTGATGCTGAAAAAGATTTGACAAGTAAAGTCAATTATATCAGAAATATCACTCTTGAAAAAGTAAGGCTCAATAGGTTACAATGTTTTTCTCCACTAGTCTAAACCTCAAAATAAGCCCTAATAATAATCCTAAAAGTATTTTCTAGACAAGCCATGGACATTCAAGTTTTAACATATTGCAAACAAGCAGCAAATGTATTCCCTCGCTGACCTCTGTAGCTGCTGGCACTGTGGAGCAATGAATACTTAAAGTTCACAGTACAATCACTGAAGTCCTTCAAGCTTTCACTAAGCAGCCCATCTCCCTTTGCTCCTTCTTACCAGCAGGGACACAGGAGCTTAGCACCCCCTACCCCCTCTTCCCAGCTCAGCAGCTCACTTTCTTCAACTTTATTTTTTCAGAAGTGACTCTTTAGCACAGCTCCTCCTTACCAGCAATGTGCCATGGTCAGGAGTCAGGCTCGGAGACCAGTAGCTATAGCAGTAAAGAGGCTCCCACTGACCAGCTGGATAAGTGCAGCAGTAGGTCACCCTAGTGCAGTGTTTCTCAACTCCAGTCCTCAAGGTGCCCCAACAGGTCATGTTTTCAGGCTTACCATTATTTAGCAAAGGTGATTTGATCAGTTTCACTGCCTTAGTAATTACCACAGCTGTTTCATCTGAGGGAAATCCTGAAAACACGACCTTTTGGTGCGCCTTGAGGACTGGAGTTGAGAAACACTGCCCTAGTGGATGGCACGGCCTCATCCAAGGTGAGGAGTCTAAGCACTGACTGGTGTTCACCATAGCTCCTGACGGTGGAGATTGTTTTTTCTATGTGTTAGTACCAGGTCGTGGTCTTCAGGATCGCTCCACCAAGAGATATGGAAGCCAGCAGCAGATATAGCAGGTGAAGTAAAATCTGGAGTGCCAAATGAACTAAATTCTAAAATAAATAGTATTTGAGTGTGGTTACAGATTCCCTCTATTTATTCCATATATGTATTAATTTGTATATTCCTATAGTTAGCTAGTCTATTAAAACTCTGATAGTTACTGTTGATAGCACAATAATATAAGGTTAGCTATGAAAACAAACACACTGCTTAATAAAAAAAGTCTCATTTGGGCGTGGCCTGCTGCGGACCGGTATTGATGCCTAAAGCCCGAGCTCCTGCTCTACGGCCTGGATTGCAGAAACTCACTGCGACTAATCCTCCCTGCCTCTCATCCTAACAAAGCAGGGAGGACTCAGGGACACCCCAGGGCATGTCTAGGCAGCGGTACAACCCGCCAGCTCTGCGCCGTCTGACAGACTTCTACCTGCCAGCCGCGACCATGCAGAATGCCCAAGATGGCGCTGGCCCCAGCAACATGAGACATACCAGCACAGACAACTCCTCTGATACCTCCATTCCGCCACTGCACCAGCCAGGGGACCCTCCAGCGATCAATAGGAGAGACAGCATGGATACTCTCCCTCCCCCAGAGGACGCCACAGCTGGGCAGCAGCCAGATAGAGATAAGAGACTGGCTACCTCCCCTGTTAACTTCCCTAACAAGGAACCCCAGGCCAAAAAGCAGCTTTGGTCCTCTGTGGTGGCAGGCACACATGGCAGTCAGCAAGCTACCTCCCTAACAACTATTCTTGTCACAGACAACACTATCAAAGAAGCAATGCTGAAATCAATGCTTCTCACTCTGCAACAAGATTTACTCAGAGAACTACAAATCTCTATGTCCCAAATATACGACCGAATAGATTGTCTAGAGGAGAGAACAGATGCTTTAGAAGAAAACCTACAGGACTATTCTAAAGTACATAATGAACTGTTAGATGCACATGATCATCATACAGAAGAAATCCACCACATTAAAATGAAGCTCGCAGATTTAGAGGACCGCTCCAGGCGGAATAATATTAAATTCAGAGGTATCCCGGAGTCAATCAAACCAAACAAAATAATCCACTTCTTTGCTCCCCCGCATCAATGTTCGTGAAGCACTAATAGACAGGGCCCATAGAATCGCAAAGCCATCACACCTTTCAGATGATATCCCCAGAGATGTTTTGGCCCGGATTCATTTCTTTCACGTTAAGGAGTAAACTCTCTCCTCCACTAGAACAACCAAACCTCTACCAGCTCCTTACACTAATCTCAAGCTCTTCACTGATTTATCTCCTGCCACGATGGAAATGCGCAGAGCTTTCAGCCCCATCACATCTATCCTCCAACAGAAAAAAAATTATTTACAGATGGGGCTTCCCAACTAAATTGCTGGTCTCGCACCAATACCGAATGGTCCCAATCCTTACGCCAAATGATGGATACAAAAAGCTGACAAATTGGGGTCTCCTCCCTGTTGCTTCTGGTGACACTTTACAAAACAGTCCCCCTCGCACGTCACCTGACTCCAGAAATGTGGCACCCAAATCAGTCGGAAAACACTAAACTGTAGCCGCCCCAGCTCCCCCAGCTACCTGAATCCAGCCTGGACAAGGCCGAACTCTCTTCTCCTTTCCACCCCTCAGGTTAAAGTGTGCTAAGCACACTAGTTTGTGTTACTTGTTGCTGGTACAGTTTACTCAAGCATTGTTCATCACCTGTTACTATTGAATAATTTTTCTTTTTTTTCGTATATCTTGGAAAGTATACTCTGTGTTACAAACATCTACCCTTGGTCTCGCACCAACTCCGAATGGTCCCAATCCTTACGCCAAATGATGGATACAAAAAGCTGACAAATTGGGGTCTCCTCCCTGTTGCCTCTGGTGACACTGGACAAAACAGTCCCCCTCACACGTCACCTGACTCCAGAAATGTGGCACCCAAATCAGTCGGAAAACACTAAACTGTAGCCGCCCCAGCTCCCCCAGCTACCTGAATCCAGCCTGGACAAGGCCGAACTCTCTTCTCCTTTCCACCCCTCAGGTTAAAGTGTGCTAAGCACACTAGTTTGTGTTACTTGTTGCTTGTACAGTTTACTCAAGCATTGTTCATCACCTGTTACTATTGAATAATTTTTTTTTTTTTCGTATATCTTGGAAAGTATACTCTGTGTTACAAACATCTACACTTGGCAACCACTACATTAATTTATTTGATATCTATTAGATACCGACGAAAGGTGTAGTCTCTTTCTCTTCGCTCGCTTCCCCTCAGTACTCCTGCTACTATAACCCTTACACTTACCTCCTTAAACGTCAAAGGCCTAAGTTCACCTTTTAAATTAAATTTACTCTGGAAAGAAGCCCTAGCCCAACATGCAGATGTTCTATGCGTACAAGAGACTGACTTCTCAAAACTCAAACAACCCTCTTGTAGCCATAAAAAATATCCTCATTGTTTCTTTGCAAATGCCCTTAAAAAAAAAAAAGAGCTGTGATGATTGCCATAAGCGCTGCGGTAAACTTCTTATTACATCACAGTGAATCTGATGAGGATGGCAGATTTCTAAACCTCTCCGCCACAATTGATAACCGCCCCCTCACCATAGTTAATATATATGCCCCTATTACAGCCCAGAAAAAATTCTATACATCCCTCTTTGCCAAACTAGAACCTTACAGATCCTCACCCTTAATAATTTGTGGAGACTTTAATGAAGTTGTCGACCCAGACCTAGATATTAACATTATTAGGCGTAGGCCCGCTATATTATCTTCCCTACTCAAAAGAGAAGACCTATATGACTCATGGAGGTGCCTACAGGATGTGGAACGAGACTACACCTTTTTCTCTCCCCCACATCAGTCTTACTCTTGGATTGATCTTTTCATCACAGATAAATCTACTTCAATCCATCACTGAATCCAGCATAGGAACAATTTCCTGGTCTGACCACGTATCGGTCACAATCAAATTAGCCTCTCTTTCCTAAACTCCCAGATACACAATTTGTAGACTAAATACTTCCCTCCTTAACAATCCCACAATTGAGACTCAAATAAAATCAGAGATTGAGACTTATTTCCAAAATAATGTTGACTCTGTAACTGATCATGCTATTACACCTATAACCAGTTCGCCAGCACAGGCAACATCCCCAAGGAGTCCCTAGATGCATTAGTGGATACCATTCCTAAACCAGGAAAAGCAACAGATAACCCCGCTAACTACAGACCAATATCCCTTCTAAATACAGACACTAAGCCTAGCAACAGTTATCCCCCTACTTATACACCCAGATTAAGTCGGCTTCGTGCCAGGCAGGCAGGCCTCAGATGGCACCAGGCGGTTTATCAACTTAATACAATGGGTGAAACATAACCGAACGCCTTCTCACTTCCTATCTTTGGATGCAGAGAAGGTGTTTGATTGAGTCTACTGGCCCTACATGGAAGCGGTCCTCCGTAAGTTTGGAATATCAGGTACTTTCCTATCAGCCATACTAAGTCTATATACTCAACCATCTGCACGAGTATGGACTTCTGGTGTTGTATCTACCCCATTTAAAATCACCAATGGCACCAGACAGGGCTGCCCCATGTCCATCTTAATATTTGCCATCGTAATGGAACCGTTAGCACAGGCCATTAGATCGGAACCATTGATATCAGAAATAACAATTGGAAATACTGACCACAAAATTGGCCTCTACGCCAATGATGTCATTATTGCCCTGACAAATCCCAAGGTTTCCCTCCCTGCAGTCCAAGACATCTTAGATTCATTTAGCTCAATATCCCTCTAGAAGCTAAATCATAGTAAATCCCTCATGCTCAACTTGGGACTAGACCATCCAACTACTAAATCTATCTCCAGCAATTTCCCCTTCGCTTGGGCCCCCAACTCTTTTTTACCTTATCTAGGAATCCAATTAACGTTTCCCAGCCAAAATCTTACTTAGGGCTAATTTGGAAGATCTCGTGGGCAGGCTAGTGTGGCTAACAAAAGACTTGAGCCATATTCCTGCCTCATGGGCTGGAAGGATTGCTCAGGCCAAAATGTATCAACTTCCACATATGTTATACCTATTCCGTACAATTCCTCTCCCATTAGTACAAAACCAAATAAGAAAACTTTAAGGAATTATTAACAGCTTTATATGCCAACAAAAATGCCCTAGAGTCAAGAAGACCATACTCCTGACTAGGGATGAGCCGAACACCCCCCGGTTCGGTTCGCACCAGAACCCGCGAACGGACCGCAAGTTCGCACGAACGTTAGAACCCCATTGACGTCTATGGGACTCGAACGTTCGAAATCAAAAGTGCTCATTTTAAAGGCTAATTTGCATGGTATTGTCCTAAAAAGGGTTTGGGGACCCGGGTCCTACCCCAGGGGACATGTATCAATGCAAAAAAAACTTTTAAAAACGGCCGTTTTTTCGGGAGCAGTGATTTTAATGATGCTTAAAGTAAAAAAAAAAAAGTGAAATATTCCTTTAAATATCGTACCTGGGGGGTGTCTATAGTATGCCTGTAAAGTGACGCGTGTTTCCCATGTTTAGAACAGTCCCTGCACCAAATGTCATTTTTAAAGGAAAAAATCTCATTTAAAACTGCTTGCGGGTTTAATGTCATGTCGGGTCATGGCAATATGGATGAAAATCAGTGAGACAAACGGCATGGGTACCCCCCAGTCCATTACCAGGCCCTTTGGGTCTTGTATGGATATTAAGGGGAACCCCGCACCCAAATTAAAATAAGGAAAGGTCCCTATATACTCTGAACAGCAGTATTCAGGCGGTGCAAACAAGACAGGGACTGTAGGTTTGTTGTTAAGTAGAATCTGTTTGTAATTTTGAACATTTTTAATGTGTTTAGCTCCAGCCAAAAAATCTTTTCTAAGCTTTTTGGAAAACATAGGGAAGGGTTATCACCCCTGTGACATTTGTTTTGCGTCTTTCCTCCTCTTCAGAAGATTTCACCTCACTTTTTTGTCCCAATGAAAAATGTTTTTGGAAAATTTGGGTTTTTTTGTGGAACAAGGATTGGAAAGCATCAGTGGAAAGGAGAAATTGTTTTCCCATATTAACTCTTACAGGAGAGAATTTCCCTTCCTTAGGGGTAGATTTCATCTCACTTCCTGTTGTCTCCTTCCGTTTGCAAGTAGGAGTCGTTTGTAAGTTAGATGTTTGAAAGTAGGGTCCTGCCCTATATACTCAGCAGAAATTTGGGCCTTAGGTGTTGCTGTGGCCAAAACACTGTAAGCCCTCACAGGGCCCTGCTGTGAAATATTAGATCAAGAATTGTAATTACATGCCCCTGTTGAACAGGAGCTGAAAAATTAGGCCTTAGGCACTGGTGCTGGTGCCACAACACTGCAACCCCTCACAGACACTCTAGTTGGAACGCAGGAACGAGCCCTGCTGCAAAGTATTGCATCAAAAATTGTAATTACACGCCCCTGTTAGACAGGGGCAGAAAAATTGGGTCTTAGGCACTGGTGCTGGTGCCACAACACTGCAACCCCTCACAGACACTCTAGTTGAAACGCAGGAACAAGCCCTGCTGCAAAGTATTGCATCAAAAATTGTAATTACACGCCCCTGTTAGACAGGGGCTGAAAAATTGGGTCTTAGGCACTGGTGCTGGTGCCACAACACTGCAACCCCTCACAGACACTCTAGTTGGAATGCAGGAACGAGCCCTGCTGCAAAGTATTACATCAAAAATTGTAATTACACGCCCCTGTTAAACAGGGGCTGAAAAATTGTGCCTTAGGCACTGGTGGTGGCGCCCAGAACCAAAAATGTTCTTACAAGCTATCAGCGTGATGATTGAGGAGGAAGAGGATAATTACTCAGGGATAGTCACTCAGCATCAGCATAGGCAGTCTTTGAAGGGATCTGAGATTTCAAAAAAAATTATTCGGTTACATCTGCATCAGGTGCTTGGTAGCTGGTGGTGATCCAAGACTGATTCATTTTTATGAAGGTCAGCCGATCGACCGAGTCGGTGGACAGACGCACCCTGTGATCGGTTACCACGCCTCCAGCAGCACTGAATGTGCGTTCCGAAAGAACGCTGGATGCAGGACAGGCCAGTAGCTCAATTGCATACTGTGCAAGCTCTGGCCAGTGATCCATCCTCAAGACCCAGTAACCCAGAGGATTTTCGGTGGGAAAGGTGTCCAAGTCTGATCTTGCCCCTAGGTATTCCTGCACCATGTAAAACAGACGCTGGCGATGGTTGCTGGAACCGATCATACCTTGGGGCTGCGGACCAAAAAATTGTCTGAACGCATCGGTCAGACGGCCACCTTCTCCACCGCTCCTTCTTTGACTGACCGAAGCCTCAGCAACACGTTGTCCAGAAACAGGAGTTTGTAACCTCCCAGTCTCTGGGAACGCGTTGCACAGACCTTTCTGCAAGGCCTCCCGAAGATGTTTCATCCTCTGCTCCCTCTGCGATGGCAAGATAAGGTCCGCAACCTTACCCTTGTAACGTGGATCAAGGAGGGTTGCCAGCCAGTATTGGTCCTTCTCCTTGATACCACGAATACGAGGATCCTTACGCAGGCTTTGCAGGATCAGGGAGGCCATGCAGCGTAGGTTTGCTGAGGCATTCGGTCCGGAGTCCTCTGGGTCACTAAGGACAACAACGTCCGCAGCCACCTCCTCCCAGCCACGTACAAGTCCATGTGTTCCTTGGGACTGATCCCTTAAAGACTGCTGATGCTGAGTGCCAGGCTCCACCTCCATACTGACACAATCTTCCTCCTCCTCCTCCTCCTCGTCCTCTTCCTGTGTGATCGGCGGGCACGCAGGAACACTGTCTGGATAAAGGGGGCCTTGAGAGCTAAGGAAGTCCTCCTCTTCCTGCCTCTGTTCTGCCTCAAGTGCCCTGTCCATTATTCCACGCAGCGTGTGCTCCAACAGGTGGACAAGGGGGACAGTGTCACTGATGCATGCACTGTCAGTGCTCACCATCCTCGTGGCCTCCTCGAATGGTGACAGGACAGTGCATGCATCCCTGATCATGGCCCACTGGCGTGGGGAAAAAAAACCAAGGTCCCCTGACCCTGTCCTGGTGCCATAGTCGCACAGGTACTCATTGATGGCCCTCTGCTGCGTGTGCAGCCGCTGCAGCATGGCCAACGTCGAGTTCCACCTGGTGGGCATGTCACAGATTAGGCGGTTCTTGGGCAGGTTAAACTCCTTTTGGAGGTCCATCAGCCGAGCACTGGCATTATATGACCGGCGGAAATGCACACAGACTTTCCTGGCCTGCCTCAGGACATCCTGTAAGCCCGGGTACCTGCCCAAGAACCGCTGCACCACCAAGTTAAGGACGTGAGCCAAACAGGGCACATGGGTCAGTTGTCCCTGTCGGAGGGCAGAGAGGAGGTTGGTGCCATTGTCGCAAACCACCATTCCTGCCTTAAGTTGGCGTGGCGTCAACCACCTCTGAACCTGCCCCTGCAGAGCTGACAGAACCTCTGCCCCAGTGTGGCTCCTGTCCCCCAAGCACACCAGCTCAAGCACCGCATGGCATCTTTTGGCCTGCGTACTTGCGTAGCCCCTTGAACGCCTACGGAGCACCGCTGGTTCCGAGGAAGAGGCCATGGAGGAAGAAGAAGAGGAGGGGGTGGAGGAGAGAGGTGTGTCACAATCAGCATTTTGGAGGCGTGGTGGCGGAACAACCTCCAACACTACTGCACCTTGTCCTGCATCCTTCCCAGCTGCCAGCAGAGTCACCCAATGCGCCGTGAAACTTAAGTAACGTCCCTGTCCATGCCTGCTGGACCATGAGTCAGCGGTAATATGCACCTTACCGCTGACCGCCCTGTCCAGCGAGGCATGGACATTGCCTTCCACATGCCGGTAGAGAGCCGGAATCGCCTTCCGTGAGAAAAAGTGGCGTTTGGGTACCTGCCACTGAGGAACCGCACATTCCACAAACTCACGGAAGGGGGCAGAGTCTACCAACTGAAAAGGCAGCAGTTGAAGTGCTAGCAATTTTGCCAAGCTAGCATTCAACCGCTGGGCATGTGGATGGCTGGGAGCAAACTTCTTTCGGCGGTGCAGCAGCTGGGGCAGGGAAATTTGCCTGGTACAATCTGACGTCGGTGTACCAAAAGCAGATTGCCCATAAGTACTTGGCTGTGACACACCTAATTCTACACCTTCATTCCTCTCACTGCAGGTCGCAGAGAGGACTGAAGGTCTAGTGGGGTTGGAAATCTCAGCTGATGAGGAGCAAGGAGAGATCGTCTTTGTTCTTTGGTGTGGGTCTTTTAGATACGCTTGCCAACGAACTGCATGGCAGGTCAACATATGTCTGGTCAAGCATGTGGTACCCAAGCGGGAGATGTTTTGGCCACGCGAGATACGCTTGAGACATATATTGCAAATAGCAGCGGTGCGATCTGATGCACTCGTCTCAAAAAAGGCCCACACCAAAGAACTTTTTGAATAACGCGCAGAGACTGCAGCGCCCTGCACATGTGGAGCTTTGGGGTGTGATGCAGTCAATGTGCTGCCCTTAGGCTGGCCCCTGGAGGGCATCCTGCCTAGTTGGTGATGTGCCACCTCCTCCTCCTCCTCCTCCTCCTCTCTCCTATCAGGCACCCACGTTGAGTCAGTGACCTCATCATCCCCTCCCTCCTCATCACTGGAGCAAACCTGGCAGTATGCTGCAGCAGGGGGAGCATGACTGCCAGATTGCTGTCCTTCTTCGGCACCCCCTCTGTCCGTGCTCATGTTACTGCCTTCATTGAGCTCAGTATCATCATCAGAGCCTTCCAAACGCTGGGCATCCTCCTGGAGCATGTACCCAACACTGTGGTCAAACAGTTCGAGGGAATCCTCATGAGGACATGGTGGAGCTAGGGAAGGAGTCACTGATGACATTGAGCTGAGGGAAGAGGCCGCTGCTTTGCCAGACAAAGCACCCTGGGCATGGGTGAGAGAGGATGAGGAGGATGAGGACGGCTTGGTCATCCACTCGACCAAGTCTTCCGCATGTTGCGGCTCAACACGGCCAGCTGCCGAAAAAAAGGCCAAGCGTGTCCCATGGCCACGTGCTGATGAGGATGCACCGTCTCCACGACCAGCACTAGACACAGAGCCTGCTTGCCCTCTCTTATTGGCTTGTGACTGTCTGCCTCTCCTTCTTGGCCTTCCAGACATACTAATGGCCTGTAGCTGCACTAAGCTGGGATAGAACACCTGTAATTTTCTTCAGGTAGCTTTATATACTGTAACCAGACAAGCCTGCCTGTCAGTAGGAAGATAACAGGAACGGATCTAGCTGAACACTGTGAGCAGGACGCACTGCACTGAATGTAAACAGCAGGAACGGATGTAGCCAAACACTGTGAGCAGGACGCACTGCACTGAATGTAAATAGCAGGAACGGATCTAGCTGAACACTGTGAGCAGGACGCACTGCACTGAATGTAAATAGCAGGAACGGATGTAGCTGAACACTGTGAGCAGGACGCACTGCACTAAATGTAAATACCAGGAACGGATCTAGCTGAACACTGTGAGCAGGACGCACTGCACTGAATGTAAATAGCAGGAACGGATCTAGCTGAACACTGTGAGCAGGACACACTGTACTAAATGTAAATAGTCTAGCTGCCTGACCGTGGTACTAATAGGATCAAAAAGAACACCTGTAATTTTCTTAAGGTAGCTTTATATACTGTAACCAGACAAGCCTGCCTGTCAGTAGGAAGATAACAGGAACGGATCTAGCTGAACACTGTGAGCAGGACACACTGTACTAAATGTAAATAGTCTAGCTGCCTGACCGTGGTACTAATAGGATCAAAAAGAACACCTGTAATTTTCTTAAGGTAGCTTTATATACTGTAACCAGACAAGCCTGCCTGTCAGTAGGAAGATAACAGGAACGGATCTAGCTGAACACTGTGAGCAGGACACACTGTACTAAATGTAAGTAGTCTAGCTGCCTGACCGTGGTACTAATAGGATCAAAAAGAACACCTGTAATTTTCTTCAGGTAGCTTTATATACTGTAACCAGACAAGCCTGCCTGTCAGTAGGAAGATAACAGGAACGGATCTAGCTGAACACTGTGAGCAGGACGTACTGCACTAAATGTATATAGCAGGAACGGATCTAGCTGAACACTGTGAGCAGGACGCACTGCACTGAATGTAAATAGCAGGAACGGATCTAGCTGAACACTGTGAGCAGGACGCACTGCACTGAATGTAAATAGCAGGAACGGATCTAGCTGAACACTGTGAGCAGGACGCACTGCACTGAATGTAAATAGCAGGAACGGATCTAGCTGAACACTGTGAGCAGGACGCACTGCACTGAATGTAAATAGCAGGAACGGATCTAGCTGAACACTGTGAGCAGGACGCACTGCACTGAATGTAAATAGCAGGAACGGATCTAGCTGAACACTGTGAGCAGGACGCACTGCACTGAATGTAAATAGCAGGAACGGATCTAGCTGAACACTGTGAGCAGGACGCACTGCACTGAATGTAAACAGCAGGAACGGATGTAGCTAAACACTGTGAGCAGGACGCACTGCACTGAATGTAAATAGCAGGAACGGATCTAGCTGAACACTGTGAGCAGGACGCACTGCACTGAATGTAAATAGCAGGAACGGATGTAGCTGAACACTGTGAGCAGGACGCACTGCACTAAATGTAAATACCAGGAACGGATCTAGCTGAACACTGTGAGCAGGACGCACTGCACTGAATGTAAATAGCAGGAACGGATCTAGCTGAACACTGTGAGCAGGACGCACTGCACTGAATGTAAATAGCAGGAACGGATCTAGCTGAACACTGTGAGCAGCACGCACTGCACTGAATGTAAATAGCAGGAACGGATCTAGCTGAACACTGTGAGCAGGACGCACTGCACTGAATGTAAATAGCAGGAACGGATCTAGCTGAACACTGTGAGCAGGACGCACTGCACTGAATGTAAATAGCAGGAACGGATCTAGCTGAACACTGTGAGCAGGACGCACTGCACTGAATGTAAATAGCAGGAACGGATCTAGCTGAACACTGTGAGCAGGACGCACTGCACTGAATGTAAATAGCAGGAACGGATCTAGCTGAACACTGTGAGCAGGACACACTGCACTAAATGTAAATAGTCTAGATAGAAGATAACAGGAACGGATCTAGCTAAACTGAATACAGTGTATATATATATATGCAAGACCTGGGATGCATATATATACACAATACACTGTAAGTGCAGCTAACTGACTGACTGTTCTGCCTAATCTATCTAACTCAAATCAAATGACACTGTCTCTCTCTCTCTCTATCTCTCAGCACACCGGAACACACACTACACAGGGCCGCCGTGCAGGCGGCCTTATATAGTGTGGGGTGTGTACTAAATCCCCTGAGCCATAATTGGCCAAAGCCACCCTGGCTTTGGCCAATTACAGCTCTCTCTACTGACGGCGCTGTGATTGGCCAAGCATGCGGGTCATAGTGCATGCTTGGCCAATCATCAGCCAGCAATGCACTGCGATGCCGCAGTGAATTATGGGCCGTGACGCGCCACACGAATTTGGCGCGAACGGCCCATATCGTTCGCAATTCGACGGACGGTCGAACAGCCGATGTTCGAGTCGAACATGGGTTCGACTCGAACACGAAGCTCATCCCTACTCCTGACCCCAGTCCAACAGGGAGGCCTAGGGGCTCCAGACATTCAAGCATATTACTGCGCAACAAGCCTTGATCAACTAAAAGAATGGTGGTTGGATCAACACCAAACAACATGGAAGCAAATAGAGGCTACCGTACTCCTTGCAAAACCTAAACATGTTTTGGCCGCTACATGGATTAATCTTAAACCAAAGCACTACATATTGGGCACCATCACCGCCTCACTAAGGGTATGGGCTGCATTCCCGCAAATCAACTTAGGCATATCACTGGATACCCTATCAACACTACCCATTGAAGCAATAGCCCTTCTGGCACCTGACTTACCTCTCACAGAATGGATAGACGCTGGTATTTTCAATATAGGTATGCTTTTTTCCTCCTCGGGCCTGCACCCCTTCTCCCACCTGCAACATCACCTTGGTCTATCCTCTAAATCTTTTTTTATTTATCTCCGGATAAGATCCCTTCTTTCTAAACTTCGCTGGTCGAAAACAGATTCTCTCTCACAGACTCTGCACAAATTTTATAACACCAATGACTCTAAAGTGAAAGGAATCTCCCTTTTTTACAAGCTGCTCACTATACCAACCTCGAATCTACTCTCCTCAGCCATCCAATACTGGTCATCCTACGTAGCTCAGCCACCTTCGAAGAACCTTTGGCTGAGGACTCTCATAACCCCCTACGTCTATCTCACTGCATTACTCATTGGGAATCCTTACAGAAACTCCTCCATAGATGGTATTTTACCCCGGAAAGACTGGCAAGGATTTTCCCCTCCACTTCTTCTAAATGTTGGAGAGGTTGCAACAAAATTGGATCCCTATCTCACATCTGGTGGGATTGCCCACCCATCAAAACGTTCTGGGAAAAAGTAAAGAAACTATCTATTCATTGTGTGACATAACCATCTCAATGTCCCCACTAGACTTACTTCTGGGTTTGTCAATTCCCTCCTGGCCTAGACACTTGCAAACGCTGGTGACACACATCCTAATAGCAGCCCGGTTGGCAATTGCAAAAAAAGTGGAAGTCAATTTATCCCCCCTTGTAAAAGACGCCATTCGAATACTCAACTCCCATTTCCTGATGGAATATTCGTTTGCCAAAGTAAATTTCTCTACAACCTGCTTTACCAAACCATGGGAAAAGTGGATCGCTGATCACAGAAGCGCACCCTTGTGTTAAAAAAAAAACAAAAACATTATGGACTCACATGTCCCAATTACTATCATTAGACAAATTATCAAGCTTTTACCAAGCTCTCTAACCAGCCTAACCTCCCACCATTCTCCACTTAGCCCTTTCACTTCCCCAAACCCTATATTCAAGTACCTGCATAAGGTTTTTAGGCGGTAGCCATAATATCCAAACCTCTCATAACCACAACAAATCTACCAAATGTTTTCAGTAGTTTAGATTTCCCCTATTCGATAACGCTCTCCTCACAGTACTATTCTCTGTTTATATGTATGCTTGTTCTAAATCATTTTAACTTCTCACTCTTCGAAACAATGCAAATATATACAAGGTTATTATTCCTATTCTTTTTCTGTTGTGTACTTTATGCCAGGGTATGCCCAGATGGCACTGTTTTGTAAAACCTCTTTTTCATATTGAACTCAATAAAAATAATGGAAAAAAAAAGTCTCATTTATTTCCGAAGAAAATAGGAAAATGCTAACATGAAAATACTATAGAGCATATAACACAAGAACATCAAAGATACTTATCACAAGGCTGTCCTAGACACAATCTCATCAGCTGGGCTCCAGATGGTAACAGAGAGAGCTCTCTGTCTTGGTCAGCCCTTTTTAAACTTCAATCATACACCGTCCAGACCCAACCCCATTGCCAGCCCATCTAGACTTTTGATGAATCAAAGTATTTACGAGGCAGTCCTCCTAAATATATTATACTACTGTCCCTCCTGCTGTATTGGTCTCTAGGGGCAGCATTGTCCATGTATCATGTCTCTGTGCCCTGGGTCCTGTTGATCCTTTGATCTTTGTAACACACCTTCATCAATCATCCTGGCAGCCATGGCCCTCTTTGTAGCTTGCTTGCATAGTGTTATCACACCAGTCGACCAGGAGCCAAGCTTTGGTTCAGCCTTGATAGAGGCCTGACTTCTTCTTTCAGATGAATATTCTGATATGCTACAAAGCTTTGATGTGCAACTTGTTACATTCCAGACAGAGACCAAGAATGCAGAGGCTTAGTATAGCCATAGTTCATATTTCAAACACCTCTTGTATTATGAAATAAAATATGTTGCCTTCCAACAAAAGGGCGTATATCACCCTTCTTCAGACACAGCTTGTATGGAACAGTCCATACCTGTCTTAACGTGTTGCACTTCCAAATATGTGTTTCAGAGCCAGTTCCTAAGGAGCAGTCCATAACGGTCTTAACGAGTTGTGCTTCTCAACATGTGCTGCTTTGCCACTGAGTGACACACCAACATCATTCTTCAGCGAGAGCTTCCATGTCACTATTCTGTGTCTTCTCCTTTCCGGTATCTTCATGACAGGGTGCACTACAGGCAAGGGATGTCCATTAACTCACCATTCACCAGCACACACTCAGAGCAACATATTAACCAGCTTTCAGAAACAAAGTCTCACGGAGGGCCTTACTCACCCATATTACTAACCTAAAAGACACATATGTCACACTATACCATAACATAAATCAACCCATTACCCTAATATATGTAACCCATCAAATTATGCATCTCGCTCCCAAACTCCTATAACTCTTTACTGTAAATACAGGTCGGGATTAGGAAGGCTTACTTACAGTGGCCTTTCCTACCGCAATTTTGGCACGTCAGCAGTATTTCAGGGCTCTAAATTGGCAGTAAAGCCTCTAACTTGTACGAAGAGACCCTACCGTCAATTTGTCCCTTAACTTGCATAGATAAATGGGAGACCCTTCTACTGTATATAAATGTTGAGTCCAACAACACATACCAACTTGAAACAATGACAAACCAACAAAATTCCATCCCTGTGCCTGGATTTCAGAGACCATGCCCTGGGTATACCATGCACCTCTACCTTTTGTTAGGTTCAAGGAACACCCCAGTTCCATGACTAAGGCTACATCGGTATCCTTTAGGACAAAGGATCAAACTCATCTATGTCCCAAATAATACCCAGGTGCTTCCTTCCAAGCAATGATCTCTCCACCCAGAACACAGAGTGAAATATCTTCCCAACAGTTTTCATTCACCACCATGTATTGACCTGGCATACCAAGGACATCATAGTCATGCTTCCAACAGAAGGAAATATCAACCTGCCTCCAGCTTCCATCCTCTCTGATCACAAGTGGGTAATTTACCCTCAGATGTAACAAGGTAGAATCCCCAGTCAGTAAGCCCATTGATGCCACCAAATATACAGACCGAGTCTGCACTTCTGTATATGGGATCAATGTTGCAGCATAACACCTTTCACAATCCAAACTAGCACAGCCCATCCAGGCATCTGACCACCACCTTGGATTAGTGTAAGCGACATGTTTTGGCAAAATCTTATTTTTTTATGCTAACTCATAAGGCCACTACCCCTCATACAGAGACTGTACAATCAGCTTGAAGTTGGTTGATACCTCTGCCTGCCCCTGCGTGCATGCCAGAGCCCATGACAGATTTCTGTCCTGTACCATCACACTCTCTACCAACCTCTCAACATGGTGGACAAAATCCTGAGCCACTTTAACCTGGGTATTTATGTGACTTTGTTGAATGTTATTAAGGATGCCACCAATCTCTCTGAGTAACAAAGCCCCACTTACTGTCTGAAGCTATGGCTGAGAGTTTGTTCCTCAGGATACCGATGTCCACTCAATTCACAACACCCATCCCAGCTCCTATTCCCCCCCCCAATATAGTGCTGAATACATCCCTCCTCTTTTAGTTACTCCTCAGAAATAAGCGTCCTGAATGCCTTCTATGTCCGCACATCTCTGGGAGTAAGCCACTGGTACAATGACCACACTTGATTCAGTGTATATTCAGCACATATAGGGTAATAGGCTTTTATCAGCCACTGTGAGATGTTGAAGCACCGTGGTGAAGGCATACTGTGCCCTGGTAGCCAGCTTTTGTTCTCTTTATCTAACAGAGCATGCTCCTGTGTGTAATCACAGGCATTACCTGTGCAAGGCTCCAACCTCTCAGGTGAGACATCAACCAGGCGTATCTCCCCCATATCCAGCTCTGGTGTCCCACATGTCCAGTAACCGAGAACCTTTCTGTAGGACTGCTAAGATTGAAACACCACCCCTACAAGGACATTTTCACCCCATTGATGTGTCACCTGGCACCCTGTAGTCTGGACAGCAGACACATTATTATGCATAAGTGCCAGCCTCCTGGGTAACTGCACCATATTAATTCAGTTATGTCACTACATGTCACACATTAAAAACCTTTCCTTCTTTCAATTCCTCCCTCCATAAAAAAAACATATTTTACATTTCTTGTTCTCAAGGATTGGACTGGTTATATTCCTTCCCCAACCTTCAATCCATTGCACTTGTATTCACGGTATGTTTGTATTCATAAATGACAGACTTGTTTCCCAAGTCTTGTTGCTGTGTAAAGTCTTTCAGATTCAGCATTAGCGCTAAATTGTCCACGAGAAAAAGAAACCTTATATTGCAAGTATTAATCTGAATCTTTTTGTTTGTCCCTTCTCTCCAGAATGTTTATCAGAACAAATTTGCGGTGTGGTATAGCACAGACAAACTGCCAACTAGATGAACATCTTTCATCTCTGTTCTAGAAACCTCTCCAATCTCGCTCCACCAGTATTTTGGAAGTGAAAAACAAGAGCAGAATCAAATTCTTATCCACAATATCTACTCGCTTGCTATGTTTACTTATAGTTCCTTCCTTGGAACCCAGGAACTTAGTATTCCTGGCTTCTGCAACTCTGAACAAATATAAAAACAACCATGATTTTTTTAGGATGAACCCACTCTGGATCCCCATGGTAAGAGCAAAAAATAAAAAATGAACGTGAATGTTGCTTCTCAAAAATTCTCAATTTAAATGTTAAAAAAAAACAATGCATTTATCTGTACCTTAAGACCTATGTACTAACTCCCCTTTCAGGTGGACAAAGCCTAAACCTTTTGGAACTTTTTCCACCTGAATGAAAATAAAAACAAAAAAAAAACTACAATAACTCCAGCGGCTAGAATGGCTTCCTACCAACTCTTGCCGTAAACAAAATGTATTCAGCTGTTAATTGAGGGCATAGCCAATGACCATCTATTCAGTTGCTAATTGAGGGCATAGCCAATGACCCTCCATTCAGGTGGACTGAGCCTAACAATTTTTTCACCTGAACAAACCACAAATAAATAAATGAATAAACAATTAACAAAAATGTGTATATATATACAGTGGGGATGGAAAGTTTTCAGACCCCCTTAAATTTTTCACTCTTTGTTATATTGCAGCCATTTGCTAAAATCATTTAGGTTCATTTTTTTCCTCATTAATGTACACACAGCACCCCATATTGACAGAAAAACACAGAATTGTTGACATTTTTGCAGATTTATTAAAAAAGAAAAACTGAAATATCACATGGTCCTAAGTATTCAGACCCTTTGCTCAGTATTTAGTAGAAGCACCCTTTTGATCTAATACAGCCATGAGTCTTTTTGGGAAAGATGCAACAAGCTTTTCACACCTGGATTTGGGGATCCTCTGCCATTCCTCCTTGCTGATCCTCTCCAGTTCTGTCAGGTTGGGTGGTAAACGTTGGTGGACAGCCATGTTTAGGTTTCTCCAGAGATGCTCAATTGGGTTTAAGTCAGGGCTCTGGCTGGGCCATTCAAGAATAGTCATAGAGTTTTTGTGAAGCCACTCCTTCGTTATTTTAGCTGTGTGCTTAGGGTCATTGTCTTGTTGGAAGGTAAACCTTTGGCCCAGCCTGAGGTCCTGACCACTCTGTAGAAGGTTTTCGTCCAGGATATCCCTGTACTTGACCGCATTCATCTTTCCCTCGATTGCAGCCAGTCGTCCTGTCCCTGCAGCTGAAAAACACCCCCACAGCATGATGCTGCCACCACCATGCTTCACTGTTGGGACTGTATTGGACAGGTAATAAGCAGTGCCTGGTTTTCTCCACACATACCGCTTAGAATTAAGGCCAAAAAGTTCTATCTTGGTCTCATCAGACCAGAGAATCTTATTTCTCACCATCTTGGAGTCCTTCAGGTGTTTTTTAGCAAACTCCATGCGGGCTTTCATGTGTCTTGTACTGAGGAGAGGCTTCCGTTGGGCCACTCTGCCATAAAGCCCCAACTGGTGGAGGGCTGCAGTGATGGTTGACTTTCTAAAACTTTCTCCCATCTCCCGACTGCATCTCTTGAGCTCAGCCACAGTGATCTTTGGGTTCTTCACCTCTCGCACTAAGGCTCTTCACCCCCGATAGCTCAGTTTGGCTGGACAGCCAGCTCTAGGAAGGGTTCTGGTCATCCCAAACATCTTCCATTTAAGGATTATGGAGGCCACTGTGCTCTTAGGAACCTTAAGTGCAGTAGAATTTTTTTGTAACCTTGGCCAGATCTGTGCCTTGCCACAATTCTGTCTCTGAGCTCTTCAGGCAGTTCCTTTGACCTCATGGTTCTCATTTGCTCTGACATGCACTGTGAGCTGTAAGGTCTTATATAGACAGGTGTGTGGCTTTCCTAATCAAGTTCAATCAGTATAATCAAACACAGCTGGACTCAAATGAAGGTGTAGAACCATCATGAGGATGATCAGAAGAAATGGACAGCACCTGAGTTAAATATATGAGTGTCACAGCAAAGGGTCTGAATACTTAGGACCATGTGATATTTCAGTTTTTCTTTTTTAATAGATCTGCAAAAATGTCAACAATTCTGTGTTTTTCTGTCAATATGGGGTGCTGTGTGTACATTAATGAGGGAGAAAAATGAACTTAAATGATTTTAGCAAATGGCTGCAATATAAGAAAGAGTGAAAAATTTAGGGGGTCTGAATACTTTCCGTCCCCACTGTATATATATATATATATATATATATATATATATATATATATATACAATTACATTTTTTTGTAGCGGTACCCCCGGGGCTGCTGAATTGGTTGTAGCAATTTGCCAAATCACCCTGCTTCCGATCTCCCATCATCAAGTATAAGACACCAGTCAGTAGTTCAGTTTTCTTTCTTTTATTTGCGGGGAAAACTGGGTTATCAATGAGGAGAGTATGAGATGCCCCAATGAATTTCACTCTATAAGGGTATCACCCATGGCCGTGGCCTTTATAACTGGACTTTCCCTGTGTAATCCCCACTTGAGACTATCACTTCTTGTGCAATTCGATCTATCCAACTATAAATTTCCCCATACAGTGCTTCCAAGTTGAACAGAAGGGATCACTCTGAATAATTCCTCTGTTTGACTGAAATGACTTCTCTGGTTATCAATTCTAGAGTCAAAAGGCCTGCATCACCTATCTTCCATGACTCCATTACCGAACAACCTCTCAGTCTTTTGGAAGTTACTGTCTATTACTGGTTATACTGTGTTCCGTAGCCACGCAGCATACTACTCTACTCACTCCTGCTCTGGCTTCTTTACGTTACACTGACCTTTTCCTCTGTGTTCTGTGTTCCCCTGTCAAGGAAAGCCGATCCTCCGGTCTACTTCCTCTGCACACCCGGCACATCCCCTGCATGAGGATATCTGGAACGATTCCCAGCGCTACATGCTGTCTTCCCTGTACTCCAGGCCTCCAACCTGGACCTCCCTTGAGAAGTTTCTGATGAATCTCGATGAATCTCCTCCTCCAGGACCCCAGGCCCTCAGCCACCTGGAACTCCAGCCCCCGGATGCCTCTTCTCTTCCCCCTGGGCTTGAACACCCCCGGAGGCATGTGACCCCATCTTATGAGAGACCCACCCCCTGCCAATGCAAGTAAATGATTGGTCAGAGCTCTTACATGAGCTGCCTGCCACTCAGGTCTCAGGTCCAACCTCTCTTTACAGAAAAATCCTTCTGCAAGCAGATGAGGTATCTATGAGCCCAAGCGTAGGTGGCCACACCCCCCGCTATACTGACACTCTCACTCCCAGATCAAAACAACCAGGCCTCGAAAAAGAAACACAGCCTGGCTAAATTTACCTGTACTTCAGTCCTACACTATAAAACACTAATATAGCACCTACCTGAAAGTAGAGGGCGCTACATCCACCCCCCACTAAAATTACAACTGTCCTCAGTTGTGGAAAAATGAATGGAAAATATACCTCTTTAAAAAAAAAGGAAAGGGGCATCTCATACAATTTAGGTTGGAATGGGAAAAAGGGTAAAAGGAACAAACTTGAAAAAGGAATAACATGGTATCAAACACAAATTGACATATATACAGTTACACAGATTACACATCCTAACTGCAGGTCCCTGCAACTACCAGGTACATACAAGTTGAACCAGAGCACTGCTCCCTAGAGAGAAATACTCTGCTTACCACAGGTCTTCTTCTTTTCCAACGATGGGAATGAACAGCTGCCACATCCCAGAATTTTCCTAAAGAAACATAAACCATATACAACTAACTACAAACTATCTGAAAATTACACTTCACCAAACAAAGAGGGTTATGATCCTCTATATGGTGACAGACAGTAAAAAAATAAATTGGCATGGGTTTCCCTGCCAGGATTTTCACTCCCTCAAAAGGAGTCTGCAGAGTGCGACCTGGGCAGACATGCCAGTGATGAGACACATATATGCCGCAGGCCAATATACTTTCTGTTCGGCTCCTAAACAGAAGTCTCTTCTTTTTTTTTTTTTTTTTTTTTTTAGCAACAGTGGCAAGGGATTGTAGTGGGGACAGCACGCTCTACTGTCCATGATATTGTTCTTATAAGGCACTGTGAGTGGCAATCTACCACTAACAAAACTGTCATTTGGGGAAAACCCAACCTAACCCAGCTGCCCCCTTGCAGTCAAACATGGGTAAGACCTTTCACATCTGTGGCTACTCAACTGTAGTCCTGCTTACAGATAGTATCGTGGGTCTGGTAATCTCCTTCGACTGTCCCCCTCACCTCTCACAGAGATAGAGTAGCTCCGGGTATGTTGTCCTGCTTTCATGATGAGCACCCTATCTATATAGATAGCCCTCCCGAGCTTCCATTCTCTGCGGATGTCCTGAAACTGGACCCAGACCTTGCTCTCTGGTGTCCACTTCGGCTTTGTGACATGCAAGTAATTCCAAACCAAATTATCCTCCCACTGTTCCCGGGAGTCCTCAATTATCTCCATGATATGGTCAGGAACAAATCCTGTGCGACTCTCTTCTGTACATCACACTGAAACCTTCTCCGGGCGTGACTCCACCCCCCTACTTGTTGGTTCAGCGTGCGAGCAACTGTAGCTGTACATTTTCAATCTGCTCCCCAGCGCTACCTGGTGGCAGGCACTGTTGAAATGGCACTGCTCTGCTCTGGCTTCTTTACGTTGCACTGACCTTTTCCTCTTGATCAAAGTTCTGTGTTCCCCGGTCACAGAAAGTCGATCTTCCGGTCTACTTCCTCCGCACACCTGGCACATCCCCCACATGAGAATGTCCGCCATGATCCCCAGCGCTACATGCTGTCTTCCCTGTACTCCAGGCCTTCAACCTGGACCTGCCTTGAGAAGTTTCTGATAAATCTCCTCCTCCAGGGCCTCAGGCCCTTAGCCACCTGGAACTCCAGCCCCCGGACTCCTCTTCTGCTCCCCCTGGGCCTGAACACCCCCGGAGGCATGTGACCCATCTTATATGAGAGACCTACCCCCTGCCAATGCAAGTTAATGATTGGTCAGAGCTCTCACATGAGCTGCCTGCCACTCAGGTCTCAGGTCCAACCTCCCTTTCCAGAAAAATCCTTCTGCAAGCAGAGGATGTATCTATGAGCCCAAGGGTAGGTGGCCACACCCCCCGCTATACTGACACTACCACTCCCAGATCAAAACAACCTGGCCTCGAAAAAGAAACACAGCCTTGCTAAATTTACCTGTACCTCAGCCCTACACTATAAAACACTAATATAGCACCTACCTGAAAGTAGAGGGTGCTACATTTTAATTAAAAATAAGAGGAGGAAAAAAACCCCCACAATAAACATAACAGAAAAAAAATTAAAAAAATAACAATCCAGAGGCTTATCCTTGAAAATACTAAAAATATATCAAGGTCCTCTATAATATTCCAAACATGAAGGGCAAATCTCTGAAACTAACATCAAAGCCTTAATCATAGCAAAGAAACATTAACCAGAAAATTAAGGGCACTAAGGGCTGCTAACAGTGCTATATTAGAATGAACATGCGGCTACCTCCATTTTGAGTTTATGCAACTGTTCTACAAAATGATGCCTTTCCTGTGTTAATTGACTATTTTTGGTTTGTAGTCTCAGCATTTGGGTCTTAAAAGAGAAACAGGTTTGATTACAATCCAAGGCCTCTATGCCTTGGATTGTGACCCCAGCTCGCAGAATAAACTTCATAACGCCCTGGTGTAGTGTTAGAGTGTTTCCTTTGTATATCATTATTAGCCACCAAACAAAACCTAGCTATGTGACCCCCCTTTTTACAAACAAAGCAGTTGAGAGCTGGTCTCCCTGCATAGGCCCTTGTCTGAGCATATGGCGATGGAGACTCACATTGCTGCATAACATTACTATGATTGAAATCAACAGACTTTACACTTTCATTGTCTGAGGAGTCATTAGCAATGGACTCATCAGAAGTCTCCACTGTTTCAACTCCTGAATCAATTTCAAGCGCAGTTCAAGCGCACTTTTATTTAAATACTCCTTATTCAGATCTCCAACATTGATTCTCACCATAGCAACATCACTTGCAGCAACACTAGCGTATGGCTTTTCTACATGTTGTTCCAGAGCCTCTATCTTTGCTAAGCACTGAGCATGTGTGGAGGAGAACTCCATGGCAGACTGGGCTTCATGTAATTCCTTCCTAAGCAGTATTATAATACGCTCATTCTCACCCTCTCTCTGATCCAATGAGGCAATACAACTTTCTCTTTGTTTACACTTTTCCTCTAATTCATTCATTTTCTGTTCCAATACACATTTCTCAGTCACTAATTGTTCAATGTGATCACAAACATTTGCACCTGCCTTTGCAACCATTGCTAAAATATTCTTAGTTACACTTTGTACCTGCTCCAATAATTGCTTTCTCTCAGTATCACATTGGGGTGCGAGTGCACGTAGTTCTGCGAGTGCACATAGTTCTGCGAGTGCACGTAGGTCTGCGAGTGCACGTAGGTCTGCGAGTACCTGTGTATTGTCTTGTTGAGTACCTGTGTATTGTCTTGAGTATTAGTGTCAGGAAGCTAGTTGTTAGGTAATTTGGACAGGGTATAATCCCCAATCCTTATTAAATTTAATAGGTACGATGCCCTGCAGTTGCGGAGAGGCAACATGTTGTACATCTTGTGGCATGTATGCATTCCTTGATCATCCGATCGAGGGTGAATACTGCTGTTCAAAATGTAAGCACATTGTTTCCCTGGAAGCCCAGGTTCTGAATCTGGGGAAGCAACTGTCAGCACTGAGAAGTCCCTCCATACTAAATGAGAGCCGGGAACGTAAATGGCAGGTGCCAGCAGGGGCCAGCACAGAGGCAGGTGGAGACAAAGAGGTGTAGGCACTAGCAAAGAGTAGATGGGTAACAGTCAGGAAGGGTAGAGGGGGAAGTGCCAGAGAGGCCAATACAGTGCTGGAGCATCCCAATAAGTACGCTCCATTGAGTGACATTGGTGAAACCAGTCAGGGACCAGCACTGCTGGAGCTGAGGGACTCTCCTAGCTGCCAGGGGAAAAACTCCTCCAGTGAGAGTGGGGGGGGAAGTGAAGGGAAAGGAAAGACAGATTCTGGTGGTAGGGGAATCAGTTCTTAGAAGGACAGAGAGGCCAATCTGTAAAAAGGACCTGAAGCGTCGAACAGTATGTTGTCCTGGAGGACTGGGCCGACTTCTCAGTCGATAACCAGTACTATAGAAGGAACGGACTGTACCTAAATGAGGAGGGTGCAGATTAGCTGGGAATGAAGATGGCCAAAAAGTTAGAGGGGTTTTGAAACTAGGTGATGGGGGGGAGGGTCCAGAGGTAGAGATAGTCAGCGCAAAACATATTTAAGAGGGTAGTATTGGGGGCATTAGTGGTAGGTTGACCAAAGCACATAAACCCAAGGTAAGTATAGTAGTAAGTCCTAGTTGCAATCTCAGAACACCCAATAAGAGGATAATATGCGACCAATCTAAACTACAAACTACGAACCTTTCTAGAAGGCATACATTGGGATTAGGGATGAGCCAAACACCCCCCTGTTCGGTTCGCACCAGAACATGCGAACAGGAAAAAAGTTTGTTCGAACACGCGAACACCGTTAAAGTCTATGGGACACGAACATGAATAATCAAAAGTGCTAATTTTAAAAACGGCCGTTTTTTCAGGAACAGTGATTTTAATAATGCTTAAAGTCAAACAATAAAAGTGTAATATCCCTTTAAATTTCGTAGCTGGGGGGTGTCTATAGTATGCCTGTAAAGGGGCGCATGTTTCCTGTGTTTAGAACAGTCTGAAAGCAAAATGACATTTCGAAGAAAAAAAAGCCATTTAAAACTACTCGCGGCTATTGCATTGCCGGTCCGACAATACGCATAGAAGTTCATTGATAAAAACGGCATGGGAATTCCCCACAGGGGAACCCCGAACCAAAATTTTTTTAAAAATGACGTGGGGGTCCCCCTAAATTCCATACCAGGCCCTTCAGGTCTGGTATGGATATTAAGGGGAGCCCCGGCCAAAATTTTTTAAAAAAATGACGTGGGGGTCCCCCTAAATTCCATACCAGACCCTTCAGGTCTGGTACGGATTTTAAGGGGAACCCCGCGCCCAAAAAAAAAAAAAAAAACGGCGTGGGGTCCCCCCATACCAGACCCTTATCCGAGCACGCAACCTGGCAGGCCGCAGGAAAAGAGGGGGGGACGAGAGAGCCTCCTGAACTGTACCAGGCCACATGCCCTCAACATTGGGAGGGTGCTTTGGGGTAGCCCCCCAAAATACCTTGTCCCCATGTTGATGAGGACAAGGGCCTCATCCCCACAACCCTGGCCGGTGGTTGTGGGGGTCTGCGGGCGGGGGGCTTATCGGAATCTGGAAGCCCCCTATAACAAGGGGACCCCCAGATCCCGCCCCCCCCTGTGTGAAATGGTAAGGAGGTACAAAAGTACCCCTACCATTTCACTAAAAAACTGTCAAAAATGTTAAAAATGACAAGAGACAGTTTTTGACAATTCCTTTATTTAAATGCTTCTTCTTTCTTCTATCTTCCTTCATCTTCTTCTTCTGGTTCTTCTGGCTCTTCTGGTTCTTCCTCCGGCGTTCTCGTCCAGCATCTCCTCCGCGGCGTCTTCTATCTTCTTCTTCTCGGGCCGCTCCGCACCCATGGCATGGGGGGAGGCTCCCGCTCTTCTCTTCATCTTCTTCTTTTCTTCTCTTCTTCTCTTCTTCATTTTCTTCTCCGGGCCGCTCCGCATCCATGCTGGCATGGAGGGAGGCTCCCGCTGTGTGATGGCATCTCCTCGTCTGACGGTTCTTAAATAACGGAGGGCGTGGCCACCCGGTGACCCCGCCCCCCTCTGATGCACGGTGACTTGACGGGACTTCCCTGTGACGTCACGGGGAATGCCACAGGGAAGTCCCGTCATGTCCCGTGCGTCAGAGGGGGGCGGGGTCACCGGGTGGCCCCGCCCCCCGTTATTTAAGAACCGTCAGACGAGGAGACGCCGTCACACAGCGGGAGCCTCCCTCCATGCCAGCATGGATGCGGAGCGGCCCGGAGAAGAAAATGAAGAAGAGAAGAAGAGAAGAAAAGAAGAAGATGAAGAAGATGAAGAGAAGAGCGGGAGCCTCCCCGCATGCCATGGGTGTGGAGCAGCCCGAGGAGAAGAAGATAGAAGACGCCGCGGAGGAGATGCTGGACGAGAACGCCGGAGGAAGAACCAGAAGAGCCAGAAGAACCAGAAGAAGAAGATGAAGGAAGATAGAAGAAAGAAGAAAGAAGAAGCATTTAAATAAAGGAATTGTCAAAAACTGTCTCTTGTCATTTTTAAAATTTTTGACAGTTTTTTAGTGAAATGGTAGGGGTACTTTTGTACCCCCTTACCATTTCACACAGGGGGGGCGGGATCTGGGGGTCCCCTTGTTAAACCCTCCAGATTCCGATAAGCCCCCTGCCCGCAGACCCCCACAACCACCGGCCAGGGTTGTGGGGATGAGGCCCTTGTCCTCATCAACATGGGGACAAGGTGTTTTGGGGGGCTACCCCAAAGCACCCTCCCAATGTTGAGGGCATGTGGCCTGGTACAGTTCGGGAGGGGGGGCGCTCTCTCGCCCCCCCTCTTTTCCTGCAGCCTGCCAGGTTGCCTGCTCGGATAAGGGTCTGGTATGGATTTTTGGGGGGACCCCACGCCATTTTTTTTTTTTTGGCGCGGGGTTCCCCTTAAATCCATACCAGAAATGAAGGGTCTGGTATGGAATTTAGGGGGACCCCCACTTCTATGTGTATTGTCGGACCGGCAATGCAATAGCCGCGAGTAGTTTTAAATGGCTTTTTTCCTTTGAAATGTCATTTTGCTGTCAGACTGTTTTAAACATGGGAAACATGCGCCCCTTTACAGGCATACTATAGACACCCCCCAGCTAAAAAATTTAAAGGGATATTACACTTTTATTGTTTGCCTTTAAGCATTATTAAAATCACTGCTCCTGAAAAAACGGCCATTTTTAAAACTTTTTTTTGCATTGATCCTAGTCCCCTGGGGCAGGACCCGGGTCCCCAAACACTTTTTATGACAATAACTTGCATATAAGCCTTTAAAATTAGCACTTTTGATTTCTCCCATAGACTTTTAAAGGGTGTTCCGCGGCATTCGAATTTGCCGCGAACACCCCAAATTGTTCGCTGTTCGGCGAACTTGTGAACAGCCAATGTTCGAGTCGAACATGAGTTCGACTCGAACTCGAAGCTCATCCCTAATTGGGATAAAATCTTAGGAACAAAGAACACGGAGGAGAGATGGGTTTGCTTTAAGAGCATATTAAATAAGGGCATTAGCCAATGCATCCCATTGGGTAATAAATTTAAAAGAGCGAACAAAAGTCCTGGATAGCTTAACTCCAATACAAAAATGAATATAAAAGCAAAGGAGAAGGCCTTAAAAAAATACAGGGTTGAGGGATCATCATCAGCATTCAGACTTTATAAAGAATGCAACAAGAAATGTAAGGGTGCAATAAGGATGGCTAAGACAGAACATGAAAACACATAACGGAGGAGAGTAAAAAAATCCCAAGAAATTCTTTAAGTATGTAAACAGTTAAAAAGGGAGGACAGACCATATTGGCCCCGTAAAGAATAAGGAAGGACATCTGGTTAGAAAGGATGGGGAGATGACGAAGGTATTGAATTTATTCTTCTCCTCAGTCTTAACGAAGGAATCGGGGGGCTTCAGTAACCAAAACTGCAGTGTTTATCCTTATGACACAACACAGGAAGCACCTCCATGGATAACAGAGGACAGAATTAAAATTAGTCTTGAGAAACTTAACATTAATAAATCATCAGGACCAGATGGCTTGCACCCGAGGGTACTTAGGAAACTCAGTCAAGTAATTGCCAAACCATTGTTCCTAATTTTTACTGACAGTCTACTGACTGGAATGGTACCAGCTGATTAAGGAAAAGCCAATGTAGCACCAAAATTTAAAAAGGGCCCAAAATACATCCCTTGGAATTACAAACCAGTTAGCCTAATATCAATAGTATGTAAACTCTTGGAGGGGATGATAAGGGACTATATACAATATTTTAGTAATGAGAACAATATCATTAGCAGTAGTCAGCATAGATTCTTGCCAAACCAATCTACTAACCTTCTATGAGGAGGTGAGTTGCCAGCTAGATAAAGGAAGGCCCGTAGACGTGGTGTATCTGGATTTTGCAAAAGCATTTGACACAGTTTCACATAAACGTTTACTGTACAAAATAAGGTCCGTTTGCATGGACCATAGGGTGAATACATGGATTGAAACCTGGCTACAAGGGCGAGTTCAGAGGGTGGTGATAAATGGGGAGTACTCGGAATGGTCAGGGGTGGGTGGTGGGGTCCCCCAGGGTTCTGTGCTGGGACCAATCCTATTTAATTTGTTCATAAATGACCCGGAGGATGGGGTAAACAGTTCAATCTCTGTATTTGCGAACGATACTAAGCTAAGCAGGACAATAACTTCTCTGCAGGATGTGGAAACCTTGCAAAAAGATCTGAACAAATTAATGGGGTGGGCAACTACATGGTAAATGAGGTTCAATGTAGAAAAATGTAAAATAATGCATTTCGGTGGCAAAAATATGAATGCAATCTATACACTGGGGGGAGAACCTCTGGTGGAATCTAGGATGGAAAAGGACCTGGGGGTCCTAGTAGATGATAGGCTCAGCAATGGCATGCAATGCCAAGCTGCTGCTAACAAAGCAAACAGAATATTGGCATGCATTAAAAAGGGGATCAACTCCAGGGATAAAACGATAATTCTCCCGCTCTACAAGACTCTGGTCCGGCTGCACCTAGAGTATGCTGTCCAGTTCTGGGCACCAGTACTCAGGAAGGATGTACTGGAAATGGAGTGAGTACAAAGAAGGGCAGCAAAGCTAATAAAGGGTCTGGAGGATATTAGTTATGAGGAAGGGTTGCGAGCACTGAACTTATTCTCTCTGGAGAAGAGACGCTTGAGAGGGGATATGATTTCAATATACAAATACCGTACTGGTGACCCCAGAATAGGGATAAAACTTTTTTGCAGAAGGGAGTTTAACAAGACTCGTGGCCACTCATTAAAATTAGAAGAAAAGAGGTTTAACCATAAACTACATAGAGGGTTATTTACTGTAAGAGCAGGAAGGATGTGGAATTCCCTTCCACAGTCAGTGGTCTCAGCGGAGGGCATTGATAGTTTCAAGAAACTATTAGATAAGCTCCTGAACGACCGCAACATACAGAGATATACAATGTAATACTGACATATAATCACACACACAGGTTGGACTTGATGGGCTTGTGTCTATTATCAACCTCACCTACTATGTAACTATGTATCCAATTGGCCTTAATTTGCTATAGCAATGTCTTTCATTTTCAATAATATGCATACAACATTGGCCATCTTCATTTTCCTGCTTTTTTTTTGAAGACTTTTTATGTTTTGTCTCATCGTTATGAATATTACATTGTTTCAAAAGTTCACTAAATTGGTTTGTTAAAGTGTTTTCTGGCATAGTGTTGGATTTAACACAGGCATGTTTTTTAAGAAAATCTTCAATGACCTCCATTGATGTGCTAATTAGTCTACACTGAAGGTTGCTCAACCAGTCTATACACAGCAGCTGCTTAGACAATGCACACAGACAAAACACTCAGATAAAAGCTGTTTAAAAGCTTACTTTTACTTGTAGTACTACAACACACAAGGCAGAGCACACTCTTAATCAATGCTCCACTATTACCACTGCCTTTAGCCCTATTATCTCAGAATGCAGGCCACATTGAACTTCTATTGGAACAGAGAGCTATTTCACTCTCACGTGGGGAAAAAAAAAATAATAAAAAAAATAATAAAAAAAAATAATACAAAATAACAATAAAAAATAAAAATCTATAGTTCTCCCACTTTCTCCTCAAAGATGTGTGGTTTATCCTGTCAATCTGCAAGCAATCAGATAACCAAGAGTGATCAGCGCCTCACTCGTCGGCACACCTGACCAGCTACACAGGCCTCAAACAATTTGCATTAGCAATACAATAAATGTTAACACATACACATATACCAGCCAAAAATCTCACCACATTTTGCGCGTCTGCTCACTGAATTATTTCATAGAACTTTCAGGACCACTCACGCAAGGCTTCAGAATTCACGAACCAGCGCAAATCTTGTCCACAGTAGAGAAGGCTTTCATTTCTAGGTGTAGTTGAGGACTCATTAGCTTATAGGGACTCAAGACAAAAATACATTAGGGTTTGGGTTCTGTGCAGAAATAAATTTGACACTCCTTCTGGGGTGCCAATTGAAATAAAATCTGGGGTGCCAATTGAAATAAATTCTAAAGTAAATATTACCTGAGGGTGGTTACGGATTCCCTCTATTTATTCTATGTATGTACTAATTTGTCTATTCCATTATATTATAGTTAGCTAGTCTATTAAAACTCTGATAGTTACTGTTGATAGCACAATAATATAAGGTTAGCTATGAAAACAAACACACTGCTTAATAAAACAATGTCTTGTTTATTTCCCAAGAAGATAGGAAAATGCTAACATGAAAATACTATAGAATATATAACTCAAGAACATCAAAGATACTTATCGCAAGGCTGTCCCCTAGACACGGTTTCACCAGCTGGGCTCCAGATGGTAACAGAGAGAGCTCTCTGTCTTGGTCAGCCCTTTTTGAACTTAAATCATACACCGTCCAGACCTAACCCCATTGCCAGCCCATCTAGACCTTTGATGAATCAAAGTATTTACGGGGCAGTTCTCCTAAATATATTATATTACTGTCCGTCCTGCTGTATAGGCCTCCAGGTGCAGCATTGTCCATGTATTATGTCTATGTGCCCTGGGTCCTGTTGATCTTTTAATATTTTTAATCCGCCTTCTTCAGACATCCTGGGATCCATAGCCCTCTTTGTAGCTTGCTTGCATAGCGTTATCACACCAGTCAATCAGGAGCCAAGCTTTTGTTCAGCCTTGATTGAGGCCTGATTTCTTCTTTCAGATGAATATTCTGATATGCTACAAAGCTTTGATATGCAACTTGTTACATTCAAGACAGCCACCAAGAATGCAGAGGCTTAGTATAGCCATAGTTCATATTTCAAACACCTCTTGTATGAATTAAAACATGTTGCCTTCCAACAGCAGGTGTCAGGGCTGGGCTCAGTCCTTCCTTCTCTAAGCTGGCCGCTCAGCTGTCGGGTAATTGCCAGCTCCTATCTCTCCACAGTGACTCACCTGTTGATGATACCCTGCTCGTCAGTCCTGCTTACTTAAGCCGTCCAGCCCAGATGATCTCTGCTTTCACCTTGGTCACATCTCTAGAGACGCTCTCCTGTGTTCCTGTTAAAAACTTGCTTGGCTGACATTCCTTCTGGCTCAAGATCCTGCTTGCTGTTCTACTACGCTCATCTAGGCTCCCTGTCGTTTTGGGTTGTCTGACTATCCGTTCAGGTTCCTGATCTCTGGCTATGTTTTGACTACATTTACTCTGTTTACCTCTTTTTTATTATTATTAAACAAGTGTGATTTAACTATACTTCTGTCTCAGTCTGATTCATGGTTTCTGACAGCAGGTAGGGATGAAGCAGAAGCATAGACAGTAAACAAGTCAAAGGTCAGTAACAAGTGGGCACAGGTTGGGATCAAGCAGAAGCGTAATCAAGGAACAAGTCAATAGTCAGTAAACTAGTGGTAGCGGAGATATGGACGGCAGCAGGAATGACTACAGCAGAATATTGGCTGAAGAAAGCACAATAATCTGGCAAACAGGAAGTGCAAAGACAATGGCCTAAATATGAAAATTTGTGGGAGGAGCAAGGAGTTTAGGGTTTACCAGAAACAAGGCACAAGCCAGGATTGTCCAATGGAGCAGACAGGGTGCTGTCTAGCATCTCAGGTGACTCAGCAAGAAGAGACATTGCCAGACATAGCAGAGGTTGTTCATACCCGGTCCTGACACATTGACATAGAAGCTCACCACCCCCTGTTCTCCCTCCAAGCAGTGGCAACCTACTTCCCCCAGCTTCTTTAATTCAGCAGTGACCCAGAATCTCACTTCACCTTTCAGCAATGACTCAAAAGCTCTGATCCGCCTACTCTGCCTCCTAGCAGTAACTTGACTCAGTAGCCCTCCAGTTTTCTTCAGGCGCTCTGGAAGGGGGAGCAGGATGAGCTGAGCTGCTGAGATAATGACGTGTTGCGAACTTCGGGGATGAGTTGCTCCACGGTGCTTGCAGCTACAGAGGTCAGTTATGGCTGTTGCAAAAGCCAAATTACTTCAAAGAATATGTAAATAATGTATTACTTCAAGCCTGGCCACAGGTTCACATTACCTTTCCCCCCCACCCCCCACCCCCATCTCCTAGACTTGACCAGAAGATTCTCTTAAACTTGAAAATATATTTAAACCCATAAACAGATAGAGTAAGGAATTGCTTATGCCCTCCTCTATTGGTGAGATTTTCTTGTAAACAGAATATGAATTGAGAGGAAATCTTTCCAAAGGGAGGGAAATCTCCTCAGACAGTAGTTGTCACCAGGATAAATGTCCTCATTTAAAGATTTTGCTTCTAATTCCTGTTCTTGGAGGAAAAAGACAGAAATAAAAAGTGATATGAGTTATAACCTTTCACCACTTCATATATAGTGATTTGAAAAAGTATCCATACCCCCTGACATTTTCCAAATTTTGTCATGTTACAACTAAAAACATAAATGTATTTTATTGGGATTGTATGTGATAGACCAACACAAAGTGGCACATAATTGTGAAATGGAAGAAAGATGATAAATGGTTTTCATTTTTTTTACAAATAAATATCAGAAAAGTGTGGGGGGGCAGCCCCCTTTATTCTAAAACCCCTAACTAAAATCTAGTGGAACCAATTGCCTTCAGAAGTCACCTAATTAGTAAATAGAGTCCAGCTGACTCAAGGAGGCTGAATACAAATGCACGCCACACTTCTCAGATATTTATTTGTAAAAAAAATTGAAAACCATTTATCATTTTCCTTCCACTTCACAATTATGTGCCTCTAATGCCGCGTACACACGAGCAGACTTTTCGACCGGACTGGTCCGACGGACCGAGTCTGGTGGACAATTCGACCATGTTAGGCTTTGGCAGACCTGCAGCCGACTTTTTCGGTCAAAAAAAAATTTAGATTTGGAACATGTTTCAAATCTTTACGTCGGAACTCCGCCGGACCCAGTTCCTATCGAAAAGTCCACTCGGACGAAAACCGACGCTAAGGGTAGCTATTGGCTAATGTCTATCAACTTCCGTATTTTAGTCCGGTCTTACCGCATCACATACGAATCTGTCGGACTTTGGTGTGATCGTGTGTAGGCAAGTCCGTTTGTTCGGTAAGTCCATCGGAAGTCCGCCGAAAGTCCGTTGGATAGACCGTCGGACCAGTCCGGTCGAAAAGTCCGCTCGTGTGTACACGGCATTTGTGTTGGTCTACCACATAAAATCCCAATAAAATACATTTATATTTTTGGTCGTAACATGACAAAATGTGGAACATTTCAAGGGGTATGAATACTTTTTCAAGGCACTGTAACTCTAAAAAAAAAAAAAGAAAGAAAATTGGCTTTAGATACACTTTAAAATATTGTGTGTGCTGAAATACAACATAAATTCTGCCACTGCAAACCTCTACAAAGGTTTGCGGTGGCAGACTTTCTATACACAACCTTACAAGGCAACTAATCGGTTCAACACCCATACTCCCTTGAACTGTACCTGCTACACACTGATAAAGAACAATCCCTCTTTACCAGCCAAACACTTACACACGCCATTATTGCAGCTCACAGCTTGATCCCCCAATTATGGTGGACACCTACAGTGTCTTTGATGAAAGACTGGATAAATCAGGTGGAATAGCTTTTTTGAGATGGAGCCCATTATGCATTACAGACTTGGCAGATTGCAACAGTTCAATACGACATGGAATGCATGGGAGGAATTCCGTAGATTAGCATCATACAAGGAAATGAAAAACACTGCTGGGTGTAGGTGCAGGGCGAGCTGAGCTGCTAAGTCATTACTGCGATGGGGTATCAGGGTTTGTCCAGGGCTCCCCAGCATTTGACAGGTGCCTACAGCCTAAAGAGTTGCCTATCAACCACACTTACAGGCACTTACAACTATATGGGTATAGTAACATAGTATGCTAAATTTAGCTACTAGCCAGGGCTCCCTTTCTCTTTAAACAGCAAAGTCCACAACAGAATTTAGAAGAAGGTATCCTTTCGCAGCTCATGACAGCCTTTGAACCAGCGCCCCCTAGTGCCATGGGGCGTCTTGTTCTTTTGGGCCACACATGCAGAGTATGTACTCTATACTGTTGCAGCTCATCACAGACTTTGGACCAGCACCCCCTAGTACCATGGAGGGAAAGCCATCCTGTTCTGTTGGGTCGCACATGTGGAATGTGTCCTTCATCCTGCCACAGCTTACCACAGCATTTGGACCAAGGACCCCTAGTGCCTTTGGGAGAACGCCATCCTGTTCTTTTGGGCCACTCATGCAGAGTATGTACGCTATCCTTTCACAGCTCATCACAGCCTTTGGTCCAGTGCCCCCTATTGCCATGGGGGGAGCGCCATCCTGTTCTTTTAGGCCACACATGCAGAGTATGTACTCTATCCTGTCGCAGCTCATTACAACCTTTGGACCAGTGCCCCCTAGTGCCATGGGGGGAGTGCTATCCTGTTCTGTTGGGCCGCACATGTGGAAAGTGTCCTTTACCCTGCCACAGCTTATCATAGCCTTTGGACCAGCACCCCCTAGTGCCATGGGGGGGTGCCATCCTGTTCTTTTGGGCCACTCATGCAGAGTATGTACTCTATCCTGTCTTCACAGCCTTTAGACCAGTGCCCCCTAGTGCCATGGAGGGAGAGCCATCCTGTTCTGTTGGGTCGCACATGTGGAATGTGTCCTTCATCCTGCCACAGCTTATCACAGCCTTTGGACCAAGGACCCCTAGTGCCATTGGGGGAACGCCATCCTGTTCTTTTGGGCCACACATGCAGAGTATGTACTCTATCCTGTCGCAGCTCATCACAGCCTTTGAACCAGCGCCCCCTAGTGCCATGGGGGAGAGCGCCTTTTTGTTCTTTTGGGCCACACATGCAGAGTATGTACTCTATCCTGTCGCAGCTTATCCCAGCCTTTAGACCAGCGCCCCCTAGTGCCATGGGGGAGGACCATCCTGTTCTTTTGGGCCACACATGCAGAGTATGTACTCTATCCTATCACAGCTTATCCCAGCCTTTGGACCAGTGCCCCCTAGTGCCATGGAGGGAGAGCCATCATGTTCTGTTGGAGCGCACATGTGGAATGTGTCCTTCAACTTGCCACAGCTTATCACAGCCTTTAGACCAAGGACCCCTAGTGCCATGGAAGGGAGTGCCATCCTATTCTTTTGGGCCACTCATGCAGAGTATGTACTCTATCCTTTCGCAGCTTATCACAGCTATTGTACCAGCACCCCCTAGTGCAATGGGAGGGAGGCAGGGAGTGCCATCCTGTTCTTTTAGGCCACTCATGCAAATTATGTACCCTATCCTGTTTCAGCTTATTGTAGGGTACAGGAGAGAGTACACCCTGTGCATGTAAAGCCCAAAGAACAGAACAATGCTCCCTCCCATGACACTAGGGGGTGCTGGTCCCAAAGGCTGCCCCCCGCCCCTTACAAAATTTCAGGATGGAGCCATCACTGGCTGCAGAGGATTTGAAGAAGCTTCTTCCAAATGCAGTTGTAGACTTCATTGTTTAAAGATGAAGGGAGCCCTGGCCAGTAGGTAGGTTTAGCACACTATGCTACTATACCCATATAGGTCAGCATGGTGTGCTTTTTTTGTAAAGCTGAATCCACACTTTAAAACGTAAAGATCCAGTACCATTTTCGACTCCACATGTCAATACTCAGTGAATCGTTGACCTCAAAGAGCTATACAGCCAGCAAAGTCAGAGGTTAGTGATACAGAGAGCAGGAAGCCAGTTTTATGTATTTGTGGATGTCACTTTCTATATTTCTTTGACAGGTTGTTCCTGTTGAATCTGAGATCGCTCATACGAAAAGTGATGTAGCTCAGGATGACCAAAAACAATTCAACTGTAGATTAAATTTGCATTGTACAGCCTGGACATCACTGACTTTTTTACTGGTTGATATCAACAAGCCGAACATTTTGCAAATGAATAGATTGTGTTGTCATGGCACTTACATTCTGCTTGTATAAATTATGGCTGGAGCAGCAGTGATCGGAGAATGTATCTTCCAAGATTTGACAAAATTTTATTTTTACATCTTGTCTTAGTGATAACGCTTTCATATTTCAGATCTCTTGCAAAAGAAATCCACTTCATGTTTACAAGAATTGATAATTATTATGATATTCTAGCTTGTTGGGGTGATTTATGACCAAAGTGAGTTTGGCTGGTATAAGCTTTGCATATCAGTTGCCAGTGGCCTGGCACTGTGTTGGTGATGAGCTGAACAGCCCTGGGTTCAGTTCAGTAAGGGTTCTCCAAACCCCCATGGAACGGGGGCGTCAAGGGGTGTCAACAATAGCATAGGGGATGGGCGCTGCCAATGGAAAAAAAATTCCATGTCTCCAGGAGCAGTGATTTTCTTAGCAAAAAAAAAAATTCTTAAGTAAAAAGTTTGAAAATTGGCAGTAAATGACTTTGTTATACACTATATTACCAAAAGTATTGGGACACCTGCCTTTACATGCACATGAACTTTAATAGCCTCCCAGTCTTAGCCCGTTGGGTTCATTATTGAGTTGGCCCACCCTTTGCAATTATAACAGCTTCATCTCTTCTGGGAAGGCCGTCCACAAGGTTTAGGAGTGTGTCTATGGGAATGTTTGACCATTCTTCCAAAAAAGCATTTGTAAGGTCAGGCTCTGATGTTGGACGATTAGGCCTGGCTCACAGTCTCCGCTCTAATTGATCCCGAAGGTGTTTTATTGGGTTGAGGTGCAGGCCAGTCAAGTTCCTCCACCTCAAACTCACTCATCCATGTCTTTATGGACCTTGCTTTGTGCACTGGTGTGCAGTCCTGTTGAAAGAGGAAGGGGCCAATTGTCCAAAATGTCTTTGTATGCGGATGCCTTAAGTGTTCTCTTCACTGGAACTAAGGGGCCAAGCCCAACCCCTGAAAACCAATCCCACACCATAATCCCCCCTCCCCCCACACCATAATCCCCCCTCCCCCCACACCATAATCCCCCCCCCCACCAAATGATTTGTACCAGTGCACAAAGCAAGGGCCATAAAGACATGGATGAGCGAGTTTGGGGTGGAGGAACTTGACTGGCCAGCACTGGCCTGACCTCAACCCAACAGAACACCTTTGGGATGAATTAGAGCGGAGACTGCGAGCCAGGCCTTCTCATCCAACATCATTGCCTGACCTCACAAATGCGCATTCTGGAAGAATGGTCAAACATTCCCATAGACACACTCCTAAACCTTGTGGACAGCCTTCCCAAATGAGTTGAAGCTGTTAAAGCTGCAAAGGGTGGGCCAACTCAATATTGAACCCTACGGAATAAGGCTGGGATGCCATTAAATTTTATGTGCGTGTAAAGGCAGGTGTCCCAATACTTTTGGTAATATAGTGTATATTTGAAAATTGGTCAGTTTTGATGTACTAACGGCCTATCTCATTTCTTGAGGACCTAAAATGCCAGGGCAGTACATATACCCAATAATGACCCCCTTTTGAAAAGTAGACATTTCAAGGTATTTAGCAAGAGGCTTTTATAAGTAAAAACTGGAGTTCTGCTTTGAGTCTAGATGGTTTTAAAGTTATATCAAAGCCTTTCTTTAAAAAAAACAAAAAAAAACAAACATGTCATACTTACCTGCTCTGTAATGTTTTTTTTTTTTCCCGATCCTCCTCTTCTTGGGTCCCTCGCCTGTGCTCTTGGCCCCTCCCCCTGCTAAGTGCCCCAAGAGCAAGCATCTTGCAATGGGGGCACCCAAGCAGGCTTGTTCCCAAGCCGCGGTTCTGCGCGTCCATTCACACACAGAGCCATGGATCGGCCCCACCCCCCTCTCCTCATTGGCTTACTGACTGTGATTGACAGCAACGGGAGCCAATGGCCAATGAGGAGGGAGAGTCCCCAGAGAGCCAAGGCTCTCGTGCACATCGGTGGATCGAGATGGGGCTCAGGTAAGCTTTGGGGGGGACTGCACAGAGAATATTTTTGACTTTCATGCACAGGCGAAAGACTAATCAAACCATCTAGTAGCTGGTTCTCTTTAAATGCATGAAGGTAAAGTAAAAACTTTGAGCCTTTAGAACCCCTTTAAGGGTAAAAGTGTTGGATTTGTGAGATATATTCAGCCCAATTCAGTAAGAAATGGTCGAAATCAATGAAGATGACACAAGGCAAGGTTTATAAAAACAAGCTGATGTCCGGAGGACTTCAGAAATATTTGGTGAGTTGTGAAAAATAGTTGTCTGTGGCGTCAAGACAATTCAGTTTGTTTTTTTCTCCTCTCCGTGTCATATTTTACGTCTCTCCTAACAATAAAACATGGAAGCTCACAGCTTCTGACATTGAATATATTTTAAATAGAGAGATATATCGGTGAAAATGAATGGTCTAAGGTGAAGGATGTCATCCATTAAGCAGTAAGTGATACATCAGCGTGGCCTGGTGTCTTTGCTTTCCCACGCAAAATGCCGCCCTGTTTGCAATGTCAGTAGATTGTACTTTTATACACATATCATGACCACATTGAGGTTCATTAACTAATACATTGTGACCGATCTGGTTTGTCTTGTCTTACGTAAAAGGCACCAAGTAACACATCCATACCTATTAACCACTTGCAATGGCAATATGACGTTGGCAAAGTGGTTGCGATATCCTGACCGGACGTCATATGATGTCGCCAGGATATCAAGACGATGCGCCCCCCCCCCCGGGGGAGCGCATTGCGGCGATCGTTACACCGCAACTCCGATCTGTGTAAAGAGTCTCTGAAAGAGACTCTTTACCAATCACGGCTGATCACTATGTAAACAGGAAGAGCCATTGATCGGCTTTTCCTCAGTCCCGTCTAAAAGACGCGATTAGAGGAGAGGTGAACGGCTGCTCTCCTGACAGGGGGGTCTGTGCTGATTGTTTATCAGCGCAGCCCCCCCTCGGATACCGGCCCAGGACCACCAGGATGCCGCCAGGACCACCAAGGATGGCCACCACACTGGGCCGTCAGGTATGCCACCCTAAACCACCAGAGAAATGCCAATCAGTGCCCAGGCAGCTGCCAATCAGTGCCATTGAAAAATGCCTGCCAGTGCCAGTGATGCCTATCAGTGAAATCCAGTGCCAACCATCAGTGCCCATCAATGCCCATCAGTTCTGCCTTTCAGTGCCCATCAGTGCCGCCTATAAGTGGCCATCACTGCCCAGCAGTGCCATCTATCAGTGCCACCCATAAGTACACATCAGTGCAGCCATGGGCGTCCGCTGAATTTTTTTAGGGGGGGCATCATTTTAAGGTCATGTATTGCAATTTGCAATACAAAATTATGTACACAGTGTTGTCGTGGCACAGGCACTGCTGTTACCTGTGGTTCTTTAGCGATAGGCCCAGGACAGGCACTGGCAACCAGGCAGTGTATTCTCTGTTGTCTCGGCCACTGCACGCCACGCACCTGTGAAATGTGGGAGGAGCCGGAGCCCTGCCGGCCGGATCGGCATAGGCACAACATACATTTACACAGGCAGAGGCAGGCTGAGGCAGCAGCCAATCACAGAACAGTCAGGTCATGGTGATCTTAAGCAGAGGCCCGAGCGGCAGAGCCAATCCGATGCTCGGGCCGAGGGTGAGGAGGGAGGGATGGATGTGTAGTCAGAAAAGACTGAGGGGGCGTGGTTTGCCTTGAGAGAAGATGGCTGCTTGATCCCTCAGCTCCTGCTCACCACAGCCTTTACATCAGCAAATACTAGAGACATCCGACATTTCCTGACTACCCACTATGGGAACTTCCTCCCGTGGAAACTCGCAGTTACGTTCCCGCTCCCCGAGAGAACTTACCGGCCGCACGAATCACACTATTCCGGAGATATTCCGCACCCAGAGGCCTAATATGGCGGCTCCTCTTCCCACCTCAAATCCTTCCCAGGAACTGACTGGTATTCTTCTCACCCCAACAATACCTCACAACTCACAAATAGAGAATGACAGCACTTCGCTCCGCCAACCGAGTCTACGAGATCTCCAAGCTGTGGCAACTGACATTAAGGACACTCTCTTCTCTGCCATTTCGGACCTACGCCACGAACTACAAGCTATTTCAGGGAGAGTGCAGCGTGTCGAGGATGATGTGGCACTACAAGGCTCAGCAACAAACGCGATTCAATATGCAGTGAACTCCCATACTATGCAACTTAGAGATCTTCAGCGACATGTTGAAGATCTCGACAATCGGGGCAGAAGACATAACCTTAGGGTGAGAGGCCTACCCGAGTCTGTGGAACAGGACCGTCTTCTCCAAGTTGTCACAGGCCTCTTCAACAAACTCCTCGATAGGCCTCATCACACTCCAGTGGCTATGGAACGAATACACAGGGCGCTCCGTCCCAGGGGCAGAGAAGCAGACCCCCCCCGGGATGTCATCTGCTTTGTAAACGATTACACGATCAAGGAAGAAATCCTCAAGAATACAAGAGAAAAACCGCGGCTGGAATATGAGGATCACCATATACAGATCTATCAAGATCTTTCAGCGATCACACTGAGACATCGCAAAGACCTCCGACCCTTACTAGACGTCCTGCGAAACAACGGAATCCGCTACCGATGGAAGTTCCCGTTCGGCCTCTCTGCCTCCCAACAAGGCCGCTCTGCCCTACTGAGAGTTCCAGAGGACCTCGATGGATTCTGCCGCACCTTAGACATTCCGCTGGTGTCGGTCCCGCATTGGTATGAGGAATTCAACATCTTACCTCACAACCGCCACTCTCCAGCAGAAGAACCGATGGATGCCCACAACACCAGCTTCCGACGACGCAGATCGCCCTCACCGATCAGACCAAGCCCTTCAGGAGGATCCCGGCACCCGCCTCCCAGCCCCATGACAGCGCCACTGCCTAGAAGAGCCCGCCGTGATCGTTAACACAGCCCTAGGCCCCTGAAATACAATATCCTTCCCAGACGCTACCGCGTACAGCCACTACTACACCTCTACCACCTCCTCCTTTTTACAGATTCCTGACCCTGTATCGACTACCTCTTCCGCATTTACCGACACTCTGCAATGGAATGACCGCTTCACCAGAATGCTATGCAGTATCATCCGAGACCCGACCTTCCTTCCTGCACGGATCCTTCCCAAATACGCATTGCCTGCCTCTGTTGGGGCCTACAAAAGATTACGGACATTTGACTGACATTGAACTTAGACGCCTTACCATGTCCCCCTTTGTTGCTCATCTTCCTTGAAGGACCGCCGGTCCGGGGCGACTGCAGATTCCGTTCCTCACCACAGCCCGTTTAAGCCCCATGATACATACCTCAGGTACTCATTAAAAGATGCTGGTACACACTGTTATTCCGCTTCGAGACCGGGACCTACGACACGGGCTCTGCAGAACTTAACGAGTACAGATGTTCTGTACAAATGTGCAAAAACCAAAGGGTAACATATTAGATGTTATAAGTTTATGTTAGAAGTTTTAAGTTTTAAGTGGTCACTACCTCCTGTTTCAGGAAGACACAATTACACTTCACCACATATTGACGTCATATCAAACACACATCTCGGGCACAATCATTATCCAAACTTCTTCACTGCACCGCATAGCTCCTTCACCCACAACACACTCTCTGCAGTTTCGCTCTCTGCTACCATCTACTGGCCATTCGGCCAAAATGCTTGTACTCTGTTAAACCCTATACCCCACTACACCCCATACGCAACCACAGACAAAATCAACAAAGAATATAGCATACACCCCTAACCCTTACCAGCATATTGAGTGCAACAAGATATGATATTTATCACTATCACTATCATAACCGGTCCCTCTCCTCTGTCAATAGGCTCACATAACAGCAGGGAACTGATCCCCCCTCACTATGCTGCTTGTACCTGAAGTTGCCACATACACATATGCTCCTGACATTGGCACATGAGAACACACACTGATAACACAGGAGATGATGAGGATTTCTTACACAATCCTAATACCAAACCCACTCTTCTACAATGACGACTTCTCAACGGATGGGCTCTTTACTGCCACCTACTGGCTCTGAACACACCCTTTCCACAAGTGTATACCCTCATTTACTAATGTAGACCGACACAAACAAGACTAACAACACCATCAACATGCTACATACCATGTATCTTTAAACTACAAAACACCAGAGGAATACACTTAATATGGTACTCAGCAAACCCCGTCAACCCCTTATGGATCTACACACACGAACAATTTCAAGATTATTATAATTCTGAAATACTGTTTTTACATGGGCTTACTACCTCTGCCTATATACACGCATCACACGGGTTAAGCTAGCTATGTTGCCTTTTGATAACCACTCTATTCAAACATAGTTATGTTAATAACCGAGAGTGTCACCATGTATATTATGTTACCTTGCTTACTCAGACTTAGGCAAGACTACTATATTACTCAGATATCTAGTAATAGATGTTTATTTACTAATGAAACAATGTTTTTTAAGGTTTTCTTTCTTTGTGTCTTTTCCCCCTCTCCGATAAGACTGCACCCATAAACACCCTCCGAAAATTCGTTCGCCCCCACTCAATCTAAAGTATACATAAACACCGATATAAGAAACTATCTGAATATCTCGCCAACAATAATTACTGATTTCCCTATCATCCCAGTGACCTCATTCTGCCTAATTTCCCAATATGAGTACCACATACTTGTCTCCCCTGCTCCACCACATATATAAAATAAGGCTGATGGTGGGCTGGACTGCTCTGACAGATTTTTTCACCTATAGTAGACATCTCTTGATAGATAAACCAACTCCCACACAGTGGTCAAGCGAATCTTAAACAGCACCTCTTACATACAAATCTACACACACCACTGACCTTATCCGGTTAGTAAATTATTGTGTCCCTTGTCACTGACTTTGGTGATTGAGGACACACTTATTACCGGCATTGCTCACCCTCCCGGACCCCTGTCCCCTGACCTTCCCTACCCGCACGCACATATCTCTCAACCCATCCTATCACTTCCTCCATAGCAGCAAGTACTACCCTTCTAAATACACTCGCACACCCCTACAATGACGAATCCGTCCAAAAACACTCATAACACCAAACTCAAACTTATATCACTAAACATAAAAGGCCTCAACATACCAGAGAAACGCTCCAAACTACTCCTCACTATGCACCAAAACAAAGCTGATATTGTTTTCCTTCAAGAAACACACTTCAGATCCGACTCTACTCCAAAATTACAAAACCACCGATATCCCACGGTATACCACGCTACCAACCCGTTACACAAAACAAAAGGAGTCTCCATACTTATCGCCAAATCCTGCCCCATTCAAATCACGGACTCTCTAATAGACGAGAACGGCAGATACCTCTTTCTTAAAGGCTCCCTCCTCAATAGGAAGTTCACCTTAGCGAACATATACGCCCCCAATTGTGGTCAGGTACCTTTCTTTCGGAAAATCACAGAGACACTTACGACCTTCCAAGAAGGTACCCTCATCCTGGGGGGAGACTTCAATGTTCCGCTCAACCCGATCCACGACACATCCACCGGCTCCTCCTCACTCCCATATTGGGCCCTTAAGACGATTAAATCTTCACTCAATCAACTATTACTGCATGACTCCTGGCGTACCCTGAACCCAAATGATAAAGACTTCACATTTTATTCCGCCCCCCACGACAAATATTCAAGAATAGACTACATCTTTCTAACACAAAAAGACTTATCTCTAATCCACCACGCCTCAATTGACCCAATGCTTCTCTCCGACCATCACCCCACTTCTCTTACACTTCAAATCCCAAACACGACACCCCGCTCACAAACATGGAAACTAGACCCATCACTACTGAATGACCCTTCCATCATGACTGAGGTCGAATCCAACCTCAAGCATTTCTTTCAAGAGAATGTTTCGACGGACATGTCCCCACTTACTATATGGGAAACACACAAATGTGTAATCAGGGGCATATTAATCGCAGCGGCGGCTAAACGCAATCGAACACGTAGAAAACAATACTCAGACCTCATCAATAAAATCCACCGACTAGAAAATGCTCATAAACAAACCCAAGCCCTCTCCACTATGACAGAACTACTTCAAGCTAGAAAGGATCTATTAGACATACTAGACACCCAAATCCGACGTAAATATATCCTCTCCAAAAAAACGTTCTATGAACATGGCAATAAAGCCAGTAAAATGTTAGCTCGGGCCTTACAAGTGACAAGAGCTCACACAACGATTCACTCCATCACTGATCCCACGGGAAGCAAACTTACCAAAACCCCAGACATAGCACAACAGTTTGTACACTACTATAGTAAACTATATAATCTTCACCCCTCTAACTCTTCCGCAGATAAAAACAAACGAACGGAAATGATAATCGACTTTCTGCGACAATATGGCCCCACCCCTATCTCGGATTCAGCTGCTCAAGATCTAGCATCCCCCCTCACCAAAGAAGAAATAGACCTAGCTTTGAAACAACTAAACTCAGGTAAAAGCCCCGGCCCCGACGGCTTGACAGTCGGATACTACAAAACTTATGCAGAAACACTCACCCCCTTCTTCCTAAAAGCCTTTAATTCCTTCGCAACCCCTACGACACCGCCTCGAGACCTTCTAACTGCTCATATAGCTGTAATCCCAAAACCAAACAAAGACCCTTCCCTTGTTACCAACTACAGACCTATCTCGCTTCTCAATGTGGACTTGAAATGGTATGCAAAGACCTTAGCTAACCGTATCTTACCACTTTTGCCCCAACTTATTAGTCTAGACCAGGTCGGCTTCGTTCCAGGAAGAGAAGCAAGAGATAATACTCTAAAAGCTCTTAATATCCACCACTGGCTCACGTCCAACCGCTCTAGCGGATTTATGCTTTCTCTCGACGCGGAGAAGGCGTTTGATAGGGTGGCCTGGGACTATATGTCAGAAACCCTACGGATGATCGGTCTTCCCCCAATGATGCTTAATTTCATTTCAGCCCTCTACTCAAACCCTACTGCCAAGGTCCACGTAAACGGCCACCTGTCGGACGCCTTCTCCGTGTCGAATGGAACCCGTCAGGGTTGCCCACTCTCCCCCTTAATTTTTATCCTATCCCTAGAACCTTTCCTGCGACGTCTGAGAACCAATCAAGACATTAAGGGAATTACCATCAAAAAACGCACATACAAAGTAGCTGCCTTTGCAGACGACATACTCCTATTTCTCACCGACCCCCTCACGACAATACCCAACCTACTCAAAGACTTTAACACTTTTCATACCCTCTCCAACCTTCAAATAAATTACTCGAAATCGACAGCCCTGAATATCACCATCGACCCTAAGATATGTCGCCAATGCCAACTCAACTACCCGTTCTCGTGGAATGATAAAGCAATTCAATATCTAGGCATTCTATTACCGACCTCCTTGAACGACCTATACGCCCTAAACCATGCAGCAATCTTACAAAAAATACAATTAGACTTAAAAAAATGGTCCTCGGGACTGTTTTCCTGGTTCGGCAGGGCCGCAATAATCAAAATGAATATCTTGCCCCGACTTCTATATATTTTGCAAACTATTCCCATTAAGCTCCCGAAGACATTCTTCTCCACCTATCAAAAAGCCTGTACGTCATTTGTATGGGCCAAACTACGACCGAGACTAAGCTTCCAGAGACTGACTGCCCCCAAAATTGTAGGAGGCATTGGCCTTCCCGATCTACGCAAATACCAGCAAGCGTGCCATCTTGCAAGAATAATTGATTGGAACATACACTCTACACATAAAGACTGGATTCACATAGAGCAATCATTCTCAGATCTCCCTCTGTCTCATCTCCCCTGGATCACCAACTCCAAGATCTCTCCTGAATCCAAACGTCACCCATTAATCAACCCCACACTAGCCACCTTCCACACAACTTGTAAACTACATAAAATTTCCTCACCTAAGGGCCCATTGACCCCATTACGGATGAACCCAGACTTTCTGCCGGGAATACACCCCACCTTCTTAGCAGATCGCTGGCCTCACCCTACTGTAAAAGCTAAACATTTTTTCGACGGAAATCAATTCTTGTCCCAAACAGCGCTCGCTTCAAAATAGAACTTGAACTCTTTCCCATTCTGGACGTACGTCCAACTGAGACACTTCTTTGACAAACCTAAACCTAAACCGGACTGGTCCAGACATACCACCACATTTGAAAACTTATGCGAAAGTGAAGACCCCCAAAAACATCTGATATCCCAGACATATGCACTCCTATTCACAACCCGTACACCGTCGAAACACTGGACCACCAGACAATGGGAACAGGACCTCTCAATAAACCTCACTGACGCAGAATGGGGAAAAATATATACCTTGGCCCACAAAGGATCAATTAATGTGCAAGTACAGGAAAACGCCTTTAAAATATTATCAAGATGGTACAGATCACCACTGACACTGCATCATATTGATCCGTCAATTACCCAAACATGTTGGAGATGCAAAACTGAGATTGGATCGTTCCTACATGTCTGGTGGTCCTGCACGAAAATTCAACCCTTTTGGTCAGAAGTACACAAACTAATCAGCAAGATAACAACTTACACGCTAGACTTCAACCCTGCAACACTCCTGCTCCATCATTCCAAATTGCCACTGTCAACCTACCTCCGATCTCTGGCTATGCACATGGTGAACGCTGCTAAGCTTTGTATCCCTCTCAAATGGCGCTCCACAGACCAACCATCCATCACAGACTGGTTCACACGCATACAAAAAACGATGGTCATGGAAGACCTCATACATCAGGCCAAAGAAACACAACCTAAGTTCATCAAAACATGGACATGCTGGATTCACTTCACCACCACTGACGAATACAAACAATATTTTACATAACACCACGGTCATTGTGATAAAGACTAACATAACGCTTATTTCCTTACCCTGGATAAATACTGTTCCTTTCACTTTCCCCTCTGTTATTGAAGAATCCCCATACCCCCAAACTCAAATCGACAATCACAAGAATATTACTCTCAGCTGACAATACTTACGTCAACACACACGCTACTACTCTTCCATCTCGCAAATCCCTTTTGCGATCTTCTATCTACGCCTACAATATCTATTGTATAGATTCTCCCAAACTTCACGGAATTTTCCCCCTAACTATATGATCTAATATTACAATTTAAATATAATGATTTACCTTTCTCGCTCAAGAGTTCAGCGGCTGCGTCCGCAACAGCATACAGAACTGTATTTTACTTTTACTTAATCTTGTACGATTCTCTCCCTCCTCTGTACTTGTTATTGTTACTTTTGTGTAAAAACCAATAAAAACATTTAACAAAAAAAAAAAAAGAAAAGACTGAGAGCAGCCCCAGCCCCCAGGCCAGCAGCAGACTTTGAAAAAAAGTCCACGGCTGCTGCAGCGGCCATTGCAACACAGGGGGCAAGTATCTTCACTCTGACTTCAACACTCTTACGATTCCAGGGGGGAGCAATTGACCCCCTTGCCCTATGGTGGGGACGCCCATGAGTGCAGCCTTTCAGTGCCCATCAATGTCGCCTATCAGTACCCCTCAGTGCCCACCAGTGCCACCTATGAGTGCCCATCAGTGCTGCCTATCAATGCCCATCAGTGCCGCATATCAGTGCCCATCATCAGTGCCACGTCATTGGTGCCATCTCATTGGTGCCACCTCATCCATGCCGCCTTATCAGTGCAGCCATATCAGTGCCCATCAGTGAAGGAGAAAACTTACTTATTTACAAAATTTTAAAACAAAAACAAAAAAAAACTTTTTTTTTTCAAAATTTTTGGTCTTTTTTTATTCGTTTAGCAAAAAATAAGAAATGCAGAGGTGATCAAATACCACCAAAAGAAAGCTCTATTTGTGGGAACAAAATGATAAAAAATGTAATTTGGGTACAGTGTAGCATGACCGCGCAATTGTCATTTATAAAGTGACTGTGCTGAAAGCTGAAAAGTGCCCTGGGCAGAAAGGTGCGAAAGTGCCCAGTATTGAAGTGGTTAATGAAAAGCACAAAAAGAGGAGAATGCAGATCTGAATCTAAAATAATTGCATATTTAGTAGCAACATGATTCAAGAACATATATTCCTAAATGATCCTAACTAGGGATGAGCCGAACACCCCCCGGTTCGGTTCGCACCAGAACCTGCGAACGGACCGAAAGTTCGCACGAACGTTAGAACCCCATTGACGTCTATGAGACTCGAACGTTCGAAATCAAAAGTGCTCATTTTGAAGGCTAATTTGCATGGTATTGTCCTAAAAAGGGTTTGGGGACCCGGGTCCTACCCCAGGGGACATGTATCAATGCAAAAAAAACTTTTAAAAACGGCCCTTTTTTCGGGAGCAGTGATTTTAATGATGCTTAAAGTAAAAAAAAAAAAAGTGAAATATTCCTTTAAATATCGTACCTGGGGTGTGTCTATAGTATGCCTGTAAAGTGACGCGTGTTTCCCGTGTTTAGAACAGTCCCTGCACCAAATGTCATTTTTAAAGGAAAAAATCTCATTTAAAACTGCTTGCGGGTTTAATGTAATGTCGGGTATGGATGAAAATCAGTGAGACAAACACCATGGGTACCCCCCAGTCCATTACCAGGCCCTTTGGGTCTTGTATGGATATTAAGGGGAACCCCGCACCCAAATTAAAATAAGGAAAGGTGTGGGGCCACCAGGCCCTATATACTCTGAACAGCAGTATACAGGCGGTGCAAACAAGACAGGGACTGTAGGTTTGTTGTTAAGTAGAATCTGTTTGTAATTTTGAACGGATACATTTTTAACGTGTTTAGCTCCAGCCAAAAAATCTTTTTTAAGCTTTTTGGAAAACATAGGGAAGGGTTATCACCCCTGTGACATTTGTTTTGCTGTCTTTCCTCCTCTTCAGAAGATTTCACCTCACTTTTTGTCCCAATGAAAAATGTTTTTTGAAAATTTGGGTTTTTTTGTGGAACAAGGATTGGAAAGCATCAGTGGAAAGGAGAAATTTTTTTCCCATATTAACTCTTACAGGAGAGAATTTCCCTTCCTAGGGGTAGATTTCATCTCACTTCCTGTTGTCTCCTTCCGTTTGCAAGTAGGAGTCGTTTGTAAGTTAGATGTTTGAAAGTAGGTTCCTGCCCTATATACTCAGCAGAAATTTGGGCCTTAGGTGTTGCTGTGGCCACAACACTGTAAGCCCTCACAGGGCCCTGCTGTGAAATATTAGATCAAGAATTGTAATTACATGCCCCTGTTGAACAGGAGCTGAAAAATTAGGCCTTAGGCACTGGTGCTGGTGCCACAACACTGCAACCCCTTACAGACACTCTAGTTGGAACACAGGAACGAGCCCTGCTGCAAAGTATTGCATCAAAAATTGTAATTACACGCCCCTGTTAGACAGGGGAAGAAAAATTGGGCCTTAGGCACTGGTGCTGGTGCCACAACACTGCAACCCCTCACAGACACTCTAGTTGGAACGCAGGAACGAGCCCTGCTGCAAAGTATTGCATCAAAAATTGTAATTACACGCCCCTGTTAGACAGGAGCAGAAAAATTGGGCCTTGGGCACTGGTGCTGGTGCCACAACACTGCAACCCCTCACAGACACTCTAGTTGGAATGCAGGAACGAGCCCTGCTGCAAAGTATTACATCAAAAATTGTAATTACACGCCCCTGTTAAACAGGGGCTGAAAAATTGTGCCTTAGGCACTGGTGGTGGCGCCCAGAACCAAAAATGTTCTTACAAGCTATCAGCGTGATGATTGAGGAGGAAGAGGATAATTACTCAGGGATAGTCACTCAGCATCAGCATAGGCAGTCTTTGAAGGGATCTGAGATTTCAAAAAAAATTATTCGGTTACATCAGCATCAGGTGCTTGGTAGCTGGTGGTGATCCAAGACTGATTCATTTTTATGAAGGTCAGTCGATCGACCGAGTCGGTGGACAGACGCACCCTGTGATCGGTTACCACGCCTCCAGCAGCACTGAATGTGCGTTCCGAAAGAACGCTGGATGCAGGACAGGCCAGTAGCTCAATTGCATACTGTGCAAGCTCTGGCCAGTGATCCATCCTCAAGACCCAGTAACCCAGAGGATTTTCGGTGGGAAAGGTGTCCAAGTCTGATCTTGCCCCTAGGTATTCCTGCACCATGTAAAACAGACGCTGGCGATGGTTGCTGGAACCGATCATACCTTGGGGCTGCGGACCAAAAAATTGTCTGAACGCATCGGTCAGACGGCCACCTTTTCCACCGCTCCTTCTTTGACTGACCGAAGCCTCAGCAACACGTTGTCCAGAAACAGGAGTTTGTAACCTCCCAGTCTCTGGGAACACGTTGCACAGACCTTTCTGCAAGGCCTCCCGAAGATGTTTCATCCTCTGCTCCCTCTGCGATGGCAAGATAAGGTCCGCAACCTTACCCTTGTAACGTGGATCAAGGAGGGTTGCCAGCCAGTATTGGTCCTTCTCCTTGATACCACGAATACGAGGATCCTTACGCAGGCTTTGCAGGATCAGGGAGGCCATGCAGCGTAGGTTTGCTGAGGCATTCGGTCCGGAGTCCTCTGGGTCACTAAGGACGATATGGTCCGCAGCCACCTCCTCCCAGCCACGTACAAGTCCATGTGTTTCTTGGGACTGATCCCTTAAAGACTGCTGCTGATGCTGAGTGCCAGGCTCCACCTCCATACTGACACAATCTTCCTCCTCCTCCTCCTCCTCCTCCTCCTCCTCCTCCTCGTCCTCTTCCTGTGTGATCGGCGGGCACGCAGGAACACTGTCTGGATAAAGGGGGCCTTGAGAGCTAAGGAAGTCCTCCTCTTCCTGCCTCTGTTCTGCCTCAAGTGCCCTGTCCATTATTCCATGCAGCGTGTGCTCCAACAGGTGGACAAGGGGGACAGTGTCACTGATGCATGCACTGTCACTGCTCACCATCCTCGTGGCCTCCTCAAATGGTGACAGGACAGTGCATGCATCCCTGATCATGGCCCACTGGCGTGGGGAAAAAAAACCAAGCTCCCCTGACCCTGTCCTGGTGCCATAGTCGCACAGGTACTCATTGATGGCCCTCTGCTGCGTGTGCAGCCGCTGCAGCATGGCCAACGTCGAGTTCCACCTGGTGGGCATGTCACAGATTAGGCGGTTCTTGGGCAGGTTAAACTCCTTTTGGAGGTCCGTCAGCCGAGCACTGGCATTATATGACCGGCGGAAATGCACACAGACTTTCCTGGCCTGCCTCAGGACATCCTGTAGGCCCGGGTACCTGCCCAAGAACCGCTGCACCACCAAGTTAAGGACGTGAGCCAAACAGGGCACATGGGTCATTTGTCCCTGTCGGAGGGCAGAGAGGAGGTTGGTGCCATTGTCGCAAACCACCATTCCTGCCTTAAGTTGGCGTGGTGTCAACCACCTCTGAACCTGCCCCTGCAGAGCTGACAGAACCTCTGCCCCAGTGTGGCTCCTGTCCCCCAAGCACACCAGCTCAAGCACCACATGGCATCTTTTGGCCTGCGTACTTGCGTAGCCCCTTGAACGACTACGGAGCACCGCTGGTTCCGAGGAAGAGGCCATGGAGGAAGAAGAAGAGGAGGGGGTGGAGGAGAGAGGTGTGTCACAATCATTAGCATTTTGGAGGCATGGTGGCGGAACAACCTCCAACACTACTGCACCTTGTCCTGCATCCTTCCCAGCTGCCAGCAGAGTCACCCAATGCGCCGTGAAACTTAGGTAACGTCCCTGTCCATGCCTGCTGGACCATGAGTCAGCGGTAATATGCACCTTACCGCTGACCGCCCTGTCCAGCGAGGCATGGACATTGCCTTCCACATGCCGGTAGAGAGCCGGAATCGCCTTCCGTGAGAAAAAGTGGCGTTTGGGTACCTGCCACTGAGGAACCGCACATTCCACAAACTCACGGAAGGGGGCAGAGTCTACCAACTGAAAAGGCAGCAGTTGAAGTGCCAGCAATTTTGCCAAGCTAGCATTCAACCGCTGGGCATGTGGATGGCTGGGAGCAAACTTCTTTCGGCGGTGCAGCAGCTGGGGCAGGGAAATTTGCCTGGTACAATCTGACGTCGGTGTACCAAAAGCAGATTGCCCACAGGTACTTGGCTGTGACACACCTAATTCTATACCTTCATTCCTCTCAGTGCAGGTCTCAGAGAGGACTGAAGGTCTAGTGGGGTTGGAAATCTCAGCTGATTAGGAGCAAGGAGAGGTCCTCTTTGTTCTTTGGTGTGGGTCTTTTAGATGCGCTTGCCAACGAACTGCATGGCAGGTCAACATATGTCTGGTCAAGCATGTGGTACCCAAACGGGAGATGTTTTGGCCACGTGAGATACGCTTGAGACATATGTTGCAAATAGCAGCGGTGCGATCTGATGCACTCGTCTCAAAAAAGGCCCACACCAAAGAACTTTTTGAATAACGCGCAGAGACTGCAGCGCCCTGCACATGTGATGCAGTCAATGTGCTGCCCTTAGGCTGGCCCCTGGAGGGCATCCTGCCTCGTTGGTGATGTGCCGCCTCCTCCTCCTCCTCCTCCTCCTCTCTCCTATCAGGCACCCACGTTGAGTCAGTGACCTCATTATCCCCTCCCTCCTCATCACTGGAGCAAACCTGGCAGTATGTTGCAGCAGGAGGAGCATGACTGCCAGACTGAGCCTTCCAAACGCTGGGCATCCTCCTGGAGCATGTACCCAACACTGTGGTCAAACAGTTCGAGGGACTCCCCAGGAGGACATGGTGGAGCTAGGGAAGGAGTCACTGATGACATTGAGCCGAGGGAAGAGGCCGCTGCTTTGCCAGACAAAGCACCCTGGGCATGGGTGAGAGAGGATGAGGAGGATGAGGATGGCTTGGTCATCCACTCGACCAAGTCTTCCGCATGTTGCGGCTCAACACGGCCAGCTGCCGAAAAAAAGGCCAAGCGTGTCCCATGGCCACGTGCTGATGAGGATGCACCGTCTCCACGACCAGCACTAGACACAGAGCCTGCTTGCCCTCTCTTATTGGCTTGTGACTGTCTGCCTCTCCTTCTTGGCCTTCCAGACATACTAATGGCCTGTAGCTGCACTAAGCTGGGATATATATATATATATATATATATATATATATATATTGCAGCTAGCAAAATCAACTGCCTGCCTGTAGTATGAGAACACCACCAACCTTTTACAGGTAGCTTTAGCTGAACACTGTGAGGTGGACGCACCCCACTAACTTGTAGGTTTAGCTGAACACTGTGAGCAGGACGCACAGCACTAACTGTAAATAGTCTAGCTGCCTGACCGTGGTACTAATAGGATCAAAAGAACACCAGTAATTTTCTTTAGGTAGCTGTAAATACTTTAACAAGACAAGCCTGCCTGTCAGTAGGAAGATAACAGGAACGGATCTAGCTGAACACTGTGAGCAGGACGCACTGCACTAAATGTAAATAGTCTAGCTGCCTGACCGTGGTACTAATAGGATCAAAAGAACACCAGTAATTTTCTTCAGGTAGCTTTATATACTGTAACAAGACAAGCCTGCCTGTCAGTAGGAAGATAACAGGAACGGATCTAGCTGAACACTGTGAGCAGGACGCACTGCACTAAATGTAAATAGTCTAGCTGCCTGACCGTGGTACTAATAGGATCAAAAGAACACCAGTAATTTTCTTCAGGTAGCTTTATATACTGTAACAAGACAAGCCTGCTTGTCAGTAGGAAGATAACAGGAACGGATCTAGCTGAACACTGTGAGCAGGACGCACTGTACTAAATGTAAATAGTCTAGCTGCCTGACCGTGGTACTAATAGGATCAAAAGAACACCAGTAATTTTCTTTAGGTAGCTGTAAATACTGTAACAAGACAAGCCTGCCTGTCAGTAGGAAGATAACAGGAACGGATCTAGCTGAACACTGTGAGCAGGACGCACTGCACTAAATGTAAATAGTCTAGAAGATAACAGGAACGGATCTAGCTGAACACTGTGAGCAGGACGCACTTTACTAAATGTAAATAGTCTAGCTGCCTGACCGTGGTACTAATAGGATCAAAAGAACACCAGTAATTTTCTTTAGGTAGCTGTTAATACTGTAACAAGACAAGCCTGCCTGTCAGTAGGAAGATAACAGGAACGGATCTAGCTGAACACTGTGAGCAGGACGCACTGCACTAAATGTAAATAGTCTAGAAGATAATAGGAACGGATCTAGCTGAATACTGTGAGCAGGACGCACTGCACTAAATGTAAATAGTCTAGAATTTAACAGGAACGGATCCAGCTGAACACTGTGAGCAGGACGCACTGCACTAAATGTAAATAGTCTAGAAGATAATAGGAACGGATCTAGCTGAATACTGTGAGCAGGACGCACTGCACTAAATGTAAATAGTCTAGAACAGTGTTTCTCAACTCCAGTCCTCAAGGCGCACCAACAGGTCATGTTTTCAGGATTTCCCTCAGATGAAAAGGCTGTGGTAATTACTAAGGCAGTGAAACTGATCAAATCACCTGTGCAAAATAGTGGAAATCCTGAAAACATGACCTGTTGGTGCGCCTTGAGGACTGGAGTTGAGAAACACTGGTCTAGAAGATAACAGGAACGGATCTAGCTGAACACTGTGAGCAGGACGCACTGCATTAAATGTAAATAGTCTAGAAGATAACAGGAACGGATCTAGCTAAACTGAATACAGTGTATATATATATATGCAACACCTGGGATGCATATATATATACACAATACACTGTAAGTGCAGCTAACTGACTGACTGTTCTGCCTAATCTATCTAACTCAAATCAAATGACACTGTCTCTCTGTCTATCTCTTTCAACGCCGGAACACACACTACACAGGGCCGCCGTGCAGGCGGCCTTATATAGTGTGGGGCGTGTACTAAATCCCCTGAGCCATAATTGGCCAAAGCCTCCTTGGCTTTGGCCAATTACGGCTCTCTGTTCAGGCGGCGCTGTGATTGGCCAAGCATGCGGGTCATAGTGCATGCTTGGCCAATCATCAGCAAGCAATGCACTGCGATGCCGCAGTGAATTATGGGCCGTGACGCGCCACACGAATTTGGCGCGAATGGCCCATATCGTTCACAATTCGGCGAACGACCGAACAGCCGATGTTCGAGTCGAACATGGGTTCGACTCGAACACGAAGCTCATCCCTAATCCTAACATGTCACACAATGTTGTAGCACAGAAATACAGTATAGCAACTCATCAACTGTCCGTTCTCATAGGGAAGAGCTCATAGCTTATAGTATGATTTTGAAATATAGATAATAAGGGCTCATAGCCCATGGTGGGGTGTCCTCCTGCTTGTCAACGCGTTTTACGGATGACATCCATTTCTTCAGAATGGAACAGTAAGACAACTGGTAGGTTAATAAGTGGCTCGCCTGAGAATGCACACTAACCAAGTGAAGGATGAAGCTAGCTCCTGGGTGAAAACAGGGGCAAATATGGAAAACAGAACCCTGGCATAGGAATGGAAGAAAATATCCCGCATGGTTATCACATATGGTGACCTGGGCATACAAAGGGTTAATCCTGGATTATAGCCATATAGATGGAAAACACATGGATTATACTGATATCTCAGAAAGAGCCCTTACAGCCCTGGTGCCCAACTTGTGGCCAGAGGGCTGGATGCAGCCCTTTGGTGTATGACTTGCAGCCTTCGGAGCAGTCTTTAGTGGGAATATCGATTTGTGTAATGGCATTAATCTCTACTAGCCTTATATAATATGTTACCAGTTTTGTATTGTCTTCTTACAAGAGTACAAGATGTTCTGACTGTTTTGCCTCCACAGGGCACAGTTTGTCAGGGGCGCCGCTTGCCTAATCCATGCATCCGGCTCCAAATTTACATGCAGGACGCCGGACGCATGGATTCCAATGGGTTTTTTTTTTCGAAGCACGTTATTAGAGAGGCTCTAATTGGCTTGAAAAGGGGTGGGCTCTCCACTGCTCCCCGAGCCCACCCATTTGTGTGACAATAGCGAATTGATATTCGCTATTGTCTTCCTGATTTTCCTTCCGGGCAATCAAGAAGCGGGTCCTGAGTCCCAATTGTCCGAAAGGAGAAGCGACCGTATTGGCCTCCGAGAAGGAGACACAGGGGATGCCGCCAAGGAGGAGGAGACGCAGGGAGGATCCAAAGCTGCCCGCGACCTAGATGGGGAAGTGCGGGACTGGTGGGCAATCGGACAAGCGAGCGACCGGGGGGGTTTGTTTGCCGCCCCTCCAAAAAAGGAGCACCAGCCGCCACTGTTCCCAACATGCGCCACTGTCTGACAATTAGGGATGAGCTTCGTGTTCGAGTCGAACCCATGTTCGACTCGAACATCGGCTGTTCGGTCGTTCGCCGAATTGCGAACGATATGGGCCGTTCGCGCCAAATTCGTGTGGCGCGTCACGGCCCATAATTCACTGCGGCATCGCAGTGCATTGCTGGCTGATGATTGGCCAAGCATGCACTATGACCCGCATGCTTGGCCAATCACAGCGCCGTCAGTAGAGAGAGCTGTAATTGGCCAAAGCCAGGGTGGCTTTGGCCAATTATGGCTCAGGGGATTTAGTACACACCCCACACTATATAAGGCCGCCTGCACGGCGGCCCTGTGTAGTGTGTGTTCCGGTGTGCTGAGAGATAGAGAGAGAGAGAGACAGTGTCATTTGATTTGAGTTAGATAGATTAGGCAGAACAGTCAGTCAGTTAGCTGCACTTACAGTGTATTGTGTATATATATGCATCCCAGGTGTTGCATATATATATATACACTGTATTCAGTTTAGCTAGATCCGTTCCTGTTATCTTCTATCTAGACTATTTACATTTAGTGCAGTGTGTCCTGCTCACAGTGTTCAGCTAGATCCGTTCCTGCTATTTACATTCAGTGCAGTGCGTCCTGCTCACAGTGTTCAGCTAGATCCGTTCCTGCTATTTACATTCAGTGCAGTGCGTCCTGCTCACAGTGTTCAGCTAGATCCGTTCCTGCTATTTACATTCAGTGCAGTGCGTCCTGCTCACAGTGTTCAGCTAGATCCGTTCCTGGTATTTACATTTAGTGCAGTGCGTCCTGCTCACAGTGTTCAGCTAGATCCGTTCCTGCTATTTACATTCAGTGCAGTGCGTCCTGCTCACAGTGTTCAGCTAGATCCGTTCCTGGTATTTACATTTAGTGCAGTGCGTCCTGCTCACAGTGTTCAGCTACATCCGTTCCTGCTATTTACATTCAGTGCAGTGCGTCCTGCTCACAGTGTTCAGCTAGATCCGTTCCTGCTATTTACATTCAGTGCAAACAACTTCCTATTGATTCCAAGAGCCCAAGGCGACCCCTGTGAAGCAATATAAGCGGCGCTAAATGACAGTGATCACCATCCAAAACAGGATTCTAGTGCATCTATCTATACCCAAAATAATAAAAAAATATAAATATAAAATAAAAATATAAAAATTATTGCATGTGGTAATCTGTGTAAACACTTTTCAGTATACAGTAAACCAGTGAATATCAAAAGAGCCTAACAGTGTATATTAAAGTGTATCATACACCCAGTAATATCAATTGGCAAATAAATCAAAAGTGAAATCAGGCAGTATAGTCCATATGAAGTCCATAGACAGGACACCGTGCAGGAAAGGTGATCAGCTGGAAAACGTCCACCACTTCACTTAGTGTCAGTGCCTCCACTCCCCTTGAATGCAAAACTCACCGACTCAAAATGCCTCACACTCTCGTGTTTTGGCAAAAAAGCATGGATGTGTAGCAGGTCAGCTGGGGATATGAACTTCCGAACTCCTTATAATTCCAGTGTCACCCAGCAGGATCAAGTCATAGGAAACAGGGGTCCTTCCAGCTTCAAGCTCCTCTCAGCTCTGATAGCTCAACAGCCATTCCCCTCAGCCTCTCTGCCTCTCTGGGGAATGGCTGTTGAGCTATCAGAGCTGAGAGGAGCTTGAAGCTGGAAGGACCCCTGTTTCCTATGACTTGATCCTGCTGGGTGACACTGGAATTATAAGGAGTTCGGAAGTTCATATCCCCAGCTGACCTGCTACACATCCATGCTTTTTTGCCAAAACACGAGAGTGTGAGGCATTTTGAGTCGGTGAGTTTTGCATTCAAGGGGAGTGGAGGCACTGACACTAAGTGAAGTGGTGGACGTTTTCCAGCTGATCACCTTTCCTGCACGGTGTCCTGTCTATGGACTTCATATGGACTATACTGCCTGATTTCACTTTTGATTTATTTGCCAATTGATATTACTGGGTGTATGATACACTTTAATATACACTGTTAGGCTCTTTTGATATTCACTGGTTTACTGTATACTGAAAAGTGTTTACACAGATTACCACATGCAATAATTTTTATATTTTTATTTTATTTTTATTTTTATATTTATATTTTTTTATTATTTTGGGTATAGATAGATGCACTAGAATCCTGTTTTGGATGGTGATCACTGTCATTTAGCGCCGCTTATATTGCTTCACAGGGGTCGCCTTGGGCTCTTGGAATCAATAGGAAGTTGTTTGCACTAATTATTTAATAAGTGGCGGCTTTGGTTTTATCTTATTTTATTTCATTTATGAGTTTATTTCACACAGGTGTTTTATACACAGTGTCAGTTTACACCCTTCATAGGGGGTCACACCCCTTCATCTGGCATCGAGCGCAGTGGTGAGAACTCAAGAAGGGCGCGTTGGTTCGAGTTTTCAATTTTTGACTATTTACATTCAGTGCAGTGCGTCCTGCTCACAGTGTTCAGCTACATCCGTTCCTGCTGTTTACATTCAGTGCAGTGCGTCCTGCTCACAGTGTTCAGATAGATCCGTTCCTGCTATTTACATTCAGTGCAGTGCGTCCTGCTCACAGTGTTCAGCTAGATCCGTTCCTGCTATATACATTTAGTGCAGTACGTCCTGCTCACAGTGTTCAGCTAGATCCGTTCCTGTTATCTTCCTACTGACAGGCAGGCTTGTCTGGTTACAGTATATAAAGCTACCTGAAGAAAATTACAGGTGTTCTTTTTGATCCTATTAGTACCACGGTCAGGCAGCTAGACTATTTACATTTAGTACAGTGTGTCCTGCTCACAGTGTTCAGCTAGATCCGTTCCTGTTATCTTCCTACTGACAGGCAGGCTTGTCTGGTTACAGTATATAAAGCTACCTTAAGAAAATTACAGGTGTTCTTTTTGATCCTATTAGTACCACGGTCAGGCAGCTAGACTATTTACATTCAGTGCAGTGCGTCCTGCTCACAGTGTTCAGCTAGATCCGTTCCTGCTCACAGTGTTCAGCTAGATCCGTTCCTGCTATTTACATTCAGTGCAGTGCGTCCTGCTCACAGTGTTCAGCTAGATCCGTTCCTGCTATATACATTTAGTGCAGTACGTCCTGCTCACAGTGTTCAGCTAGATCCGTTCCTGTTATCTTCCTACTGACAGGCAGGCTTGTCTGGTTACAGTATATAAAGCTACCTGAAGAAAATTACAGGTGTTCTTTTTGATCCTATTAGTACCACGGTCAGGCAGCTAGACTATTTACATTTAGTACAGTGTGTCCTGCTCACAGTGTTCAGCTAGATCCGTTCCTGTTATCTTCCTACTGACAGGCAGGCTTGTCTGGTTACAGTATATAAAGCTACCTTAAGAAAATTACAGGTGTTCTTTTTGATCCTATTAGTACCACGGTCAGGCAGCTAGACTATTTACATTCAGTGCAGTGCGTCCTGCTCACAGTGTTCAGCTAGATCCGTTCCTGCTATATACATTTAGTGCAGTACGTCCTGCTCACAGTGTTCAGCTAGATCCGTTCCTGTTATCTTCCTACTGACAGGCAGGCTTGTCTGGTTACAGTATATAAAGCTACCTGAAGAAAATTACAGGTGTTCTATCCCAGCTTAGTGCAGCTACAGGCCATTAGTATGTCTGGAAGGCCAAGAAGGAGAGGCAGACAGTCACAAGCCAATAAGAGAGGGCAAGCAGGCTCTGTGTCTAGTGCTGGTCGTGGAGACGGTGCATCCTCATCAGCACGTGGCCATGGGACACGCTTGGCCTTTTTTTCGGCAGCTGGCCGTGTTGAGCCGCAACATGCGGAAGACTTGGTCGAGTGGATGACCAAGCCGTCCTCATCCTCCTCATCCTCTCTCACCCATGCCCAGGGTGCTTTGTCTGGCAAAGCAGCGGCCTCTTCCCTCAGCTCAATGTCATCAGTGACTCCTTCCCTAGCTCCACCATGTCCTCATGAGGATTCCCTCGAACTGTTTGACCACAGTGTTGGGTACATGCTCCAGGAGGATGCCCAGCGTTTGGAAGGCTCTGATGATGATACTGAGCTCAATGAAGGCAGTAACATGAGCACGGACAGAGGGGGTGCCCAAGAAGGACAGCAATCTGGCAGTCATGCTCCCCCTGCTGCAGCATACTGCCAGGTTTGCTCCAGTGATGAGGAGGGAGGGGATGATGAGGTCACTGACTCAACGTGGGTGCCTGATAGGAGAGAGGAGGAGGAGGAGGAGGAGGAGGAGGTGGCACATCACCAACTAGGCAGGATGCCCTCCAGGGGCCAGCCTAAGGGCAGCACATTGACTGCATCACACCCCAAAGCTCCACATGTGCAGGGCGCTGCAGTCTCTGCGCGTTATTCAAAAAGTTCTTTGGTGTGGGCCTTTTTTGAGACGAGTGCATCAGATCGCACCGCTGCTATTTGCAACATATGTCTCAAGCGTATCTCGCGTGGCCAAAACATCTCCCGCTTGGGTACCACATGCTTGACCAGACATATGTTGACCTGCCATGCAGTTCGTTGGCAAGCGTATCTAAAAGACCCACACCAAAGAACAAAGACGATCTCTCCTTGCTCCTAATCAGCTGAGATTTCCAACCCCACTAGACCTTCAGTCCTCTCTGAGACCTGCAGTGAGAGGAATGAAGGTGTAGAATTAGGTGTGTCACAGCCAAGTACTTGTGGGCAATCTGCTTTTGGTACACCGACGTCAGATTGTACCAGGCAAATTTCCCTGCCCCAGCTGCTGCAGCGCCGAAAGAAGTTTGCTCCCAGCCATCCACATGCCCAGCGGTTGAATGCTAGCTTGGCAAAATTGCTAGCACTTCAACTGCTGCCTTTTCAGTTGGTAGACTCTGCCCCCTTCCGTGAGTTTGTGGAATGTGCGGTTCCTCAGTGGCAGGTACCCAAACGCCACTTTTTCTCACGGAAGGCGATTCCGGCTCTCTACCGACATGTGGAAGGCAATGTCCATGCCTCGCTGGACAGGGCGGTCAGCGGTAAGGTGCATATTACCGCTGACTCATGGTCCAGCAGGCATGGACAGGGACGTTACTTAAGTTTCACGGCGCATTGGGTGACTCTGCTGGCAGCTGGGAAGGATGCAGGACAAGGTGCAGTAGTGTTGGAGGTTGTTCCGCCACCACGCCTCCAAAATGCTGATTGTGACACACCTCTCTCCTCCACCCCCTCCTCTTCTTCTTCCTCCATGGCCTCTTCCTCGGAACCAGCGGTGCTCCGTAGGCGTTCAAGGGGCTACGCAAGTACGCAGGCCAAAAGATGCCATGCGGTGCTTGAGCTGGTGTGCTTGGGGGACAGGAGCCACACTGGGGCAGAGGTTCTGTCAGCTCTGCAGGGGCAGGTTCAGAGGTGGTTGACGCCACGCCAACTTAAGGCAGGAATGGTGGTTTGCGACAATGGCACCAACCTCCTCTCTGCCCTCCGACAGGGACAACTGACCCATGTGCCCTGTTTGGCTCACGTCCTTAACTTGGTGGTGCAGCGGTTCTTGGGCAGGTACCCGGGCTTACAGGATGTCCTGAGGCAGGCCAGGAAAGTCTCTGTGCATTTCCGCCGGTCATATAATGCCAGTGCTCGGCTGACGGACCTCCAAAAGGAGTTTAACCTGCCCAAGAACCGCCTAATCTGTGACATGCCCACCAGGTGGAACTCGACGTTGGCCATGCTGCAGCGGCTGCACACGCAGCAGAGGGCCATCAATGAGTACCTGTGCGACTATGGCACCAGGACAGGGTCAGGGGACCTTGGTTTTTTTTCCCCACGCCAGTGGGCCATGATCAGGGATGCATGCACTGTCCTGTCACCATTCGAGGAGGCCACGAGGATGGTGAGCACTGACAGTGCATGCATCAGTGACACTGTCCCCCTTGTCCTCCTGTTGGAGCACACGCTGCGTGGAATAATGGACAGGGCACTTGAGGCAGAACAGAGGCAGGAAGAGGAGGACTTCCTTAGCTCTCAAGGCCCCCTTTATCCAGACAGTGTTCCTGCGTGCCCGCCGATCACACAGGAAGAGGACGAGGAGGAGGAGGAGGAGGAGGAGGAAGATTGTGTCAGTATGGAGGTGGAGCCTGGCACTCAGCATCAGCAGTCTTTAAGGGATCAGTCCCAAGGAACACATGGACTTGTACGTGGCTGGGAGGAGGTGGCTGCGGACGTTGTTGTCCTTAGTGACCCAGAGGACTCCGGACCGAATGCCTCAGCAAACCTACGCTGCATGGCCTCCCTGATCCTGCAAAGCCTGCGTAAGGATCCTCGTATTCGTGGTATCAAGGAGAAGGACCAATACTGGCTGGCAACCCTCCTTGATCCACGTTACAAGGGTAAGGTTGCGGACCTTATCTTGCCATCGCAGAGGGAGCAGAGGATGAAACATCTTCGGGAGGCCTTGCAGAAAGGTCTGTGCAACGCGTTCCCAGAGACTGGGAGGTTACAAACTCCTGTTTCTGGACAACGTGTTGCTGAGGCTTCGGTCAGTCAAAGAAGGAGCGGTGGAGAAGGTGGCCGTCTGACCGATGCGTTCAGACAATTTTTTGGTCCGCAGCCCCAAGGTATGATCGGTTCCAGCAACCATCGCCAGCGTCTGTTTTACATGGTGCAGGAATACCTAGGGGCAAGATCAGACTTGGACACCTTTCCCACCGAAAATCCTCTGGGTTACTGGGTCTTGAGGATGGATCACTGGCCAGAGCTTGCACAGTATGCAATTGAGCTACTGGCCTGTCCTGCATCCAGCGTTCTTTCGGAACGCACATTCAGTGCTGCTGGAGGCGTGGTAACCGATCACAGGGTGCGTCTGTCCACCGACTCGGTCGATCGGCTGACCTTCATAAAAATGAATCAGTCTTGGATCACCACCAGCTACCAAGCACCTGATGCAGATGTAACCGAATAATTTTTTTTGAAATCTCAGATCCCTTCAAAGACTGCCTATGCTGATGCTGAGTGACTACCCCTGAGTAATTATCCTCTTCCTCCTCAATCATCACGCTGATAGCTTGTAAGAACATTTTTGGTTCTGGGCGCCACCACCAGTGCCTAAGGCACAATTTTTCAGCCCCTGTTTAACAGGGGCGTGTAATTACAATTTTTGATGCAATACTTTGCAGCAGGGCTCGTTCCTGCATTCCAACTAGAGTGTCTGTGAGGGGTTGCAGTGTTGTGGCACCAGCACCAGTGCCTAAGACCCAATTTTTCTGCCCCTGTCTAACAGGGGCGTGTAATTACAATTTTTGATGCAATACTTTGCAGCAGGGCTCGTTCCTGCGTTCCAACTAGAGTGTCTGTGAGGGGTTGCAGTGTTGTGGCACCAGCACCAGTGCCTAAGGCCCAATTTTTCTGCCCCTGTCTAACAGGGGCGTGTAATTACAATTTTTGATGCAATACTTTGCAGCAGGGCTCGTTCCTGCGTTCCAACTAGAGTGTCTGTGAGGGGTTGCAGTGTTGTGGCACCAGCACCAGTGCCTAAGGCCTAATTTTTCAGCTCCTGTTCAACAGGGGCATGTAATTACAATTCTTGATCTAATATTTCACAGCAGGGCCCTGTGAGGGCTTACAGTGTTTTGGCCACAGCAACACCTAAGGCCCAAATTTCTGCTGAGTATATAGGGCAGGACCCTACTTTCAAACATCTAACTTACAAACGACTCCTACTTGCAAACGGAAGGAGACAACAGGAAGTGAGATGAAATCTACCCCTAAGGAAGGGAAATTCTCTCCTGTAAGAGTTAATATGGGAAAACAATTTCTCCTTTCCACTGATGCTTTCCAATCCTTGTTCCACAAAAAAACCCAAATTTTCCAAAAACATTTTTCATTGGGACAAAAAAGTGAGGTGAAATCTTCTGAAGAGGAGGAAAGACGCAAAACAAATGTCACAGGGGTGATAACCCTTCCCTATGTTTTCCAAAAAGCTTAGAAAAGATTTTTTGGCTGGAGCTAAACACATTAAAAATGTTCAAAATTACAAACAGATTCTACTTAACAACAAACCTACAGTCCCTGTCTTGTTTGCACCGCCTGAATACTGCTGTTCAGAGTATATAGGGACCTTTCCTTATTTTAATTTGGGTGCGGGGTTCCCCTTAATATCCATACAAGACCCAAAGGGCCTGGTAATGGACTGGGGGGTACCCATGCCGTTTGTCTCACTGATTTTCATCCATATTGCCATGACCCGACATGACATTAAACCCGCAAGCAGTTTTAAATGAGATTTTTTCCTTTAAAAATGACATTTGGTGCAGGGACTGTTCTAAACATGGGAAACACGCGTCACTTTACAGGCATACTATAGACACCCCCCAGGTACGATATTTAAAGGAATATTTCACTTTTTTTTTTTTACTTTAAGCATCATTAAAATCACTGCTCCCGAAAAAACGGCCGTTTTTAAAAGTTTTTTTTGCATTGATACATGTCCCCTGGGGTAGGACCCGGGTCCCCAAACCCTTTTTAGGACAATACCATGCAAATTAGCCTTTAAAATGAGCACTTTTGATTTCGAACGTTCGAGTCCCATAGACGTCAATGGGGTTCTAACGTTCGTGCGAACTTGCGGTCCGTTCGCGGGTTCTGGTGCGAACCGAACCGGGGGGTGTTCGGCTCATCCCTACTGACAATACACTGATTTTTTTGCCACAGTCTTTGGTTGCTGTGTAATATTTTTTGTCTGCAGTTAAACTTAAAAATCTGAACCCACCACCCCTCCCAGTACAATTAACTTCCCCATCACCACCCCTTCTAACTAATTACTAGATTTAAAGTTAAAAAATAAAATTATAGAAAGCCGTAAATTGTTACAGTAGAACAAAATTTTGCAGGGTGCTTGTGAGCTTTCACCCTTACCAGTATGCACACTGAATTTGAACATTACGGTACACTTTTCTTTCAGCAGAGTCCAGTCCATCCGCCAATTGCCGTTTAGCACCAGGCCCAGATTTACTCCCTTTGCCGCCCCAAGGCCGGGTCCTTCAATGCCGCCCCCCCCCCCCACACACACACACACACCACCATTCTCGTCCTTTATCGATGACGTCTACAATAGATCAATTAAAAACATATCTCCACACATGAGAACACTGAAAATAACTGGCTTTAATTATACAGACTAAAAATACTTCAGGGTAAGCGCGTGAGGGGTAAGAATTTTTTGCGGGCAATTTTTCAGGGCAATGGCTGGTGTTAGTGCCTCAATCATCCCCGGCACCATGGTTGTTATGGTGTCAGGATGATTGAAACACATTATTTCTATCATTACATTGTAATGTAAAATGAAATAGTTCAACTCACCATAATGCAGAATCATTGGGAGCCCTGAGCATGTCACTTGCCACCATCGCTTGTCACTTGACACTATGCCTGCCACCAGATGGGGATGTCACTTGCCATGATGCCACCACATGGGGATGTCACTTGCCACACTGCCTGGCTGCCACCAGATGGGGATGTCACTTGCCACGCTGCCACCAGATGGAGATGTCACTTGCCACGCTGCCACCAGATGGAGATGTCACTTGTCATGCTGCCACCAGATGGAGATGTCACTTGCCACGCTGCCACCAGATGGGGATGTCACTTGCCACGCTGCCACCAGATGGGGATGTCACTTGCCACGCTGCCACCAGATGGGGATGTCACTTGCCACGCTGCCACCAGATGGGGATGTCACTTGCCACGCTGCCACCAGATGGGGATGTCACTTGCCACGCTGCCACCAGATGGAGATGTCACTTGCCACACTGCCTGGCTGCCACCAGATGGAGATGTCACTTGCCACGCTGCCACCAGATGGGGATGTCACTTGCCACGCTGCCACCAGATGGGGATGTCACTTGCCATGCTGCCACCAGATGGGGATGTCACTTGCCACACTGCCACCAGATGGGGATGTCACTTGCCACCAGATGAGGATGTCACTTGCCACCAGATGAGGATGTCACTTGCCACGCTGCCACCAGATGAGGATGTCACTTGCCACGCTGCCACCAGATGGGGATGTCACTTGCCACGCTGCCACCAGATGGGGATGTCACTTGCCACGCTGCCACCAGATGGGGATGTCACTTGCCACGCTGCCACCAGATGGGGATGTCACTTGCCACGCTGCCACCAGATGGGGATGTCACTTGCCACGCTGCCACCAGATGGGGATGTCACTTGCCACACTGCCTGGCTGCCACCAGATGGGGATGTCACTTGCCACGCTGCCACCAGATGGAGATGTCACTTGCCACGCTGCCACCAGATGGGGATGTCACTTGCCACACTGCCACCAGATGGGGATGTCACTTGCCACACTGCCTGGCTGCCACCAGATGGGGATGTCACTTGCCACGCTGCCACCAGATGGAGATGTCACTTGCCACGCTGCCACCAGATGGAGATGTCACTTGCCACGCTGCCATTAGATGGGGATGTCACTTGCCACGCTGCCACCAGATGGAGATGTCACTTGCCACGCTGCCACCAGATAGGGATGTCACTTGCCACGCTGCCACCAGATGGGGATGTCACTTGCCACGCTGCCACCAGATGGGGATGTCACTTGCCACGCTGCCACCAGATGGGGATGTCACTTGCCACGCTGCCACCAGATGGGGATGTCACTTGCCACGCTGCCACCAGATGGAGATGTCACTTGCCACGCTGCCACCAGATGGGGATGTCACTGCCACGCTGCCACCAGATGGGGATGTCACTTGCCACGCTGCCACCAGATGAGGATGTCACTTGCCACGCTGCCACCAGATGGGGATGTCACTTGCCACGCTGCCACCAGATGGGGATGTCACTTGCCACGCTGCCACCAGATGGGGATGTCACTTGCCACCAGATGAGGATGTCACTTGCCACCAGATGAGGATGTCACTTGCCACCAGATGAGGATGTCACTTGCCACGCTGCCACCAGATGAGGATGTCACTTGCCACCAGATGGGGATGTCACTTGCCACCAGATGGGGATGTCACTTGCCACCAGATGAGGATGTCACTTGCCACGCTGCCACCAGATGAGGATGTCACTCGCCACGCTGCCACCAGATGGGGATGTCACTTGCCACGCTGCCACCAGATGGGGATGTCACTTGCCACGCTGCCACCAGATGGGGATGTCACTTGCCACGCTGTCACCAGATGGGGATGTCACTTGCCACGCTGCCACCAGATGGGGATGTCACTTGCCACGCTGCCACCAGATGGAGACGTCACTTGCTATGGTGCCACCAGATGTTGAAGTCACTTGCCACGCTGCCTGTCTGCCACCAGATGAAGGAGGGCGGAACAGCGGTGCTGGCAATGAGAGATGTCATCTCTCTCCCCTCGCCGCAGCACCGCTGTCATTAATTAATGTTTTCAAAAATGGCGCCGGGCGGCGCAATTACGCTACTGCGCATGCGCCGCCCGCCCGAGCGCATACGACCTTTCCCGAGCCCGGCCGCTTCAGAACTGCGCATGCGCAGTAGTGGGCGGCTCGCGGCCATCTTATCTAAGGGCACCGGTGCCCTTAATCAACTTTAACGGGCAGCCTGAAAGGGGGGGGGCGGCCGCGAAGTCGCCACAGGAGCGGCGCCGCCCCTGCACCGCTGCCGCCCCGAGGCCTGGCCTCGGTGGCCTTATGGCAAATCCGGCCCTGTTTAGCACAGAAGTAACCAGTGGCGGTCCGTAATGCAGGGCGCAGGGGCGCTGCCCCCCTAATCCAGCCCCTAATCTACATATGGGGTGTCAGACGCATTAATTCTTTTTTTTTTTTTTTTAGAAGCACTAATTGGTTTAAAAAAAGACTGTGCCTGGAGAACACCCAGTGGTGTGACAATAGCAAATTAATACTCGCTATTGTCTTCCTTATTCTCCTCCTGGCCAATCAGGAAGTGGGTCCTGAGACCCGTCACCCAATTGGCTGAGAGGAGAAGCGATCCTATTGGCCCCTGAGGAGGAGGAGGGAGGAGACCCAGGGGAAGCCGCCGTGAAGCACCAGGAGGAGGAGACAGCGCTGCCCGCGACCTAGATGGGGTAAGTGCGGAGCTGGTGACCTAACAGGTGGGGGGGTGCCTGTGACCAGACCGACCGCCCTTGAAGTAAAATTGTCACTGGTGGGCAGTGCAGAGAGGTGAGGATGTGGATACTCCTACAAAGGGCAGATTGCCTTTTTCAAGATGAACTCGTGATTTCACTCCCATGGCATATAATATGCACAAATTAAGCTGATGTTCACATCTTGGTACTCCTCCTGCTGAAGCTTTCCAAGAAATGGGTTGAGTTGTGAGTTGGTCCATATTTAAGCTATTTGAAATGCTTAAATGTATAGGGACTTTTTACATAAAATACTCTTAATGCGCATACAATCTTATGGATTTTTGGTGGAATGAATGTTCTGAAGACAGAAGTAACAATTTTTGTGTAGCGGTGCCTCCGTGGGGTCGCTGCATGTTTCAGCTCCACACCACCACCCTGCTTGGCCAGACATTCATCTCAGACACAATGATCAGTCTTTAGCTTGTTTTTGTTGTTTTATTTAGGGGAAATAAACTTGAATGGGGAAAAGGAATATGGGATGCCCAGATGATGAATATCACTTGATTGAATAAGGATAGTTGAATCGAAATTTACAGTTCCTCAAACTTCCCAAACCGTTAGCACATGTTTAGGCCTCACTCTGAATAAGTCCAAAACACCTTACTGATAGCCATTTGCTGGCAGGGGTCTGCAGTCCCTTCTGCAGCATTATTGAAGAGGAAAAAAGGACACTGTGCTAACTGAAACTTGGTGGACTACTGATCCCAGAAAGTCCATTGCAAATCCTGCCCACCCTTCTGGCTGCAGCGACTTGACTCCAACGACACCACAGTCTCTCCCTCTGGCTCCACATCCAATCCTGGCATGTCTCTCCCAGAGCTTCTCACTGTGCTCCTCACTCACCAACCCCGGCATGGATCCCTCCTGAATGACTTGCCTGGCAGTGCTCCCAACTGTCCTCCTCCTGCTCCTGTTCCAGGACACCTCTCAATAACCGTGTAGAGAGAGGCTCCCTCCCAGCTCCTGAGCTCCAGACCCGAGTTCACCCCCCCCAGAAAGGGGGTTCCCTCAAGGGCCATGACAGTCTAACACTCCATTATTCAGTTCTTCCACCCGACAACTCCTCCCACAGCAGGCTGACCATGAGTATATATAGGAAGCCTGCCCCCTGCCAATACTAGTTGGGGATTGGTCAGGGCTCCCGGATACCCTCCCTGTCACTCTCACCCTCTGTCCTTTCTCTTTTCCAGAACCCTCTGGAAACAAAGGAGGCTCCAGAGAGATAAAGTACATGTCAGTCACCACCACTCTATTTCAAAAACAGATATTTAATTTACCTGCACTGGCAGTACTAACAAAAACACTACTCTAGCACCTACCTACCTAAGCTAGAGGATGCTAAAGTTGAATAGTTGTATTGTTTTTTTTTATCCACAAGCTTTCTTTTTGAGTCAGATCCATACAAACCATCCATCACTATTATTATACAAAAAGCAAACTGCAGATGAGCTAAGATAAGGGTAGGCTTGTTGTTCGAAATGTTTTGTTCCTTCAAAGTCCTCAAAACAAGTGTCATCCTTTGACATCTAGAGCAGCACGTCTCTTTGATTGAGATGGATTGAAGCCTATTTGCTACAATATTTGCTTTTAACAATTTAATTTTTCAAACCTGGCAGAGAAAAAAAAAAAAGACATCAATATTTTATGACGGAAGTTTTCCATTTTACATTACATTAGTTTGGCCTGTCTAACCCTCCCGTTCTGATGACACCTTTCTATATAACTCTATTAAATGCCATCTTCGCGAGAAAAAAAAAAAAAACATTCTTTGTTGGAATGCTTTTCACATACACCAGCCTACATTAAGTCTACATTCATTGAATAAAGGGAAGGCATAGAAATGTAATGCGTAATTTCATAATAACTGGTGTACTAAGCTGTACAACTCACTTGGCTCAGTCATTTGATGCTATGTTAAATTGTTCTCTCTTGAGCTATATTACCGTGCGGGTTAAAGGCATGTAATTACCTGTGTATAAATGAAATTATAGATTGCACATGTTGCAGCCCTCAACTATTTTAGAGGAAAAAAAGAAAAAACGTCCAAGTAGAAACCGAATTTTCTGAGTTTTAAAAATACTAAAAATACGATTTTGAAACGTTATTGAAATAAACATGCAGGAAAATGAAAAACGAAGTGGATACAGCAATCGGGGACCGAATCGATCGCCCGCCGTGCCACAAACATTTGCTGCCGCAGGGTGGCCTCTCTGCGCTGGATCACGTATCTGATCAGCTCTTCCGGATAAGGCGCCAACCCATTGATGGATCAGTGCGTCCCGCCCATTGATGGATCACCGGGACCCTCTGATCAGCTCTGTTACTCACGGAAGAGAGCTCTGTGTTGCAAACAGCACAGAGCACTCTGTACACTGACAGGTGATCTTGCTGTTTTTTTTTAAATTTTATTATTAAATAAGATCACTTAATTAAAGCAACACATTGTTAGGCACACAGTTAACCCCTTCATCACCCTTAGATGTTAACCCCTTCCCAGCCAGTGTCATTAGTACAGTGACAGTGTATAGTATTATCACTGATCACTGTATTAGTGGCACTATTGATGTCAGCGTCAGTTAGTGTACCTCCCAGCCATCATCAGTTAGTGTCAGATTAATAAAAAGAAATAAAGCTGCCCTATAAAAATGACATGACAATCATATACAGTGACTATATAAATGAAAGGTGAAAATGATAAACAAATGTCCATGGGTGAAAATAACTAATACCATGTGAATAAAGTCAGTCCATAAATCACCAAAAGGTAAACCAGGGCGGTCTAATATACACCAAGGGACTAGTGCACCTCACAGATTTTGAGCTTACCAGAAAGCAAGCTTTACAAAAGCCTGCGGCTATAACCCAGCCAAGGTCCTTATCCAGGCTAACACTGTATGGAGAATATCAAAAAGGAAATGAAAAAGGACCATAGCGTAATTCCATAAAACAAGGATAAATTTAATAAAAATGAAAAACCAATCACATGGATATATGTAAAAACAGCGCTGTAAAATCAATGTAGGCAGCAGTGGGGACCGTGCTGGCGCGTTTCGTCTCCAAAGGACATCATCCACGCGTCGGAACGGTCCCCACTGCTGCCTACGTTGATTTTACAGCGCTGTTTTTACGTATATCCATGTGATTGGTTTTTCATTTTTAATAAATTTATCCTTGTTTTATGGAATTATGCTATAGTCCTTTTTCATTTCCTTTTTTATATTCCCCATATGCCCCTGGATTTTTGAGCTTCGGTCTGCCTGTGGTATTACATTCCCCATGATTCCACCTGGCTGCCATCTGCATACATCTGTTTGACAGTATCAATCCATGGTTCATCCATTATATATCAAGCCTTTTTGACACACAGAGCGTACGCTCTAGCGTGTTCAAACGATCTGGTAAGTCTTCTCTATATCCGGTGGTGGTTTTCTTCACAAGTGTATATATATTCACTATTCAAAAGATTTTTCCACACCCTATTGTGAATGGACTCACATCTATTATCACTTATGGACTTATTTTATTGACTGTGTATACCATTACATTCAGTATATGCATGTTGTTATTCCAGTGTTAATTTTGATTTTTGCACAGTTTGCACTAGGGCACTCACTTGAAGGGGCCATTTCCATTTCGGACGACAACCTTTTTTTTAAAGGCGCGGTTTGTCAGTGTGTTCCTGTCCCACGCAGAATCTCATCGCAGTTGGAGTGTCATTGAAGGATTGTGGCATCCAAAAGTGTGCCTCACGTTGTGCTGCAATTGCCACGTGATTCCAAATTGCGAAGTGTGAATGGAGCCTTAAAGCCTAAAAGGCAAAAAATGTATAAAAAAAAAAAGGGGGGGGTCACACCATTAAGGGCTTGTTGGACATGCCATTTCAAAACCAAGGGCATCACTATGGAGTTGGCACCTATTTGTGGCTAGAAGGCTTTAAAAGCCTCCACTTTTTGGGAAGGCTTTTTGGAGTGGGGGAATTTGTGCCCATTCAGCCAAAAGAACATTTCTAAGGTCAGGTACTGGTGATGGGTGGGAGGACCTGGCTTGGCTTTTCAATCCATCACAAAGGTAGTTATTATAGTAGAACTAAAGCCAATTTTTTGTTTAGTTTTAGATACAGTGGAGAGGGATTAGCACCCCTGTCAGGTTCCAATTGCTGTCTGTGCCCCCCGTTAGGGAGATTAACCCTCTATATTTGTCCTTTTTACCATTATCATTGAAAATGAAAGTAAAAGAAAATCACAAATTTTGGGTTGTCCCCAGAAAAGTAATAGAGGGGGAACCTTCCTATGGGGATACCATGTGTACATAGGAAGGAAGAGGCTATATTGGACTTTAATGGTACCGTATATCAACTGATGCTAGACAGTCAGAAGTAAAAAACTTGAAATGATTTATTGCAAAAATATATATGATGATAGACTTTTACAGATTAAAACCAATAGTGATAATCAAAACAGAACATTCAATTCTATAGTCGTATCCCATTATGACAACTGGAACATAGATACCATCTGGATATTGGTTGCTCTACATGTTTTGCGGATTTACATTAGCAGCTTCTTCCGGAGCTTTATTATACAGTTAGATGGTGATTAAAAGATGATTATCACATAACTATGAAAATGAAGAAAAAACATTATTCCCAAGATACAGTAAATAAACATAAATTCCTTATATGTACATATACTATCATTTTAAATATAAAGCATCTGTTGGGAGTCCCCTCCCCCCCAATGATTAGTTGTCTTACCAAGACCGTTGGATTGCCAGGGGCCCAGGAAAGGATGACCCACCCCGGAGGGCATGGGAGCCCGTTAAGAGGCAAAGGATACAAAAGATATTGGTCTATTTAAAAAAAAAAAAAGATTGTAATCAGGCATACTCAGAAATAGTCTATCCAGAGTGCCAAGTATGAGATAAACTTTCTTTATATAAGTATAAAGCATTAATAGAGTCACATACCAAAAGAGGTGGACTCGGCTATACAGGTTCTATAGATGGTAAAATGATCCGTATAGAGGAGGTATATATCTGTAGAGTAAAGGCAGATATATTATCTTAATAGGTGTTATATGGAGACAAGTGCAGAAGTGGAAATATTAACATATATGCATACACGTACATAGCCATGGATATATATATATATATTACAATATATATATGTGTGTGTGTATCTACTTGTATGCATATATGTTAATATTTCCATTTCGAAAAGTTGTAAATTCGAAACTCTGAAAATCCGAAAATGACCATTGCTAAAATGTATCAATAAAGGGTACATAATCTTTAAACAATGACACCCATTTCTAGACATTTCTGCGCTGCCTAAAAATTGGTTAGTTTTTGTTTTCGTTTCATTCGTGTTTTTTTTTCGTTTTTCGGGTCATTCGTTATGATCGCAATTCCTAAGTTCGTAAATTCGAAAATTCGTAAATTCGCAAATCTGAAAATAAGAAAGAAAATCAGAAAATTTGAAAGAATAACTAACTAACAAACTATCTAATAATAACTAAATATTAAATTATGGGTATTGGAATTTCCTTTCAAATTTGGCTGTTAGTGAAGGTAACGATTTAATAGTTAGTTATTATTTTAGATTTTCTTTTTTGGGTTTTCGGATTTTCGAATTTCGAACTTACGAATTTTCGAATATTCAAATTTACGAATATTTGGAAAAATTAGTTAAATGGGTCTTTGTTAATTCGGATGTTTACGAATTAACAAATTTGTCTAAATTTGTTAAAAAAAACTAAACAAGTTGCATTTATCTACTGACCATAGAGATGACCGAGGAGCGGAACGCAACCGACCATATCTATGGTCTTTGAAACTAGCATCGATGAGTATTTTGTCACTTCTGGTTTCGGACATAATGTAAACCAGTGAAAGCATCAGGTCAAACCGATCTCAGTTGTTTCAGTTAAGAGTACCTCTCTGCACCCATGCTATCACAAGGGATGTTGTTCGTTCCTTGTGATAGCAATAAAGTTGACAAAAAAATGAAATATTAAAGAGACAGTGTAAAAATAAAAATATTTAAATAAATTAAATAATAAAATAAAAAAAAATTTAAAATTAAGTGAACCTGTCTTCCGCCATGCTCACACACAAAGGTGAAGGCATACATGTACAGGTTGCGGACGCATATGTAAATGATGTTCGCACCACTCATGCGAGGTATCTGTCAGAAACCATGAAATCAGACCGAGACAGAAGTACAGTTAAATCACACTTGTTTAATAATAAAAGTAAAAAAGAACAAACATAGTCAAAGTTCAGTAACCGGAATGGATAGTCAGCCAAGCCAGAAGTCAGGGATCAATGTAGTGAAACAGCAAGCAGGATCTGGAGCCAGAAGTGATGTCAGCAAAGCAAGTCTTTAAACAGGAATGCAGGAAATAGTGATGTTGACCAAGGCGAAGGCAGAGCTCCTCTGGACTGGATGGTTTAAGTAGGCAGGACTGATGAGCAGGATATCATCAACAGGTGAGTAACTGTGGAGAGATAGGAGCTGGCAATTAGCCGACAGCTGAGCGGCCAGCTCAGAGAAGGAAGGGCTGAGCCCAGCCCTCACAGTATTGCCATGAATGTTTGAGGGGGAGCAATAATTCTAGCACCGGACCTCCTGTGTAACTCCAAACTGGTAACCTGTAAAGGCTTATAAAGTGTCGTCTATGGACATTTTTTAAGTTTTTAAAACTTAATTTAAAAAAAAAATTGCATTTGAAAACACACTGTGCAAATACCGTGTGACATAAACAAATTGCAACACCCACTATTTTATTCTATTAAGCCTCTGCCTGAAAAAAAAATATATAAAATGTTTGGAGGATTCTAAGTAATTTTCTAGCAAAAAAAAAAAATATATTTTTACATGTACGGGAGAAGTGTCAGAATAGGCCCTGTTGTTGAAATGGTTAAGCACCTTGCTTTAAGCACTGGAACTCAATCGTTCGGAGAGATGCTCACATACGTTTGGCCATATAATGTATTTATAAGGCTTGTGTCCCAAAACTGGACAATTTTAGCATCTTCAGACAGTGCAGAGATAAATATTCATACGAGAAATGATAGAAGATTCTACACACATGAGATATACTCATGCATGAGCCCTTAACTGTCAGGGGTGGGGGAGAAAATCACTCTGAAAACATCTGACAGCTGTCTAAGTTACATGGATATTTTTAATTTAAAGTAAATGTAAACCCAATCCCTGAACTGTCAAGCAAGCTTTAACATGCCCATGTAATTTCAAAAGTCATTTTCAATCCTTATATCTGCAGCTTTGATTAAAAAAATATTTTAAATTCAACTAGAACCACATTGATGAACATGTACACTGCCTATTTTACCACGGTCCTGAGGAAGCACGGGAACATACGTAACGCGTTGACCCTTTTGCTGTGCAAACAGTGCTACGATGTTGAACAGCATGTGATTTGTTGCGGCTATATGTTGAAATTGTGATGTATTCCATACTTACCTTATCAAAGGAAATATATTTTATTAACCGCTTGCCGATCAGCCGCTGCAATTGTTCACATTGATGAACATGTACACTGCCTATTTTACCACGGTCCTGAGGAAGCATGGGAACATACGAAACGTGTTGACCATTTTGCTGTGCAAACAGAGCTACGTTGTTGAAGAGCATGTGATTTGTTGAGGCTATATGTTGAAATTGTGATGTATTCCATACTTACCTTATCAAAGGAAAAATATTTTATTAACCACTTGTCGACCACCTGCCGCACTTGTACTACGGCAGGTTGGCTCGGCTGCACAAATCGTCATCATTGTACGTCAGCACGCACGTGGATATCTATGGGCACGCGTGCCCATTCACTAGGGGGGGAGCCAACCAGCTGGTGCGGTAGACTCCATGTCCGCCGGCCACCCACAATTGCTCCAGAGAGAGCCAGAATGGGGAGCTGCCAGTGTAAACAAACAGATCCCCGTTCTGAGTAGAGAGAGGTTGTCTGTTCCTAGTGATTAGGAACGGCGATCTCTCTCCTCCTCCAGTCAGCCCTGCCCCCATACAGTTAGAAACACCTCCCAGGGAACACATTTAACCCCTTCCCTGCCAGTGACATTTATGCATACATTTTTATAGCACTGATCGCTGCATAAATGTCACTGATCCCAAAAAAGTGTCAAAAGTGTCCCATTTGTCTGCCACAATGTGGCGGTCCCACTAAAAATCACAGATTACCGCCATTACTAGTAAAAACAATAATAATAATAAAAATGCCATAAATCTATCTCCTATTTTGTAGACGCGATAACTTTTGCGCAAACCAATCCGTATACGTTAATAGGGAATTTTTTTTACCAAAAATTATGTAGCAACATATTGGCCTAAATGAGGAAGAAATTTTATTTTTTTGTTTTTTGGGGGGGATATTTATTATAGCATAAAGTAAAAAATATTGTTTTTTTTCAAAATTGTCACTCTTTTTTTGTTTATAGCAGCAGAGGTGATGAAATACCACCAAAAGAAAGCTCTATTTGTCAGGAAAAAAAGGATGTTAATTCAGTTTGGGTACAACGTCGCACGACCGCGCAATTGTCAGTTAAAGCGAAGCAGTGCCGTAAAATGAAAAAAAAAAAAAATGGAAGTGAGGAAGGGGGTAAATCCTTTCGGGGCTGATATGGTAAACCTGTAAAATGTCCTATAATAGTACATTTTGTATTTTTGTAAATGTAGTTGGTTTTGTTAATATATTCTAAGGTGCTGTATTCGAAAGTCCAATGCAAAATTACGATATGTTTGAAATTCAAAGTATATCTGAAGACAAAACTTTTAGCTTGGGTTGCACCGATACTGGTATGGTTATCTATGCCGATACTAAGCATTGGCACGAGTATCGGTACTCATGCAAATGCTCCAATAACTGAAACCAATACTTCCAGGCTCGGTTCTTTCAGCTGTCAACAGGATTTCCCCACTGACAGCTGAAATGTAAAAAAAATAAAAGAAAAGCCATCAATTATCGGTTGTTAGGGAGCGGGGCCGCAGCGTCCTTAACCACTTAAATACAGGGCATTTTCACCCCCCTTCCTGCCCAGGCCAATTTTCAGCTTTCAGTGCTGTAACATTTTAAAATGACAATTGCGCGGTCATGCAACACTATACCCAAATGACATTTTTAACATTTTTTTTCCCCCACAAATAGAGCTTTCTTTTGGTGGTATTTGATCACCTCTGCGGTTTAAATTTTTTTTGCGCTATAAACAAAAAAAGAGCGATGATTTTGAAAAAAATGCAATATTTTTTACTTTTTGCTATAATAAATATCCCCATTTTTAAAAAAACAAAAACACATTTTTCCTCAGTTTAGGCCGATTATGTATTCTTCTACATATTTTTGGTAAAAAAAAAAAAATCGCAATAAGCGTATATTGATTGGTTTGCGCAAAAGTTATAGCGTCTACAAAATAGGGGATAGATTCATGGAATTGTTATTATTTTTTTTTTTTACTAGTAATGGTGGTTGATCTGCGATTTTTATCACGACTGTGACATTGCGGCGGACAGATCAGATGCTTTTGACACTATTTTGGGACCATTGACATTTATACAGCGAGCAGTGCTATAAATAGGCAATGATTACTGTGTAAATGTCACTGGCAGAGAAGGAGTTAACACTAGGGGGCGATCAAGGGGTTAAATGTGTTACCTAGGGAGTGATTCTAACTGTGGGGGGATGGGACTGACTAGGGGAGGAGACCGATCAGTATTTCTATATACTAGAAACACACGATCTGTCCCCTCTACCCTGACAGGACGTGGATCTGTGTGTTTACACACACAGATCCATGTTCCTGCTCTGTCATCAGCAATCATGGGGGCCCGGCGGACATCACGGCTGCTGGGCACATGCATCGGCTCCTCAGTGATGCGGCGGGCGCACGCGAGTGCCCCCTATACCGACGGGAGGCCGAGGATGTCATATGACGCCCGCCCAGGATGGCAGATCCCACCTGCAGACATCATATGACAATACACGGGTATTGAAGTGGTTAATAACCATTGACTCATTCAGCTGTCAGTGTAAATGAAGTCCTGGCAATTAGAGCTGTCAAAAAAAAAAAGCAGCTGGGCAATGTTTATCAACAATATTGCTCAGCTGCTGAAACAGAAAGGTAAAAAGAAATATTATTTCTTTTTGTATCTTTTTGTTTCTTCCTCAGATCAAAGGGATGAACTTCCCTCTACAGATTAAGTCAGTCTAACCACATCAGCCCCAGAAGGATTTACCCACTTCCTGACCAGGCCATTTTTTGCGGCACTGTGTCGCTCTAACTGACAATTGCGCGGTCATGCGACATTGCACCCAAACCAATTTGACGTCCTTTTTTCCCCACAAAAAGAGTTTTCTTTTGGTGGGATTTGATCACCTCTGCGGTTTTTATTTTTTGTGCTATGGAAAAAAAAAAAGAGCGACAATTTGAAAAAAAATCAATATTATTTTAATTTAAAAAAATAAAAAATTTCTTCGTGGGTTTAGGCCAATATGTATTCTTCTACATAAATCACTTCTAAATCGTGAAAAGCGTATATTGTGCAAAAGTTACAGCGTCTACAAAATAGGGGATAGATTTATAGCATTTTTTTCATTTTATTTTTTTCACTAGTAATGGCGATTTGCGATTTTTATTAGGGACCGCAACATTATGGCAAGCACATCGGACACTTTTGACACATTTTTGGGACGATTGACAATTATACAGCAATCAGTGCTATAAAAATGCACTGATTACTGTATAAATGTCACTGGCAGGGAAGGGGTTAACACTAGGGGGCGATGAAGGGGTTAACTGTGTTCCCTGACTGTGTGTTCTAACTAAAGGTGGAGGGGACTGACTATGGGAGATGACAGGTCATGGTTCCTAGCTATTAGGAACTCACGATCTGCATCTCCTCTCAGAGCAGAACAGGGATATGTGTGTTTAGACACACATCCCTGTTCTGCCTCTCGTGCCCATGTTCGCTCGTGGCCAGAGGTCATCGCGACCGCCAATAACAAGCTTTGGCACCCCTGCAGTACAGTGGGCACCTGCTATCCCGCTTAAAGGAGCCGACGTACAGCTATGGCGGCTCGCAGGAACGTGCCGACCTGCCGCAGTATAATGACAGCAGCTAGTCGGCAAGTGGTTAATTATTTTCCTGTTTACAGTTAGCATTGTTGGGGTAATGACACCTGATCTTGTGTGCTATATATTCTGTGTGAAGTTTCAATAAAGAGTTCCAGTTTGCACCTAAGCTAGTATCGTCTAGTCCTTGGGTGCTCAACTTTAATACCTGGTTCCTGGGTCCAGAATGGAGGAAGATGTATACTGATGGAAGCATCCATACTAGGTGCTGAATGGTTCCATCACACTGACCAACTGACCCTAACCAGTGAAAGATCTGCCCCTGTCCTACCCACTACGCTAAATGGGTGCCAACCCGGAGGGGACAGTGCTTTTTATAAGCACTGCCCACCTAAAAACAAGGCAAGCCAGGTCATCCAATTGGACAGTTGCTTCCCTGATGAGAGCAATGAAGGACTCAGAGGAACCTGATTCCCCCCTGTCCTCCGCCCTCTCTGCACAGCAGCCACCAGACAGCGCCACCCTTGCAGGGAGGCTAAATTGCACTTGCCAAAAAGCTGGTACTCTACCAGGCAATGCTTTCCTTCTTACAGCATATCCTTGTTGCTTTTGTCTAAAAGACTATTATATTCCTATCCATTTTTACTCAAAAGACACGGACTGCTTTTTTTTTTTCTGTTTTATACATATCCAAGACCTGCATGATCCTTTATTAAACATCCTCAATTATGCCAGTTGCTTGAAACGAATTTACGCTGCCTTCCCAAATTCCCGATAACCCCCGGGCCTCGCTATCACTATTCTATATGAAGCAATGAACTACAAAACCTTGGCAGGGCTGTGTGAGTCAGGGAGAGCTGTGTGATGGTATTAATACATGAAATGACTGTAAAATACAGAGAGATGAGAGATTCTCACTAAGCGATTGATGTATTGTGTTCCCTGCTATGAATGTTGTGCGCCTCTGTAACAACTGTAATGGATATTAAGGCATTGAAAGAATGAATTGCTTGCATTCCTTATTGACTAAACTATTTTTTAAAATAGTCTTAGTTTTTTTTTTTTTCCTCTTTTAAAGTAAATGTAAAGGCAATTATGTAAATCTAACACAAGCTTTCACATTATAATGTAATTTAAAGTGATTTTAAAGGAAATATTTATTTTTAATAGCAGACATGTTGTACTTACCTGCTCTGTCTAATGGTTTTGAACTGAGCAACCCCAATCCTCTTCTTTTTGGGTCCCCCACTGGTGGTCTTGGCTCCTCCCACCTGCCGAGTTCCCCCCCAATAGCAAGCCTCTTGCTAAGGGGGCACTCAAGCAGCCACATTCCGTGTTTCCCCATCCGTGCTTGGTTCCATTCCTTGCTCTCTCCTCATTGGCTCACTGGCTGTGATTGACAGCAGCAGGATCCGATGTCTCTTGCTGCTGTGTGAGCCAAAGAGAAGAGAGGGACCTAGGAGAGGTGCTGCTCTCATGCACTTTGCTTAATTGAGATGTAGCTCAGGTAAGTATGGGGGGGGCAGCAGCATGGAGAAGGTTTTTTTAGCCTAAAGTGGTTGTAAAGCCTAAAGGTTCTTCACCTTAAAGTGATTGTAAAGGCAGAAGGTGCATTCTATGCATCGAAATAAAAAAGCCTTCTGTGTGCAGCAGCCTCTCTCAGCCCCGCTAATACTAACCTGAGCCCCATCTCACTCCAGCGATGTCCACAAATCCCTCAGCCATCTGGGACTCTCCCTCCTGATTGTCTGTGACACAGCAGTGGCGCCATTGGCTCCCGCTGCTGTCAATCAAATTTAGTTAGCCAATGAGGAGAGAGAGGGCGGGGCTGAACCGCAGCTCCGTGTCTGAATGGACACACTGAGCTGCAGCTTGGCTCTGGTACACCCCATAGTAAGCTGCTTGCTGTGGGGGCACTCAACAGGAGGGAGGGGGCAGGAGCAGCAAAGAGGGACCTGAGCAGAGGAGGATCCGGGCTGCTCTGTGCAAATCCACTGCAAAGAGCAGGCAAGTAAAAGTAACATGTTTGTTTTTATTTTTTTATTTATTTTTTTAAAAATGAGACTTTACAATCACTTCAATGCATTCTATGCTTTAAGGTGAAAAACCTTCTGTGCTGCAGCTCCCCCCAGACCCCCCCCCTCTTTCTTTAAAGGAAAACAAGGACAGAGGGTGCACCAGCCTTGCGCATTACCTTTGAAACACTGAAATTGATTAAGAATAAAATAATGTACTCACAAAAAAGTGATCAAATCAAGCAGATAGTGCAAAGTCCATCATTGGCCTCATCCAGCAGGATCTGCTGACCAGTAGACTTAGGTGGGATGAAAAAGCCCAAGGTAGGCTGACGCGTTTCGAGGGTGGCCTCTCTTCCTCAGAGCTGGGTTTGGACTGTAGGCACATGTTTTTTTAAAGTGGCTATGGTCAAGTGGATTCGTTTATACTTACATACATACATACATACATATTGAACAAATATTGAGAATAAAGATATAAACAGAGTGTATATTAAAAGTCCATAAATCTTCAGTGAAAAAAACTTGATGAATCGAATCAAAAATGTGCCAAAAGTCCTTCAACACTTGAAGAGCCAGATCACACCCAATGTGCTCAAATGGAAGACCTGCTCACCAGATAGCCATGACCTCTTTAATTAAAAAGGAGGTCTGGGAACGCTAGATTGCAAAATCCAGGAGCAAGTAGACTGGGGATGAATCAGAGAACTTCTGGACTATAATCTCCTCTCCACCAAGGTTGCCCATAGGAGGGGAAAGACAAGAGGGGAACCAATAGCGTAATACTTCTTTATTTTAAAAATTGTTAAAACAAATTGGAAGCCTGGACCAGGAAGAGATGTGACCGGAAAGCACCACGGCATATGTTTCGTATTACTACGTCATTAGGAAGCGTCTAGGTACGTTGAGGCACTTTCTGGTCACATCGCTTCCGGGTCCGAGATTCCGGTTTGTCTCTCAGTGGCAGTGGAACGCACGCTGATCTCACGGCGTGTGCAGTTCCCAATGAAATTTGTGCGAGTCATCCTAAGTCCCGGGGCAAGGCACTGCAAAATGTAAGCAGGCATTTGTATGTTTTAACAATTTTTTAAAATAAAGAAGTATTACGCTATTGGTTCCCCTCTTGTCTTTCATCCTCTATGGGCAACTTTGGTGGAGACTGGAGAGGAGATTATAGTCCAGAAGTTCCATGATTCATCTCCAGTCTACTTGCTCCTGGATTTTTCCAATCTAGCGTTCCCAGACCTTCTTTTTTTTTTATTAACAAAATAGAATATTATTGAATAGAACACAAGGTATTACAATGTACAAGTGAGTAGGCATACAGTAAGTATAAATCAGGAGATACAATCCTCATAACAAGAAATAATTTGTAGTAACTGCGTAACCAACTAGTCTGTCAACAGAAGGACAGGCATTGCATAATACCCCACGTTCATTACACTATCAATGAAATGTAAACTGATAGACAAGAAAAAAAAGAAAAAAAAGAAAGAAAAGAAAAGCAGAACAAACCAACTGGAAGTACAGATTTATCAATTTATGTAATCAATGAATTATGTAATGTATAAATAATAATATTTAAATACATAAAATACATAACTGGTGAAGGCCATGTAGGCTATTATTAATGTGGCAGAGGTTGCTTGATCACTGTCCCTTTGCCATGGAAGTACCAGACTGCATGCCCATCATGCCAAACTTCTACTGACCTGAAGGGTATGGGAGAACGTATAATTATGTATTGATTTATTTGTGTAATCAATTAATCAAGTAATGTATAAATAAGTACATAAAATACATAATTAGTGAAGGTCATGTAGGCTATGATTACTGTGGCAGAGGTTGCTTGATCACTGTCCCTTTGCCATGGGATGCCCATCATGCCAAACGTCTACTGTCCAGAAGGGGATAGGAGAACACATATTCATTTATTAAATTATGTTTTTTTTTATATCATATTTACAATAACTAAATAAATAAATAGTGAATGTCATGTAGGCTTTTATTACTGTGGCAGGGATTGCTTGATCACTGTCCCTTTGCCATGGAAGTACTAGACTGCATGCCCATCAAGCCAAACTTCTACTGTTCTGAAGGGGATGGGAGAACATGTAATTATTTATTGATTACTTTATGTAATCAATTAATTATGTAATGTATAAATGAATAAATACATAACCAGTGAAGTTCATGTAGGCTATTAATATTGTGGTAGAGGGTGTTGATCACTGTCCCCTTGCCATGGGAGTGCCAGCCTGCATGCCCATCATGCCAAACTTCTACTGTCCAGAAGGGGATAGGAGAACACATATTAATTTATTAAATTATGTTTTTTTTATTTTTTTATTTACAATATATAAATAGTGAATGCCATGTAGGCTTTTATCACTGTGGCAGGGGTTGCTTGATCACTGTCCATTTGCCATCGAAGTACCAGGCTGAATGCCCATCATGCCAAGCTTCTACTGTCCAGAAGGGGATAGAAGAACACATATTTATGTATTTATTTAATAAAGTATGCCTTTTTTGAATTACAATAAATATATACATAAACAGATAAACAAATACATAATTAGTGAAGGTCATGTAGGCTATTATCACTTTGGCAGGAGTTGCTTGATCACTGTCCCCTTGCCAGTACCAGACAGCATGCCCATCATGCCAAACGTCTACTGTCCAGAAGGGGATAGGAGAACACATATTCATTTATTAAATTTAGTTTTTTTATTTTTTAATTACAATAAATAAATAAATAAAAAGTGAATGCCATGTAGGCTTTTATTACTGTGGCAGGGGTTGCTTGATTACTGTCCCTTTGCCATGGAAGTACCAGATTGAATGCCAAGCTTCTACTGTCCAGAGGGGGATAGGAGAACACATATTTATGTATTTATTTAATAAATTATGTCTTTTTTGAATTACAATAAATAAATATATAAACACATAAACAAATACATAATTAGTGAAGGCCATGTAGGCTTTTATTACTGCGGCAGAGGTTGCTTGATTACTGTCCCCTTGCCATGGTAGTGCCAGACTGCAGGCCCATCATGCCAAACTTCTACTGTCCAGAAGGGGTTGGGAGAAAACGTTATTTATTTATTTATTAAATTATGTATTTTTCAATTTAAAAATTAAATAAATAAAATCAACCCCCTGGGGGCTGTGTAAAAACAAATTATACAACTGGACGAATTACATTTTTGACTGATTATAATTAAGCGAGCATAATTGTGCAGGTTCAGTTAGTAAAGATTTGTATGTGCTCTGGTCTGTCAACTGCCTGATCCCCATGCTGAGAAGACTGGATTTAATCAACAATTCAAATATAAAGTCAAATCAATTAAATGTGTAGACTTATGTATGAAATGTTTAGATCCCCTTATAAAGCTTTACGTTATCTGAAGATAAGAGACTGCCTGAGGACTAATGTCATGTACACCCGGTCGGAATTTCCGTCAGAAAAATTCAGATGGGAGCTTTTCATCGTGTATTCCGACTGCATGTATGCCCCATCGGACTTTTTCCATTGAAAATTCAGACGGACTTAGATAGAGAACATGTTTTATATTTTTCAGACGGTTTCAAATTACTTAATTATTAATTGGAAAAAACGCTCGTCTGTATGCTGTTCCGACGAGATTAGCAGAAGGAGCCCAAAGGGTAGCGCACTGGCTATTGAACTTCCTTTTTCTAGTCCCGTCATATGTGTTGTACGTCACAGCGTTCTTGACGGTCGGAATTTGGTGCGACCGTGTGTATGCAAGACAGCTTGAGCGGAATTCCGTCGGAAATACGTCGGAAAAACCTTCAGAGTTTATTCCAATGGCGAAACGGTCGTGTGTACAGGGCATAACAATTTCTGCCCTATTAAGTGTCTGACAGCTCTATGATCCCACATGATATCTTTCGAAGGTGCAATGAGTCTAAACACGCAGCAAAAAGCTAAATAAACAGATGAAATGCAAAGAGAGGAACTATTTTTCATGCCAAAGGATTTATGTTCCTACACACATCTCGTCCAAAAAATTTACACTGCTCTGTCACAGAGCACAGTTCTGTCTGGTGGGGGGGAGACCTGAGTTTTCTCCACTATGGTTAAGCAACACTAATGCAGCGTACACACGAGCGGACTTTTCGACCGGACTGATCCGAAGGACCGAGTCCGGCGTACAATCCGATCGTGTGTGGGCTTCACCGGACCTTCAGCGGACTTTTCCAGTCGAAAATCTGACAGACTTTAGATTTGAAACATGCTTCAAATCTTTCCGATGGACTCGAGTCCGGTCAAAAAATCCGCTCATCTGTATGCTAGTCCGACGGACAAAGACCGACGCTAGGGCAGCTATTGACTACCGGCTATCAACTTCCTTATTTTAGTCCAGTCCTACGTTATGGCGTATGAATCCGTCAGACTTTGGCGTGATCGTGTGTAGGCAAGTCCGTTCGTTTAAAAGTCAGTCGGAAGTCCGTCAAAAGTCTGATGAAAGTCCGCCGGAATGGCCGTCGGACTTTTGCTGCCGAAATGCTTGCTCGTGTGTACAAGGCCTTACAGGTCTTGTTCCTGTTCCACCACAAAACTAGACAATAAAAGGAGAAGTCAGAGACCGAAGAGCTCCCCTCCTATCAGCATGTTCATGGTCATCACATGGGCTGATTGACTACTTGTGCTGCTTCTCCCTCCCTCAGTCTGATCTTTACTGTACAGGGTCTGTAAGAGGCTGATATCAAGCCAGGTATTTCCACTGTATGCGTTAAAAGAAAAAACATTTATTTAAGGATAAAATACACAGGTCTGTGTTCTGTCTGGTGAAATCCACCCTTTCTATTTGTCCACTGTCACTGGGAAAAAAAAAATGTGGATAGTTTAAAGCTCTACAGATGTCACAGGAACAAGAAGTGAGAGAAAATCTTCTAACGGGGATACATGCTGTAGCCACAAATTTCCCCCTCACCTTTCTTTTCTTGCATCTCCAGAACGGGAAGTGAAGGGTAATCTCGCCAATGGAATTCAAAAGTATCTGATAATGATGAAGGCTTGAGCCGTGTTTGATCACGGCGGGGTCGTGTTTATATTGTCCATGGTCCAACATGCCTATTTTTGTTGGAATAAGGTATTTTTGCCATGAAGTTTAGCAAAGATTTGTTCGGGGGTTGCATGTGTGTTTAAATAGTTGATAGCATTGGTGCAGGAGGGATATATAGGTCTAATCATTTTTGTAAACATTCCTTGTAATAGAAAAAAAAAAGCGTGACAGGACCTCTTTAATGTGAGATCTGGGGGTCAAAAAGACATCAGATCTCATATTTCCACTTAAAAGCAAAATAAAAGTGATCTCGCGGAGACCGCTTTAAAACTTAAAGCAGACCACGCGCTGTAAATAAAAATACCGGGGTCATGAACAACAGTATTTAACGTCAAAGTAGTGAGGTATATCCATGGTGGGCAGTCCGGAAGTGGTTTAAAAAAAATAAATAAAACAAAATCAAACGTGTTATACTTACCTGCTCTTTGTAATGGTTTTGCACAGAGCAGCCCCGATCCTCCTCTTCTCGGGTCACAAGCCAGCACACCAGGCCCCTCCTTCCTGCCGAGTGCCCCCAGAGCAAGCAGGCTCACTCCCGAGCAGCTGCTCTGCATGTCCATTCACACGCAGAATGGCCCCGCCCCATCTCTCTCCTCACTGGCTATGATTGACAGCAGCACAAGCCATTGGCTCCCGCTGCTGTCTCAGCCAATGAGGAGGGAGTGTCCCCGAAGAGCCAAGGCTCTCGTGCACATCACTGGATCACGATGGGACTCAGGTAAGTATTAGCGGAGGCTGGGGGGCTGCTGCACAGAGAAGGTTTTTTTGGGTTTTTTTAGGTTTTTAAAATGCATGAAGGTAAAAAACCTTGAGCCTTTAGAACCACTTTAATGTACCACCATCTGTAGTTACATAGTTACATAGTAGGTTGAAAAAAGACACAAGTCCATCAAGTCCAACCTATCTGTAGGTCTATTAATTTTAGTGGGGGGGTTTCCTGAGACCTGACAACTATTTTAAGGGTCCCTCTGTGGTACAAAGTGAAGAAATGCTGCTCTAAATATTAATCAACTACTACTGACTGGAATGGTACCAGCTGATTGGAGAAAAGCCAATGTAGCATCAATATTTAAAAATGGCCCAAAATACATCCCTGAGAATTACAGACCAGTTAGCCTAACATCAATAGTATGTAAACTCTTGGAGGGGATTATAAGGGACTATATACAAGATTTTAGTAATGAGAGCGGTATCATTAGCAGTAATCAGCATGGATTCATGAAGAATCGTTCTTGCCAAACCAATCTATTAACCTTCTATGAGTAGGTGAGTTGCCATCTAGATAAAGGAAGGCCCGTAGATGTGGTGCATCTGGATTTTGCAAAAGCATTTGACACAGTTCCCCATAAACATTTACTGTAAAAAACAAGGTCCATTGGCATGGACCATAGGGTGATTACATGGATTGAAAACTGGCTACAAGGGCGAGTTCAGAGGGTGGTGATAAATGGGGAGTACTCAGAATGGTCCGGTGTGGAAAGTGGGGTCCCCCAGGGTTCTGTGCTGGGACCATTCCTGTTTAATTTGTTCATAAACGACCTGGAGGATGGGGTAAACAGTTTAATCTCTGTATTTGCAGACAAAACTAAGCTAAGCAGGGCAATAACTTCTCCACAGGATGTGGAAACCTTGCAAAAAGATCTGAACAAATTAATGGGGTGGGCGACTACATGGCAAATGAGGTTCAATGTAGAAAAATGTAAAATAATGCATTTGGGTGGCAAAAATATGAATGCAATCTACTGTATATACTGGGGGGAGAACCTCTGGGGGAATCTAGGATGGAAAAGGACCTGGGGGTCCTAGTAGATGATAGGCTCAGCAATGGCATGCAATGCCAAGTTGCTGCTAACAAAGTAAACAGAATATTGGCATGCATTAAAAAGGGGATTAATTCCAGAGATAAAACGATAATCCTCTGCTCTACAAGACTCTGGTCCGGCCACACTTGGAGTTTTCTGTCCATTTCTGGACACCAGTCCTCAGGAAGGATGTACTGGAAATGGAGCGAGTACAAAGAAGGGCAACAAAGCTATTAAAGGGTCTGGAGGATATTAGTTATGAGGAAAGGTTGCGAGCTCTGAACTTATTCTCTCTGGAGAAGAGACGCTTGAGAGGGGATATGATTTCAATATACAAAATACCGTACTGGTGACCCCACAATATGGATAAAACTTTTTCGCAGAAGAGAGTTTAACAAGACTCGTGGCCACTCAATAAAATTAGAAGAAAAGAGGTTTAACCTTAAACTACGTAGAGGATTCTTCACTGTAAGAGCGGCAAGGATGTGGAATTCCCTTCCACAGGCAGTGGTCTAAGTGGAGGGCATCGATAGTTTCAAGAAATTATTGGATAGGCACCTGAACGACCGCAACATACAGAGATATACAATGTAATACTGACATATAATCACACACATAGGTTGGACTTGATGGACTTGTGTCTTTTTTCAACCTCACCTACTATGTAACTATGTAACAAGACTTTGTAAGCCAGTCAACATTAATATCTTGTATATTCAAAAACTTGCCGAGCTCTGCCCTTGACTCTTTCTTTTTCAAATCCACCTGTTCTTTAGATTTAGTGGTTGTTCTATACTTCTCCAGACACAGAAGATCTATTAGCGCTGTATATCAGACAAAAGTGCTTAGTTGGTGCGACAAAAAGCCATCATTTTGAATAAAGCCCATGCTGGTCTTGAATTACTCCACTAAAATGTTCATCTTGGCTCTTCTTTCAGTTATGCCAGAGATGCCTTGAGACTGCGAGCAGAACAAAAGTTACCCGGAGATCCCTAAATGTAAATTAAGGAAGGAAATTTAGCAGAACCATACTGTCAAGCCTTAATTATGACGAAGGTATTCTGGGAGCAGTTTTGACGAAGTCAGACTTGTTAGACTAATATTAATGTCGGAAGTACAGCGGCCAAGGAGTCTCAGAAAAAGCTGATTCAGAAGATGAAAGATTAGAGGTTACAAAGGAGTAATGGCTTCCAATAGTTTTGGAGAATTGCTCTGGTGTCTGAATACCATTGTACAAATACCTCTATATATAGGATTGGAATATTGCAACAAATGAAAAGATGACTTTATTCTAAAATGTAGAATACTACAGAATTAAGAAAAAGCCAGTATTACAAAAAAATCACAAACATGCATCCTATTTTTTTTTTAAGTCTACATGTATTTTTATTATTTATTGGGTTATATGCACTTCCTTAAAGTATGTATATAACCTATAAAAATGATAGAATAGATAGATAGATAGATAGATAGATAGATAGATAGATAGATAGATAGATAGATAGATAGATAGATAGATAGATAGATAGATAGATAGATAGATAGATAGATAGATAGATGTACAGTATCTCACAAAAGTGAGTACACCCCTCACAGTTTTGTAAATGTTTTATTCTATCTTTTCATGTGACAACACTGAAGAAATGACACTTTGCTACAATGTAAAGTAGTGAGTGTACAGCTTGTATAACAGTGTAATTTTGCTTTCCCCTCAAAATAACTCAACACACAGCCATTAACCACCTCAATACAGGGCACATACACCCCCTTCCTACCCAGACCATGCAACACTGTACCCATATAAAATTTGCGTCCTTTTTTTCACACAAATAGAGCTTTCTTTTGGAGGTATTTAAAGCGGGGTTCCACCCAAATTTTGAACAATATCTGTATGTATTCTCTTCCTTGCCTAGATGCTGACATGGCGTTTAAAAAAATTAAAATCGCCGTAATTACCTTTTATTTTTCTATTCTTCTTTGCACTTCCTGGTTCTCCTCCCGTGGGAGTAGGCGTGTTTCTAGCCTCTCCCAGACTCCTGGGAGCTAGTCTCAGGCTTCCCAGGATGCCACTGAGCATGTGCGGGAACGAGCGGTGAATGCTGGGAGCACAGCATTTACCGTATCCAGGAAATAAATGCTTGTGGGCTTCAAATGCCCACAATGAAGATGGAAACCGCCTGCAGTGAATAATATAAGTTATTCTTTCCAACGAAATCTGAAACAGGCGGACATATTACACACAATATGTGAACTAAAATATATATGAACTAAAAAAAAAAAAAAAAGATAGATAGGTGGACCCCCGCTTTAATCACTAGTGGGTTTTTTATTTTTAGTGCTATAAATAAAAAAGACTGTACATTTTGTGAAAAAAAAAACGCCTTTTTCTTTGTTTCTGTCATAAAATTTTACAAATTAGTATTTTTTTCTTCATAAATTTTGGCCAAAATTTATACTGCCACATATTTTTGGTAAAAATAACCCAAATTAGTGTAAATGATTTGGTCTTTGTGAAAGTTATAGAGTCTACAAACTATGGTGCCAATCACTGAAAATTGATCACATCTGATCTCATTTCTTGAGACACTAACAAGTCAGGAAAGTACAAATATCCCCCAAATAACCCCTTACTTAATAACCCCTATTAAGTAAGTAGCATGGTGAGTTTTTTTAAGTTGTAATTTTTTCCCACAATTCTTTGCAAAATGAAGATTTTTTTTTTTTTTTTTTTTACAGAATTGTCATATTAACAGGTTTTTTATCTCACAGAGCATATGCATACAACAAATTACACCCCAAAATACATTCTCATACTCTTCCCGAGTATGGCAATACCACATGTGTGAGACTTTTACACAGCCTGGCCACATAAGAGGCCCCAACATTGAAGTAGCACCATCGGGCATTCTACGAGCATAAATGACACATCTCATTTCTCAACCACCCATTACAATTTTGAAGGCCCTGGAGCACCAGGACAATGAAATTGCCCCCAAAATGACCACATTTTGGAAAGCAAACACCCCAACATATAATCTATGAGGCATGATGAGTCTTTTGAATGGTTCGTTTTTTTCCAGAAGTTTTTGGAAAATGTGGAAAAAAAATTAAAACGCATTTTTTTTTACACAAAGTTGTCCATTTATCAGATATTTCCAACACATAGCAACTACATAGCAAAGATGACACCCCAAAATACATTCTGCTACTCCTCCTGAGTATGGTGATACCACATGTGTGAGCCTTTTACACAGCCTGGCCACATACAGAGGCCCAACATCCAAGTAGCACCATCAGATGTTCTAGGAGCATAAATGACATATATAATTTCCTGGCAACCTATCATTTTTGAAGCCCCTTCATATTTCTTCATATTCTATAAAATAAATTCTATTGCGGAAAGGGTAAAAAAAAAAGCATTACCTGTGCTTTTAGTAGTATCCACAGAGGAGAGCACTGGTCCAGGCAGCAGGCAGGGATGTGCTTAGCGACAGCAATAGTAATTATCCAGGCAGCAGGCAGGAATATTGTCTATAGTCAGCACAAGGATATTGTCAGCACAGCTCAATCCATAGGAATTGTCCAGGCAAAGACAGCCAGCACAGCCATAATATTAGTCCTGGTACACTGTTACCTGCAGACACTCATTATTGTACCGCTTTCTAGCCCTTTATAAACATACTGACTCTTGCTACAGCTAATTATTTGCATAGTCCAGGTGTCATGGTTATGCAATAGAGTTTCTCTGTCAGCCTACCTGTCTCCATGTGTTCATCTCTAAAGACTCTCACCTGACTGGTTTTATAACCTCTCCTCTAAGCATGGCCCCACCCCAGGCCCTATCAGGGAACCCTATATTAACCTGTGCACTGCAAGCCAGCAGTGCTGATCAATCATTGTGTGTTAGCTTTCGCGTGTACTTGCTGTGTTTCCTACGTCTGATTCCAGTTACCGACTTTGGCCTGTTCTTTACTATTCCTGTCTGTTCGTGACCCTGACCTTTGGCGTATCCCCGACCATCCCTGTTTGCCTGTGACCGTGAACCTTGGCGTGAACTCTGTTGTCCTTGTCTGCTTGTGGCCCCCGACCTTGGCTTGTCCCTTACTTTCCTTGTTGTTCCAGCCTGCTGCCTCCTTCCTCTTCTCCTGTAGTCTACCGTGAGCGTGAGCTGGGAGACCTTGGGGGCCGCGACCTGGAGCCAGACTGCAGCGCAGTCCATCCTTACCACTAAAGGCTCTGGTGAACACCTGCTGGCTCTTAGACTCCGCGCCCTGGGGAATCTATGCGCTAGCTCCCAGTGGGATCTGTGTCAGTGATCCAGTAGACCTGCTTCCTGAACCTCCCAGGGTTCAATCCGCAGCAGTCAGTCCTAGGGTCCACTACCTAGCGGTGCACTTCTGACGCCTACAGAGTGCATCTGTCACCTAGCCTCAAGGTGACCTGACCGTTTGATCAGCCATGGACCCGGCTGATGTGCCGTTACCCACAGATAATCCGTTGCAGGGCTTAGTTCGCAGACTTGAGACCCAGGAATCGCATCAGACCCAAGTGATGCGATTCCTTCAGGATTTGGCATCCCGTTTTGAACAGGTTCAGGCCTCATTAGGACCCCTGGTTCAACAACCTCAACCGCTATCTGCTGCTGCACCTATCGCACCAGTCGCAGCCACACATTCATTACAACTGCCAGCTCCGGCCCCTTTCTCTGGGGACTCCAAGGCTTGCAGGGGGTTCCTTAGCCAGTGCACAATTCATTTTAAACTTCAGCCTCAAAACTTCCTGTCTGATCGGGCAAAAATAGCCTATATTATATCCCTTCTGTCCGGCGAGGCGCTAGTTTGGGCTGCCCCTCTGTGGGAACTGAATGATCCAGTGGTTTCTAGCCTGTCTGATTTCTTGAAACTTTTTCGGAATATTTTCGAGGAACCGGGTCGTGTCTCCTCAGCGACTAGGGCTCTTTTACGTCTCCGTCAAGAGTCCGCTTCTGTGGGACAGTATGCACATCAGTTCCGTATCCTCACAGCTGAATTGAGCTGGAATAATGAGGCCCTAGTTGCAACCTTTTTCCATGGCCTCTCTGATAGAGTGAAGGATAAATTAGCAGGAAGGTCATCACCTTGTGTAACCAGATCGATATTCGCTTTCAGGAGAGGGCCCTGGAAAAAAGACGCCAGCCCTCCCCGTTCCTTAGGCAGCTTGAGCTCCCAGTCCCTTCTCTTCGATCCGAGGAGCACCCCCTGCCCACTGAGGAACCTATGCAGCTGGGCTGGACCAAGTTGTCTCCTGAAGAATGTGCTAGGCGCAGAACTCTGGGCCTGTGCCTCTATTGTGGGGCCAAAGGTCATTTTCGTGACACTTGTTCTCTTCGTCCGGAAAAACATCTGGAAGGTGGAGTATTAGACCCTGAAGTATCACCTTCACCTTCTCGTCTTCTTCTTTCTGTGTTCCTTCATGTCGACGCTTCCTTTCGTTCGGTCTCGGCACATCTGGATTCCAGAGCCGCTGGCAATTTCATGTATTGGGAAGCTGCATCTTCCATGAGACTTACCCTTTTGCCCCTTTCAACGCCATTGGTGGTCTTGGCGATTGATAGCACTGTTCTCCCAGGGGGTCCTATCCGCTTCCAGACCCTTCCTGTTAAGATGTCGGTAGGGACACTCCAACAGGAGTGGAAATCCTTCCTTGTCTTGCCTAAAGCTTCATCTCCTATCATATTAGGTCTTCCTTGGTAACGGTTCCATCCTCTACACATTGACTGGACTGCTGGATGGATCCTGGCTTGGGGTTCCTCCTGTTCCTCTTCCTGCCTACTCAAGGTTAACCCAAAAGAGAAACTTCCTGTTGTCACCATCCCAGTATCTTCTGCTCTTCCCGCTGCATATAGCGATTTCTGGAATGTCTCCTGCAATAGTCGGGCTGAGGCACTCTCTGGGTCATGTGGCACTCTGGATGAGAAGCCCACCTGTAAACTTGAGCCGATCATTCACTCCAGTTTGCATGGTCATTTACCTTTGCCTGTTCCTGGACCCCCTTGGACGCACACCCAGGCTGACTCGTCTACCAGTTCCACAGTCGCTACGCCCTGTGATGCGATTCTGGTGGTCGCTGCACCTGGCAATGCTGTTCAGTCGGCCTCTGCACCAGTTCAGCCTTTGCCCAGTGAAGCTATCCAGCTTGACTTCTGTGACACATCACTTTCTAACCAACCTGGCCTCGGGGATCCACTGACTTCTGCCCAGTCTGATGATCCTGTGTTGGATGTCCAGCTCATCTTTAAGGGTCTGGGGGACCCTGCTCAGACTCCTGATGGTCTTCTTATGCCTTTACCCATTCCTAAGAAGCCTTTAGCCCTCAATAAGTCCTCTCGTCCTCTTACTACCTCGGTTTCGGTCTCTGAGGATAATCTTAAGTATGAGGTTAGTCAAGTTCTCGATTCCCGGCGCCATAGAGGCATTCTTCAGTACCTCGTACATTGGGAAGGGTTTGGTCCTGAGGAGAGGTCTTGGATCACTGCATCTGAGATCTTTGCGCTTCGTCTGTTGAGGAGGTTTCATTTGGAGTTTCCCTCTAAGCCAGGGCCCAGGCGGGGGAGGAGGAGGCCTCATAAGAGGGGGGGGTACTGTCATGGTTATGCAATAGAGTTTCTCTGTCAGCCTACCTGTCTCCATGTGTTCATCTCTAAAGACCAGCTGCCTCTCACCTGACTGGTTTTATAACCTCTCCTCTAAGCATGGCCCCACCCCAGGCCCTATCAGTCAACCCTATATTAACTTGTGCATTGCAAGCCAGCAGTGCTGATCAATCATTGTGTGTTAGCTTTCGTGTGTACTTGCTGTGTTTCCTACGTATGATTCCAGTTACCGACTTTGGCCTGTTCTTTACTATTCCTGTTTGCTTGTGACCCTGAACTTTGGCGTATCCCGACCATCCCTGTTTGCCTGTGACCCTGAATCTTGGCGTGAACTCTGTTGTCCTTGTCTGCTTGTGGCTCCAACCTTGGCTTGTCCCTTACTTTCCTTGTTGTTCCAGCCTGCCTCCTTCCTCTTCTCCTGTAGTCTACCACGGGCGTGAGCTGTGAGACCTTGGGGGCCAGACTGCAGCTCAGACCATCCTTACCACTAAAGGCTCTGGTGAACACCTGCTGGCTCTTAGACTCCACGCCCTTGGGAATCTATGCTCTAGCTCCCAGTGGGATCTGTGTCAGTGATTCAGTAGACCTGCTTCCTGAACCTCCCAGGGTTCAATCCGCAGCAGTCAGTCCTAGGGTCCACTACCTAGCGGTGCACTTCTGACGCCTACAGAGTGCATCTGTCACCTAGCCTCAAGGTGACCTGACACCAGGTAGTGGTGTGGTCCGTTCATGCGGCAGGCAGAGGCATGGTGGCATTAAGTCAGCAGCAGGCTGAGGGCCGCAATCAGGTAAGACCTGTGCACAGGGGCACAGGGGTAGAGGCTTTGACCCACCCAAATCTCTATGAAGCCTCCGGACTCCAGACCCTAGTCCGGAAATTACAAAACCCGGAGAAAACAAAAAAATTGTTTTCTCCATCCGGAAAAACTATTCTGGAGCCGCTCACATATGTGAGACCCCTCAGGACAACAGATCAGTCCAAGCGGTAGGCAAAAGCATAGTCCATAAAACAGGCCAGGGTCAGTTTACGTGCAAGTAGTCCAAGCACTTGGCAGTAGCTTAGTTGATAAAACAGGCCAGGATCAGTTCACGTGGAAGCAGTCCAAACGGTAGGCAGAGGCATAGTCACAAAACAGGCCAGGGTCAGTTCATGTGGAAGCAGTCCAAACGGTAGGCAGAGGCATAGTTGAAAAAACAGGCCAGGGTCAGTTCACATGGAAGGCAGTGGCATGGTTATTTGGGGAAGCATGGAAAATGGTCAGCACAGATGATGGAACTTCTTCTATGAATTTTAGGTAGGGGGCGGGGCTTTCCATGGATTTGGTGTAGACAATAGACATGTGCACTGTCAATAAATTTGTTTCGTTTCGTTCTGTTCCGTTTCGTATTAGAATTAATTCGTATTTCGTAATTAGTGTCCGAAATTTTGTACGAAATTCATTAACTTTTCGCAACAATTATGAATGTTTGTTATGATGAATTTATCATTATGAGGGGCTCCCACCATCCCTGTGCTGACTTCCTGGGTTTTTCACTTTTAGGTTTGTTAACTTTTCGTAACAATTATGAATGTTCGCTAGGAATTTGGATCCGAAATTCATAAACGAAATTTTGTATTTCGTAAAAAATTCGGAAGCATAGCAATTCGTATTTCGGATCCTCCCGAATGTATGAATTTACGGAAATTCGTACGAATTTTCGATTCGTACAAAACTAATCGCACATGTCTAGTAGACTACGTAGGAATTATAAATGGCCAAATGGATAAGATAAATTGCTACCTTCTTGTACCAGAATCGGAACCTCCTTTTTGACAAATAGGGCTGAATCATTTGATCATTAAAATCCACCCCCTCCTCCATGTAGAGATTATAATCTTAGACACATGTTGGCTTTTCAATGGGACCTTGTCTTCTTTGAACCTTAATTGTAGTGTCGTCATGGATGATGGACAACATGTGCAGGTCCCTTTTATCCTTCCACCTCAAGGCCAGCACTTTGTTGCATCTCAATGTTGCTCTTTCCCCCCTTCGAAGCTTTTTGTTCGCTAGAGATTGTGAGAAGCCCTTCCTATTCTTCCTGTAGGTTCTGCAGGCCAGGGTTTTTGCGATGTATAATGCCGCGTACACACGACCGGACTTTACAGCATACTTTGCCCGGCGGACTTTTCGACGGACTTTACAATGGACTTTCCAAATGAACGGACTTGGCTACACACGATCAACCAAAGTCCGACGGATTCATACGTGATGACGTACGACCGGACTAAAATGAGGAAGTTCATAGCCAGTAGCCAATAGCTGCCCTAGCGTCGGTTTTTGTCCGTCGGACTAGCATACAGACGAGCGGACTTTTCTACCAGACTCGAGTCCGTCGGATAGATTTGAAACATGTTTCAAATCTAAGTCTGTCAAACTTTTGAGAAAACAAAGTCCGCTGGAGCCCACACACGATCGAATTGTCCAACGAAATCCGGTATGCCGGACCAAGTATGCCGTAAAGTCTGATCATGTGTACGCGGCATAAGTGTTTGAAAAGTGTCAGGCTGGTGTAGAAGTTGTCAAGGTATATGTGATATCCTTTGTTAATAAATGGGTATGCTAGGTCCCATACAATCTTTCCAGTTGTACCCATGTAGGCCGGACACTCAGGGGGCTGGAGCTGGGAGTCTCTTCCTTCCTATATGCGGAACGCATACAGATGTCCCATGGCTCTCTCACAGAGCTTGTAAAATTTTACTCCATATCTGGCCCTTTTGCTAGGAATATATTGCTTTATTCCTAGTCAGCCTTAAAAGAGTACCAGGGACTCATCGACACATACCGTATATTCTGATCGGGGACATAGAGTTCTGCAAATTGTTGGGAAAAGAAATTTATCAGTGAACGAATTTTAAATAACTTGTCGTAATTTGGATGATTGCGGGGAGGGCACTGGGTATTGTCACTAAAATGAAGAAAGCGCATTATCATCTTGTATCGGGACCTGGACATTATAGCAGAATAAATAGGCATGTCCTTATTTTTTTTGGTAAGCCTCATGTTTATGGTGAGGAAAAAACAAAAAAGGAAGAGGAAACCAACCAATAAGGAAATCCTGACAGCTTTTAACACATCCCAATTACGATTACAAAAAAGAAAGGGGGTACCCCAAGGGGATGGTGTTGGTAAAAGGGTGGACAGGATATTGTCATTAGAATCATAGAAGATGTATAAAAAAATATAAATTTTATTGGATAAATATATACAAAATAGTATAGAATATACAATAAACATCTACAATCATGAAGTTGAAATACATGTACAATAGAAATCAGCAGCTAATTGGATGTTGAGAGCACACACACTAGATTGGAAGTCGATTGAATATGGTGGTCACAACAAGTCCCAACATGTTTCAGAAAACAGAGAAAAGCCAAAAGGCTAAACAGACTCTGTATTCATTTCCTTCTTCAGGGCTTAGATGGAAGCATACTGGTAACATTAAGACATATATTCCTAGACAGTGTTGCACAGCATTATTTGGATAGATGGTCCCTCACGCCTTAGACGGAAGGCTAAAATCGCATGGCAATATTCAGCAGATGAAAGCATAAATGTATTTTATACTTTTAAAGGATTTTGGAAGATTCCCAGAGCACAAATAGTAAGTGGTTGAGGATGATGTTTTCCCATTGGGAGCGGCAAATCAGGGTACACAAGGACACCCTCAAACGGGCAAACCAACAAGTGCCTTAGACAACTGATTAATAGCCAAGTGTCTGCAATTGCATGGATACCAAGGCTGTGCAGCCAAAGGTGAGGCCTATAAACAATTTGAACTCCTCCAAATTCAGATCTCTCCACTCAAACAGAGGGGCCTATGATGATTGGGGGTTGATGGCAATATACTGCTGGGAAAATAAATTTGTCTGGTCCACAATGAATTGGAGCAAAGTGTCGAGCAAAAACATAAAAAATCAATCACTGTGAAATTTTGGGTGTTGGCCTGCACACCTGGCTGTGCTGTGAAAGGGGGAATAATTGGTGATCCCGAGTCGGAAGGCAGTCATGTTGGGTTGGCAAGACCATCTGGCATGTGTAGAGGCCCTGGCTCTTGGGGGACATGACATTCCAGTAGTTGGGGGATTTGAATCTCCTGTGCTGGTACTCAGGCGTGACTGGTACTGGGTCTGTGCATTTGTTCCTGGGGACTATCGCTGGAGGCAGCGCTGGTACTGGGCATTTGTTCCTGGGGCCTATCGCTGGCAGCAGCACTTGTACTGGGCCTGGGAATTTGTTCTTGGGGCCTATTGCTGGCGGCAGCGCTGGAACTGGGCCTGAGTATATAATCCTGGTTGCTGGCAGCTGCCTGGTTTCCAGAGTGCCGTGCCCTATTAGGAGGGACACATCCTTCCTCCGCATCATTTGCCGATTCACTATTCTCAATCGGTTCAAATGCCAAATTTGTTTCGGAATTAGAATTGGAATCTGATGAGAACTCCCTGCTGCTCTCATCAGTCATTTAGAGGATCTGGAACGCCTCCTCACTAGAATAAAATCTTTTGGACATGACGCTGGTGGCTGTGTGACAGGTGGCAGGTGACGGTCACTGATGGGCTGTGCGATGGGTGGCAGGTGATGTTCACTGATGTTCAGTGACAGGCAACGGTCACTGATGGGTGAAATGCAGCGGACGGTGATGGACACTGTTGGGTGACGGTCACTGACTAGTGACAGACCACGGTCACTGATGGGTGATGGATGATGGCTGATGGTCACTGATGGGTGCTGGGTGACAGGTGACAGGGCACAGTCACTGATGAGTGACAGGTGCACGCGCAGACGGTCACTGATGGTGATGGGTGACGGTCACTGATGGGTGATGGGTGATGGGTGATGGATGACAGTTGACGGTCACTGATGGGTGACAGGTGATGGTTGCTGATGGGTGATGGTGACAGGTGACGGTCACTGATGGATGCACTGCTGACGGTCACTGATGGCAATCTCTTATGTGACAGGTGCACTTTATGGGGTGACTGTTGCGTGACAGATGACAATGGGGGCGATGGGACAAGTGTTGTGCTTGTGCAGTACAATACAGACACAGATCGGTAACTCACTGCTCCTGGCTCTTCTCTCCTCACACTGGAAACGGTGTGTGAGAAGAGAAGAGCTGGTAACAGCTAGTTACAGCTCTGTGTTTACATTTAGTGATCAGCTGTGAAAGGATCACAGCCGATCACGTGGTAAACAGCTGCCTGCTGTTTACCAGCATTGGTGATGAGCAGTGTTCCCAGGAACACGGCGCCACAGACGTGCATGTGCAGCGCGCCTGCAAACGCGGCCATGCGCTATGCACAGTGAGGAGGAACCATCTGTGATCGGCCGTGACTTTATCACGGCCGATCATGTGGTAAACAGCCATGACCAATGGCTGTTCACCCCCCTTGGTGGCGAGCGGTGTCTCTGGGACACGCCACCACTGAAGGAACAGGGATGCGTGCGCAAGATCGTACGCATTCCCTGTTTGAATGGAGGGCCATCATATGACGCCCTCCCAGAATGAGAGCCGCATCGCCTGGCCGTCATATGATGGACGGCAGGCGGCAAGCGGTTAATGTCTAAACCACTGGCAACAAATGTGAATACACCCCTAAGTAAAAATGTCCCAATTGGGCTCAATTAGCCATTTTTCCTCCCCGGTGTCATGTGACTCATTTGTGTTACAAGGTCTCAGGTGTGAATGAGGAGCCGGTGTGTTAAATTTGATGTTATCGCTCTCACTCTCTCATACTGGTCACTGGAAGTTCAACATGGCACCTCATGGCAAAGAACTCTCTGAGGATCTGAAAAAAGAATTGTTGCTCTACATAAAGATGGCCTAGGCTATAAGAAGATTGCCAAGACCCTGAAACTGAGCTGCAGCATGGTGGACAAGACCATACAGCGGTTTAACAGGACAGGTTCCACTCAGAACAGGCCTTTCCATGGTCGACCTATAAAGTTGAGTGCATGTGTTTAGCGGCATATCCAGAGATTGTCTTTGGGAAATAGATGTATGAGTGCTGTCAGCATTGCTGCAGAGGTTGAAGTGGTGGGGGGTCAGCCTGTCAGTGCTCAGACCATATGCCGCACACTGCATTGTGCTTCATCTTTAGAAGAATAAGCCTCTTCTAAAGATGAAGCACAAGAAAGCCCGCAAACAGTTTGCTGAAGACCAGCAGACTAAGGACATGGATTGCTGGAACCATGTTCTTAGTCTGATGAGACCAAGATAACTTATTTGGTTCAGATGGTGTCAAGCATGTGTGGCGGCAAACAGGTGAGGAGTACAAAGACAAGTGTGTCTTGCCTACAGTCAAGCATGGTGGTGGGAGTGTCATGATTTGGGGCTGCATGAGTGCTGCCGGCGCTGAGGAGCTACATGAATGCCAACATGTACTGTGACATACTGAAGCAAAGCATGATCCCCTCCCTTCGGAGACTGGGCCGCAGGGCAATATTCCAACATGATAACGACCCCAAACACACCTTCAAGACGACCACTGACTTGCTAAAGAAGCTGAGGGTAAAGGTGATGGACTGGCCAAGCACTGACCTAAACCCTATTGAGCATCTGGAGCATCCTCAGTGGAAGGTGGAGGAGCGCAAGGTCTCTAACACCCACCAGCTCTGTGATGTCATCATGGAGGAGGGGAAGAGGACTCCAGTGGCAACCTGTGAAGCTCTGGTGAACTCCATGCCCAAGAGGGTTAAGGCAGTGCTAGAAAATAATGGTGGCTACACAAAATATTGAGACTTTGGGCCCAATTTGGACATTTTCCCTTAGGGGTGTACTCACTTTTGTTTCCAGCGGTTTAGACATTAATGGCTGTGTGTTGAGTTATTTTGAGGGGACAGCAAATTTACACTGTTATACAAGCTGTACACTCACTACTTTACATTGTAGCAAAGTGTCATTTCTTCAGTGTTGTCACATGAAAAGATAGAAGAAAATATTTACAAAAATGTGAGGGGTGTACTCACTTTTGTGAGATATTGTATATTGCTACCCCCACAGGAGCCACTCAGGAATTTCTGAGTGGCTCCTGTGGGGTTCTCTGATTCTCTGTTCACCTTGACTCCAAGAAGAGCCTCAGCCCCCCTGATACACCTGGTTGACTGAAAGTTACTGCGAGCACTTCTAAAGATACAAGTCTACCGGTATTTAATAGTGCTAATTCACAGCCAAGTTAATGTTATCTACAAGTTGTGTCTAAAAGGTTCAGTGCATGGTTCAATTTCTCAACAGCAACATGGGCCAGGTGCGCGCGTATACACGTGGCTATCCAGAGACACGTTGTGACGTGCTATGATGACAGACTTCCGGGGCAAACCAGAAGTCAGCGCATCTAATACCCTGTAAACACGACCGGTTTTGCCGTCGGAATAAACTCTGAAGGTTTTTTATGACGGAGATCCGACGTGTTGCCTACACACGGTCACACCAAGGTCCGACCGTCCAGAACGCGGTGACGTACAACACGTACGATGGGACTAGAAAAACGGAAGTTCAATAGCCAGTAGCCAATAGCTTCCGCCTCGTACTTGCTTCAGAGCATGCTTCGTTTTGGTGCGTCGGAACATCATACAGATGAACGTTTTTTCCGATAGTAATTTGTTCCGTCGCAAAAAGATAGAGCATGTTCTCTATCTAAGTCCGTCTGAATTTTTGATGGAAAAAGTCCAATGGGGCATACACACAGTCGCAATATACGCTGAAGATCTCCCACCGGACTTTTTCTGTCGGTCGTGTGTACGCGGCATAAGGGTATCACTTCCGGTCGCGGCCTGAATAAACAAGGATTTCAGCAAAATGGCCGAAAAATGAGGATTTATTACCATAATGCAGAGGTAGAACCGAGGTGGAAACGATATCTCGCCAGATATCTTAATATATCAATAAAAATACCAGGATATCTCACAATAAAATATAAAGTCAATGGGGAAATGAGATTATCTAAAAGTAATTTGCGTCACATATTTAATTCTGAACTGAAGGCGTTCTAAGAGTAGCAATTCAATGGATATAGGAATGACAATGGAAATAGGGAACAAGAATGAAAAACTAATCAAAATAAGGGAAGTTGTAAGATAACAATGATAATAATAAAAAAACTAGATCACCAATGTATAAAAACGTTAGGAAAAACGAATGATCATTAATAAAGCAATTAATATCAAACTCAATGTTATGTCCTAACGGATATAAAGGACATAACATTGAGTTTGATATTAATTGCTTTATTAATGATTATTCATTTTTCCTAACGTCGATAAAAGTGATCTGGCGGCAAATCCGCCACGGAGGCAACTTTTATCTTCAAGCGGACCGAAAAATACCGGGCTATCTGCTTCCACAACCCTGTTTTTTAACGTCAAAGGACCTATGTATAACAATGGCGGACGGTCGGGATGTGGTTAAACTTCAGCTTTATTTGCACCCTACAGCAGCATCTGCAATAAAGGGTTACCTATCACTTCCCAGCAGCTAAGAGTCATATTATCAATAAAACATTTTGTGGTTAGGAGTATCACTTTTGTATGGAGTTCATTAAGTGGAGATTACTAAAAGCAGTAGATTGTTTACTGTGCAAAAATCCATGAAATGTTTCTTTTCTTCCTACATATGGTCATGCTGTAGTTATCATGTCTATGGCAGTAGCCTGCTAAATTAGGGGATGGGTGCTTAAAAGGTCTTACAGCTCTTTGCAGTAATTGTTTCACCCCTGCCTTCCTTACACACATCAGTTGTAAGTTCTAATACTATTAGCAAAGTGTTATTAAAAAAGCATCGCTAGCGAATATTAAAGTGGTGGTAAACCTCAGACGTGAAATATGAACAAAGCGTATCCCTCTATAGTGTGTACTTGTCTCAATTAGGAGCACTAAGTGTAATTTCTCTCTGCTGCCTCCTTCCTCTGCTATCTGCATGAGACACTTCTGACAAGTTTTTCTGACACACTTATGCCATGTACACACGAGCAGACTTCTCGTCGGACTGAACTCTGAAGGACGAAACTAACTTCCCACCAAAGTCCGATCGTTTCGAACGTGATGACGTACAACCAGACTAGAAAAGGCAGTTCAATAGCCAGTAGCCAATAGCTGCCCTTGCGTCATTTTCAGTTCATCGGACTAGCATACAGACAAACGTTTTTTTTTATAGGGATCGAGTCCGTCAGAAAAATTTGAAACATGTTCCATTTCTAAGGTCCATCAGATTTTTTGACAGAAAAGGTCCGATGAAGCCCACACACGATCGGAATGTCCGACGGATTCGTACCGTCGGACCTTTTTCTGCCGGAAAGTCCGCTCGTGTGTACGCGGCATAAGAGAAAAATGGTGACATGGGGAGGGAGCTCCAGCACACAGCCTGTGATCGACAGCCTCAGCTGTCTCTTCCCTCTCTTCTGTCTCAGTTGTCTCTTCCCTCCAATCAGCTCTCAGAGCTCTCCTCAGTGAGCTCCTCAGAGTGTATTTTCAGCGCCCCTGTTTTCTGACAGCTTTGACAAGTTTTATAAATTCTCCACTTTGAATGGTTAGGGAGAAGAGGGGGGCTGCAGATAAACAAGTACAACTTACAGTATGTAGAAGGATTTGTTTCATCTCTGTGTAGCACTCTGCTGCTATCTCTCCTTGCGCAGGGTGACTGGCCTTGTCTCCGCCCCTCCTGTAGTTTTCTGCAAGCAGCCTGTAGTGGGTGGAGCCTGCATGGGCCCCTCCCACAGCTCTGCCTTCTGCACACTCTGTGTGCAGCACAGCCAGGGCTGGGACAAGGGGTGGGCAGGAGGGAAAGCTGCCCTGGGCACGGTGGGGATTTGTGATAGAAGGGGTGCTTTGGAGGGAGGTTTTTGAACTAGGAGGGTGGATTTGTGTTAGGAAGGGGTGTGGGGGTGGGATTTGTGTTAGTAGGAGACATTTTGGGGGGGGGATTAGTGCTGGGAATAGGGGATTGGGAGGAGGTAGAGGATTCATGCCCAGAGGGTAAATTTGGGGGGTAGAGGAGGGATTTGGGGAGAGTGATAATGTGAGCTGGGAGAGGGGATTTGTACTGGAAGAGGGAGAATTTTTGTTTAGGGAGAATTTTGGCTTGCAAAGGGAATTTATGTCTAGGGGGTAAGTGTGAAGATTAGTGCTCTTTTTTTTGGGGGGGGGGGGGGGTGAGGAGATTTTTGCTGACATATAATTCTCATACATTTGGGGGGGCACCGTTTGGCATCTTTGCCCTGGGCTCTAGATGACCTTTGCTTCGGCACTAAGCACAGCGATGATATTACGTTTGCTATAAGAAAGTAATTGGGTTAGCAAATGCATTTGGATGCAATGGATTTACAGTATCTCACAAAGTGAGTACACCCCTCAAATTTTTGTAAATATTTTATTCTATCTTTTCATGTGACAACACTGAAGAAATGACACTTTGCTACAATGTAAAGTAGTGAGTGTACAGCTTGTATAACTGTGTAAATTTGCTGTCCCCTCAAAATAACTCAACACACAGCCATTAATGTCTAAACCACTGGCAACAAAAGTGAGTACACCCCTAAGTGAAAATGGCCAAATTGGGCCCAATGTGTTAATATTTTGTGTGGGCACCATTATTTTACAGCACTGCCTTAACCCTCTTGGGCATGGAGTTCAGCAGAGCTTCACAGGTTGCCACTGGAGTCCTCTTCCACTCCTCCATGACGACATCACGGAGCTGGTGGATGTTAGAGAAAATGTCCAAATTGGACCCAAAGTGTCAATATTTTTTTGAGGGGACAGCAAATTTACACTGTTATACAAGCTGTACACTCACTACTTTACATTGTAGCAAAGTGTCATTTCTTCAGTGTTGTCACATGAAAAGATAGAATAAAATATTTTCAAAAATGTGAGGGGTGTACTCACTTTTGTGAGATACTGTAGATCTTTATATTACTATGGGGATCACCAGCAGCGAGAAGGAGGTCATGATTGCTCTATATAGGTATATATTCTTTAATATTAAAATGGTAAAAGATCTAAGGGGTTAAAACACATTGAGGGTGATTACAGGAACTTAATACATACAATCTTGAGGGAAAGGAGGGACAAGGGGGACATGACTGAAAGTTAATGTCAGAGGTCAGGCTTGGAGACCAGTATTTATAGCAGTAGAGAAGCTCCCACCACCCAGGTGGATAAGAGAACAAGCAGCTCACCCTGGCACATGACGTGGGCTCACCCAAGATGCGGGGTCTAGGTACTAACTGGTGTTCACCAGAGCTCCTGATGGTGGAGATGGGTTTTGCTGCGTGTTAGTGCCAGATTGCTGTCCTTAGGATCACGCCACCAGGAGGTGAGCAAGCCGTGGTCCAGTAGAAGCTATAGCAGGCAGGGATCAAGCAGAAGCGTAGTCAGTAAACAAACCAAATGTCAGTAACAAGTGGTTGCAGGCTGGGATCAAGCAGAAGCACAGTTGAGGAACAAGCCAAAGGTAATGAGTGGTAGCAAAGATACAGATGGCAGCAAGAGCTAGAGGAGAGATATTGGCTGGAGAGAGCACAATAAACTCGCAAACAGAAAGTGCAAAGGCATAGTTTAAATGGGAAGTTCATAGGAGGAGCAAGGTGTTCAAGGTCCACAAGAAACAGTACACAAGGCAGGATTGTCCAATGGATCAGACAGGGTGCTGTTCAGTATTGCTGGTGGATCAGCAAGAGAAGATATTGCCAGATAAAGCAGAGGTCGCAGGTTCAGACCTCGGTCCTGACAGTTAACACATATAAGCTTGAGGAAAGAAAGAAACATTTACTGTAAATATGTAAAGGCTGTGAATAAGGTTCAGTATTATCAATATGAATCTAAGTTCAAGAACACAGGGTCATGACACCCAGCTAGGAGAAGGAAAGTGTAAAACAAACCTTAAAGGAGAAGTACAGTCAAAGCTAATTTGTTCTGTGACCTGTTTTCAGCAGAAATCGGGCTGAAGCCTTCTGTTGGCTGACGTCACAGAGCCGGTCCAGGTTCGGAAAAGATTGCGACCGTATGGTCGGGATCCGCCCACATGCCTGGACCGGCACCCGGCTCAGCCTCTCAGCGAGCCGCTGAGAGGCTGAGCCGGCTGCTCCCTCTCCCCACCACAGCCCAGCGCTCCAGTGACTCACAGTCACCAGCTCTCTGCTCATGGTTTGGCGTTGTCTGATCGCTCGGTTCTTAGTCCTAGAGCCGGCAAGGGACAGATGCAACATGGGACTGATGCTGCATCCACCTAGGTAACTGATTCAAAATGTAAAAAAAATCCATACATCTTTTTTTAATAAAGTATAATTTTACTGAAACAATAGGTAATTCTTGGAAAAAACTTCCAGCAGAGGTAGTGAGCCAGCCAACAGTAAGTGATTTTCAACAAGCATGGGACACACGTACAATATACTCAGCCCAGTAGGTTGAAAAAAAAACAAGTAAAAATAAAAAAAAAAGGTTCAGACTTGATGGACCTTTTGGTCACTTTTCTATGTTTCTATAACTGTAAAAGCTGTTACATGTTTTGCATGTTCTTTCAAAGCTCTTTGTGAACCTGGCTACGTTCATCACAGAACAATTAAAAAAAAAAAAAAAAAAAAGAAGGCATCAACCCCTCAGGAGTCAAGCACAGACTGGATTCCACAGTCATCTCAATTCTAAAGAGACAGCCGGTGTGCGCAGTGCCGTGTGACTTTCTTTAATACCTCTACGTTCAGAAATTAGGATGAATTATTCCACCGCAGCCAACATATAAAGGTTTTAATCTCCTTCACTTATGTACATGGTGTTTTGAGAATTGTCTAAGTTCCTATTGCTATTATATCATTTTCATTTCAAATAAATACATCTTGCCTCCTGCTTAGAATTCATGAAATTGTTTCTATGTTAGTCAAATAGAAAGCCTTCAAAACTCATCCCGGTAAGAATTAATAAGGTGAGGTGCTAACCTTGAGGGTCCTATATGAAACCCGAATTTAAGCGCTTGCTCACGCGTTTTGAATAAGAATGGAGACTTGGCTCCCAGTCCGCATTGTGCGTGTCTGTTCATCACAAATTCTATGGCAGTCTAGTGACTCAAGAAACAAGTTGTGCCTCTGTATAATGTTCAAAACAGATTACTGTTGTAATTTATTGTCATAATGGAATAGATGAAGTGTGCTGCGCATCCATCACTGCGTGACTGTACCATTCTTTATACATAAATGTATTCGATCCTTCCAAGACTAAAGGAGAAAATTCACATTTAAGTTTCTTTCTTTTTTTTTGTTTGCCTTGGGCTTTTCTTTACTAAAAAGATCAAGATTTTTATAAAGAAGCTGTTGCACAATTTATGTTCAACATTCAGCCGTTCCCTATGTAGGGTTGGGTTTATTACCATTGAAAAGAGGTACATAACATCTTATGTTAAGTTTTATTTGGTGCCTATTGGTTGGGAGAAAAAGTATATTATGCTTAAAGGTATTTATATAGTGCTGAAAAAATTGTGTAGCACTATATAGTCACATCAGCCCCTGCCCTCAAGGAACCTATAGTCTAAGATCCCTATCTCACATACATACAGTATCTCTCGAAAGTGAGTACACATTTTTGTAAATATTTTATTCTATCTTTTCATGTGACAACACTGAAGAAATGACACTTTGCTACAATGTAGAGTAGTGAGCAGTGGCGGCCCATCCATAGGGACTCACGGGCGCCGCCCCCCCCCAGGCAGTCAAAAAAATAAAATAAAAACAAAAATATTTTTTTTAAGCTGGCCCTTTGAAAAAAAAAGTTCCTTAAGTGCACTGTGTTCGGACACCGGACACAGTGCACTATGGGAAGCACCACGTCTATTCAATCACGAGATTGCAGACGCGGCACTTCATTTGCTGGCTTTTGTCCCTACTTGCTGCGCTTTCCAAGGCGCCGACTAGCTTCCACCTGGCGTTTGTATCCATTACTATGGCCGGGTGGTTTGATTGAAATCTGAGTTAGATGTCACTTCCTGTTTTCTCTCTCCCATTGCGCCCGAGAGAGAGAAAACTAGAAGTATGAGGAGTGGACTCCTCCATCTTCACTGCCAGTGGCAGTAGATGACAACACAGCAAGGTAAGTACCGCTGTGCTCCCGTGGAGAAGGGGGGGAAGGGGGGTTTGATGTGACACAGGCTGCGTTTAATGGAACATGGCTGCATTTAATGGGACACAGGCTGCATTTGATGGGACACAGGCTGCATTTTATGTGACACAGGCTGCATTTGATGAGACACAAGCTGCGTTTTATGTGACAAAGGCTGCATTTGATGGGACACATTTGATGCGCTTCAATCGTCTTGACACCATAACAACTATGGATGATTGAAGTGCTAACACCAGGTGTTTGGAGTACCGTATATACTCGAGTATAAGTCGTTCTGAGTATAAGTCGAGGCCCTAATTTACCACAAAAAAAATGGGAAAAACGTATTGACCCGAGTATAAGACGAGGGTGAGAAATGCACAGCTACTGTAAGTGGAAAAGAGGGTCAACAATGCCCATTTGCAGCATCACTGTGCCCATTTGCATGCCTCACTGTGCCCATTTGCAGCCATAGGTCCCCTGAACTTCAAACTCAGTAGTTAAGGGTTCCTAGATGCCCCCTAGCTGCAGCCAAAATTTGGGGTCTCTGAACCCAAAGGGTCCCGAAATCCCAAAATGACATTGCTGCAGATGGACACAGTTGACCGAATTTGGGGCCCCGTATCTCGGGGCCACTTAGTGCTAGGAACCCTAAATTTGGTGTGCAAACCCAGTGAAACTAGCACCATAAAATTTCCAAAGCTGGAGTTTCTAGCACCAAGTGGCCCCGAGATACAGGGCCCCAAAAATCAGTTCAGAAAATGTCAAGTACTTTTCTGCAGCAGAGAATGACATTTTCTGAACCAGATTTGGGGCCCCGTATCTCAGGGCCACTTGGTGCTAGGAACCCCAGCTTTGGATATGTGATGGTACCAGTTCTACTGGGTTTGCACACCAAATTTGGGGTTCCTAGCACTAAGTGGCCCAGAGATATGGCACCCCAAATTCGGTTCAGAAAATGTCAAGCACTTCTGCAGCAGAGAATGACATTTTCTGAACCGATGTTGGGGCCCAGTATCTCAGGGCCACTTAGTGCTAGGAACTTCATCTTTGGATATGTTGTGGAACCAGTTCCACTGGGTTTGCACACCACATTTGGGGTTCCTAGCACTAAGTGGCCCTGAGATACGGGGCCCCAAAGTCGGTTTGGAAAATGAAATTTTTTACTGCAGAAAAGTGCTTGACTCAAGTATAAGTCGAGGGGGGCACTTTCAGCACAAAAAAATGTGCTGAAAAATTCGACTTATACTCGAGTATATACGGTATCTTTATCTGCTGATTGTTAAACTTTCTAGAATACACATATTTATATTGTTGTGTAGGATCTGGGCCTGCTGTCCCTCCATCCCTCTCTCCCTCTCTACCTCGTTCATCTCAGATGCTAACCACACCACCTTAGATCCACGCCCACTATTTTGCTGAAACCACGCCCATTTTCATCAAGTGGGAGGGGTCAAAAAGGAAGGGCAGGGTCTGGTGCCCCCCCATCCTAAAACTTCACCATCCGTCACTGGTAGTGAGTGTACAGCTTGTATAACAGTGTAAATTTTCTGTCCCCTCAAACAACTCAACACACAGCCATTAATATCTAAACCACTGGCAACAAAAGTGAGTACACCCCTAAGTGAAAATGGCCAAATTGGGCCCAATGTGTCAACATTTTGTGTGGCCTCCATTATTTTCCAGCACTGCCTTAACCCTCTTGGGCATGGAGTTCACCAGAGCTTCACAGGTTGCCACTGGAGTCCTCTTCCACTCCTCCATGACGACATCACTGAGCTGGTGGATGTTAGAGACTTTGCACTCCTCCACCTTCCATTTAAGGGTGCCCCACAGATACTCAGTAGGGTTTAGGTTTGGAGACATTCTTGGCCAGTCCATCACCTTTACCCCCAGCTTCTTTAGCAAGACAGTGGTCGTCTTGGAGGTGTGTTTGGTCGTTATCATGGTGGAATACTGCCCTGCGGCCCAGTCTCCGAAGGGAGGGGGGATCAGGCTCTGCTTCAGTATGTCACAGTACATGTTGGCATTCATGGTTCCCTCAATGAATTGTAGCTCGCCAGTGCCGGCAGCACTCATGCAGCCCCAGACCATGACACTCCCACCACCATGCTTGACTGTAGGCAAGACACACTTGTCTTTTTACTCCTCACCTGGTTGCCGCCACGCACGCTTGACACCATCTGAACCAAATAAGTTTATCTTGGCCTCATCAGACCACAGGACATGGTTCCAGTAACCCATGTTCTTAGTCTGCTTGTCTTCAGCAAACTGTTTACAGGCTTCCTTTTGCATCATCTTTAGAAGAGGCTTCCTTCTGAGATGACAGCCATGCAGACTGCAAGTCGATACAGTGTGCGGCCTATGGTTTGTGCACTGACAGGCCCCCCACCCCTTTAATCTCTGCAGCAATGCTGGCAGCACTAATACATCTATTTCCAAAAGACAACCTCTGGATATGACGCTGAGCACGTGCATTCAACTTCTTTGGTAGACCATGGCGAGGCCTGTTCTGAGTGGAACCTGTCCTGCTAAAAGGCTATATAGTCTTGGTCATTGTGCCAAGTTTCAGGGTCTTAGCAATCTTTTTATAGCCTAGGCAATCTTTATGTAGAGCAACAATTCTTTTTTTCAGAACCTCAGAGAGTTCTTTGCCATGAGGTGCCATGTTGAACTTCCAGTGACCAGTATGAGAGAGTGAGAGCGATAACACCAAATTTAACACACCTTCTCCCCAGTCACACCTGAGACCTTATAACACTAAGACCCCTTTGGCACTGGGGTGCTTTTCAGGCACTTTTGGGCTAAAAATAGCACCTGTAAAGCACCTGAAAAACATCTCCCCTATCCAAGTATGAAAGCCAGAGTGCTTTCATACTGAGGGCGATGCGCTGGCAGGACGTTATAAAAAGTCCTGCAAGCAGCATCTTTGGGGCGGTGAAGGAGCGGTGTATACACCGCTCCTCCACTGCTCCTGCTCAATAAAATGAATGGGCACTGCTGCCGAAGCGCCTGCAAAGCGCCTCGGCATCGGCGATACACGGGCACATTTAACCCTTTATTCCCTCCGGTTAAAAGCGCCTGCTAGCAACCGAATAGTGCCGCTATAATGACAGTAAAGCACCGCTAAAATAGCGTTGTTTTATCGTCAATGCCTGCCCCAGTGTGAAAGCAGCCTAACAAGTCACATGACACCGGGGAGGGAAAATGGCTATCAGGAAAACTAAAAGGAAAAAAAAAAACACATATAAAAAACAAACAAAAAAACCCCAAAAAAGCAGCTTCCTGAAGATGTCCAATTACAGACGAAACTAGCTGAGGCAGTGTTCTCCAGCTAATATGTTACATCCTATCCCTGGAGAGCAAGCGAGCTCCCAGTTTTGGGCCATGGCGGCCCATAAGCCCATACCATAAGCGCTGTATGTACCTGATGCAGGTTCTTAAGCACATATAGTGTACTTGTGAGTGCAATGTAATTGTAAGGTTTTATATGGTTTAATAAAGTCAGCTGCTTTGCTCAAATAAACCTTTTCCCTGATACTGTTTTTTGAGTGGTGGTGAATGGCAATGGAAGGAATCGCATCATGGTACTTGTGAGTGGTCAAGTTGGTGACAAGATACACTTGTGGGTCCAACCAAAAAAAAGTTAAGTGGGACCTATCTAGTAATAGAAGGTCCATCCCTGTTTGGTCCTGGAGCACCTGGAAGTGGTTACGTGTTTATCTGTTACTAATGGCACCAGCACCTATGCACTCAGCTTTTATTTTTTAAGCAACTGTTATTTGAATGAGACTAAAGCCTCATACACACGATCGGATTTTTGTCCGGGAATTGGGTGATAACAGACTGCCTAAAATCCGACCATTAGTATGCTCCAGACAATTGTTGTCCAACTTTCGGCCAACAAATGTTGGGTGGCAGGTTAGTAAATGTTCGGCGGACAACGGTCTGTTGTCAGATTTTTGTATCGTGTGTACACAAGTCCGTCACACAAAAGTTCAAAGTACAAACACGCATGCTTGGAATCAATGCTCACCAAACACAACATTAGCAAAAGGTGCCCATAGGGTGGCGCTCAAGAGTTGAAATTCCACGTAGTACGTCACTACGGCCGACAATTGTGTGCCATTTGTATGCAAGACAAGTTCCTGGCACACGCCCCTCAGACAAAAGTCTGACGCTTTGTTGGCCAACAATCCGATCGTGTGTACGAGGCTTAAGGCAGGCCATACATGAGTCGAATTTAGAAAGAATTTTCTTTTGAAAATCTTATCTAAGAATTTTCGTTCGAATTTTGCACTAGTGTGCTGCAGCAACAGCCGATTTTCATGCGGCAATCAAATTTGAGTAATCGGGCATGTTGGAAATTTTTTGCTGCCATTATTTACTACCATGCAAAGTGATTGGTGGGTGTGGTGAAGGGTGAGAGATCTTAAAGGATCTTGTTTATCATGTCACATGTTCCCATTTTCTTTCTTACAAAAAGTAATTTAATCATCTGCTATATTTGTATTTAAAATAATAAACTATGGTCTTACATTTGGACGAATGCCAATGAAATAAAACTCCTTGATAAGAAGAGGTTGATGAGTCAGCTTTTAGCACTATGATTGAACACAGGTTGATGGAAGAAATGGGTAGACATGTGCAATTTGTTTTGTTCCGAATTCTTTTTTTTTACAAATTTTAACAAACTAGTTAATTTGGAAATATCCAAATTAACAAAAACCCGTTTAACAAATTTTTCAGAATATTCGTAAATTCGTAAATTCGTAAATTCGAAAATTCCTAAATTTCTAAATTTGTAAATTCGAAAATTTGAAAATTCGTACATCCAAAAACCCGAAAATTCGAAAATCTGAAATAATAGCCAACTAATAATAACTTAACTATTACTAACAGTTAAATTATAGGTATTGGAAATTCCTTTGAAATTTGGCTGTTAGTGAACGTAACGAAGTTACAAATTATCCGAAATATCGAATGCCGTATCTAAACTAAAAGAACGTGATAAATTAAAAATAATCAATTACAATAATAATAATAAAAACCTTGTATTATTATTTATTATTAATCTGTTCCTTTCCATTTGTTTAGATGTGGCATTCGTTATTTCGGATAATTCCTAACTTTGGGTTAAATTCGTATTAGTTACGTTTACTAACAGACAAATTTGAGAGGACATTCCAATACCTATAATTTAATAGTTAATTATTATTAGTTAGTTATTCTTTCGAATTTTTGGATTTTCTTTCTTATTTATTGACTTATGAATTTTCAAGTTTACGAATTGCGATCATAACGAATGACCCGAAAAACTGAAAAAAAAAACAATTTTTAGACAGCGCACATGTCTAGAAATGGGTGTCATTGTTTAAAGATCATGTACCCTTTACTGATACATTTAAGCAATGGTCATGCTTATTTTCGGATCATAGTTGGATCATAGTTGTTATGTGATATCCCTTGTTTTTTTGTTTTTTTTCAATTTAATTTCTATTGTGCTGTATTTTTATTGTATGATTTAAAGTGCAATACTCTGTCACACATCATCCAGACTGGTGAATGTGCTGCATCATAATGCTCTGGATTATCTCATTACATTGGTGTGGCAATAAAAAACTGATTAAAAAAAAGTATGTTTGTTAAATGCAATTATAATCTTATGGCAATGCTTTTGTTGAAAAGGATGGTTTAGCGACAGGGTCTCTTTAAGGAGGAATTTCACCTACTGCCCCTGTTTTTTTTTTGTTTTTTTTGTTTTTTTCAAATACCCTTTTTACTTTTATGTTGGGTTATCTTAAAAAATATATACTTATATGCCTTGCGAATCCATCATTAGTCTGTTGGGATTTGCTGCTCCATGCAAACCGGTTCTTCCTGTGCACCATCTTTACTTATGACATCATCTGAGACTGGTTGTCTCTTTCTGGTTCAGACACCCCCTGATAATGCACCATAAAAAAAACAGAAATTTCCAAGCTCAACTTACCTACCAGCCTGTGACCAACCAAATTGACCTGTCCAACAGTAGGCCTTAAAAACAAGGGTTTAGTTGCACACGTTCATAAATACATGCGTAAGCCACAGAGCCCAGACAAGGCACCCCATTTTCTGTGGACCAAAACTCTAGTTTCTGTGAGTCTCCAACAATAGAAGCATATGCATTCAGATGGACAGGTGTATGGCGGATAAACCTGGAGGGAGCCCACCCCTCCTTAAAGGCACAGGGGTGTCAGAAACCATGAAATCAGGCCAAGACAGAAGTACAGTTAAATCACACTTGTTTAATAATAAAAGTAAAAAGAACAAACGTAGTCAAAACATAGCCAAAGTTCAGTAACCAAAATGGATAGTCAGTCAAGCCAGAAGTCAGGGATCAATATAGTGGAACAGCAAGCAGGATACGGAGCCAGAAGGGATGTCAGCAAAGCAAGTCATGAACAGGATTGTAGGAGATAGTTTCTGTGATGTTGACCAAGGTGAAGGCAGAGCTCCTCTGGACTTGACGGCTTAAGTAGGCAGGACTGACGAGCAGGATATCATCAACAGCTGAGCAACTGTGGAGAGATAGGAGCTGGCAATTAGCCGACAGCTGAGCTGCCAGCTCAAAAAAGGAAGGGCTGAGCCCAGCCCTGACAAGGGGCACACTGAACACCCAGCCCATAGCACTATGACAGCAAAGGTGTCAGTGCGTTGCCAGCTATACCATACTCTGATTGCTGTATTGCAGACGGTGACCCCTGGGATTTGCGCTGTGTGTGAACGGGGGCCAAATGTTTGGTACCCAAAGAGATATGAAGGCACACAAATACCAAAGAGGGTGGCACCAATATTATTTGGTGAGTTAGTAGTAACAAATAATAAGACCGCGGCAAGGTGCTTACTTAACAGTCCCAAACAATATGACACAGAGCCTGGATTTTGCAAAAGCATTTTAAACAGTTCCCCATAAACGTTTACTGTACAAAATAAGGTCCGTTGGCATGGACCATAGGGTGAGTACATGGATTGAAAACTGGCTACAAGGCCGAGTTCAGAGCGTGGTGATAAATGGGGAGTACTCGGAATGGTCAGGGTGGATAGTGGGATCCCCCAGGGTTCTGTGCTGGGACCAATCCAGTTTAATTTGTTCATAAACGACCTGGAGGATGGGATAAACAGTTCAATCTCTGTATTTGTGGACAATACTAAGTTAAGCAGGGCAATAACGTCTCTGCAGGATGTGGAAACCTTGCAAGAAGATCTGAACAAATCAATGGGGTGGGCAACTACATGGCAAATGGGGTTCAATGTAGAAAAATGTAAAATAATGGATTTGGGTGGCAAAAATCTGAATGCAATCTATACACTGGGGGGAGAACCTCTGGGGGAATCTAGGATGGAAAAGGACCTGGGGGTCCTAGTAGATGATAGGCTCAGCAATGGCATGCAATGCCAAGCAGCTGCTAACAAAGCAAACAGAATATTGGCATTAAAAAGGGGATCAACTCCAGAGATAAAACGATAATTCTCCCGCTCTACAAGACTCTGGTCCGGCTGCACCTGGAGTATGATGTCCAGTTCTGGGCACCAGTCCTCAGGAAGCACCAGTCCTCAGGAAGGATGTACTGGAAATGGAGTGAGTACAAAGAAGGGCAACAAAGCCAATAAAGGGTCTGGAGGATATTAGTTATGAGGAAAGGTTGTGAGTACTGAACTTATTCTCTCTGGAGAAGAAACGCTTGAGAGGGGATATGATTTCAATTTATAAATACCATACTGGTGACTAGGGATGTGCCGAACACCCCCCTGTTCGGTTCGCACCAGAACATGCGAACAGGAAAAAAGTTTGTTCGAACATGCGAACACCGTTAAAGTCTATAGGACACGAACATGAATCAAAAGTGCTAATTTTAAAGGCTTATATGCAAGTTATTGTCATAAAAAGTGTTTGGGGACCTGGGTCCTGCCCCAGGGGACATGGATCAATGCAAAAAAAAGTTTTAAAAACGTCCGTTTTTTCAGGAGCAGTGATTTTAATAATGCTTAAAGTCAAACAATAAAAGTGTGATATTCCTTTAAATTTCGTACCTGGGGGGTGTCTATAGTATGCCTGCAAAGGGGCGCATGTTTCCCATGTTTAGAACAGTCTGACAGAAAAATGAAATTTCAAAGGAAAAAAGTCATTTAAAACTACTCGTGGCTATTGCATTGCCGGTCCGACAATGCACATAAAAGTTCATTGATAAAAACGGCATGGGAATTCCCCACAGGGGAACCCCGAACCAAAATTTTAAAAAAAAATGACATGGGGGTCCCCCTAAATTCCATACCAGGCCCTTCAGGTCTGGTATGGATTTTAAGGGGAACCCCGCACCAAAATTTAAAAAAAAAAACGGCGTGGGATCCCCCAAAAATCCATACCAGACCCTTATCCGAGCATGCAACCTGGCAGGCCGCAGGAAAAGAGGGGGGGACGAGAGAGTGCCCCCCCCTCCTGAACCATAGCAGGCCACATGCCCTCAACATTGGGAGGGTAATTTGGGGTAGCCCCCCAAAACACCTTGTCCCCATGTTGATGATAAGGGCCTCATCCCCACAACCCTGGCCGGTGGTTGTGGGGGTCTGCGGGCAGGGGGCTTATCGGAATCTGGAAGCCCCCTTTAACAAGGGGACCCCCAGATCCCACCCCCCCGTGTGAAATGGTAAGGGGTACAAAAGTACCCCTACCATTTCACTAAAAAACTGTCAAATATGTTAAAAATGACAAGAGACAGTTTTTGACAATTCCTTTATTTAAATGCTTCTTCTTTCTTCTTTCTTCTATCTTCCTTCATCTTCTTCTTCTGGTTCTTCTGGCTCTTCTGGTTCTTCCTCCGGCGTTCTCATCCAGCATCTCCTCCGCGGCGTCTTCTATCTTCTTCTCCTCGGGCACGGTGACTTGACGGGACTTCCCTGTGACGGCATGGGGAATGCCACAGGGAAGTCCCGTCATGTCCCGTGCATCAGAGGGGGGCAGGGTCACCGGGTGGCCCCGCCCCCCGTTATTTAAGATGGCGGGAGCCTCCCTCTATGCCAGCATGGGTGCAGAGCAGCCCGGAGAAGAAAATGAAGAAGAGAAGAAGAGAAGAAGATGAAGAAGAAGATGAAGAAGGGAAGAAGATGAAGAGAAGAGTGGGAGCCTACCCCATGCCATGGGTGCGGAGCGGCCCGAGGAGAAGAAGATAGAAGACGCCGCGGAGGAGATGCTGGACGAGAATGCCGGAGGAAGAACCAGAAGAGCCAGAAGAACCAGAAGAAGAAGATGAAGGAAGATAGAAGAAAGAAGAAGCATTTAAATAAAGGAATTGCAAAAACTGTCTCTTGTCATTTTTAACATTCTTGACAGTTTTTTAGTGAAATGGTAGGGGTACTTTTGTACCCCCTTACCATTTCACACAGGGGGGGCCGGGATCTGGGGGTCCCCTTGTTAAAGGGGGCTTCCAGATTCCGATAAGCCCCCCGCCCGCAGACCCCCACAACCACCGGCCAGGGTTGTGGGGATGAGGCTCTTGTCCTCATCAAATGGAGACAAGGTGTTTTGGGGGGCTACCCCAAAGCACCCCCTCAAAGTTGAGGGCATGTGGCCGGCCTGGTACAGTTCAGGAGGGGGGCCACTCTCTCCCCCCCCTCTTTTCCTGCGGCCTGCCAGGTTGCGTGCTCAGATAAGGGTCTGGTATGGATTTTTGGAGGGAACCCACGCCGTTTTCTTTTTAAAATTTTGCCCGGGTTTCCCCTTAATATCCATACCAGACCTGAAGGGCCTGGTATGGAATTTAGGGTAAACCCCATGTCATTTAAAAAAAAAAATTTGGTTCGGGGTTCCCCTGTGGGGAATTCCCATGCCGTTTTTATCAATGAACTTTTATGTGTATTGTCGGACCGGCAATGCAATAGCCGCGAGTAGTTTTAAATGACTTTTTTCCTTTGAAATGTCATTTTGCTGTCAGACTGTTCTAAACACGGGAAACATGCGCCCCTTTACAGGCATACTATAGACACCCCCAAGGTATGAAATTTAAAGGGATATTACACTTTTATTGTTTGACTTTAAGCATTATTAAAATCACTGCTCCTGAAAAAACGGCCGATTTTAAAACTTTTTTTGCATTGATCCATGTCCCCTGGGGAAGGACCCAGGTCCCCAAATACTTTTTATGACAATAACTTGCATATAAGACTTTAAAATTAGCACTTTTGATTTCGACTATAGACTTTTAAAGGGTGTTCCGCGGCATTCGAATTTGCCGCAAACACCCCAAATTGTTCGCTGTTCGGCGAACTTGCGAACAGCCAATGTTCGAGTCGAACATGAGTTCGACTGGAACTCGAAGCTCATCCCTACTGGTGACCTCACAATAGGGATAAAACTTTTTCGCAGAAGGGAGTTTAACAAGACTCGTGGCCACTCATTAAAATTAGAAGAAAAGAGCTTAAACCCTAAACTGAGGGTTCTTTACTGTAAAAATAAGAATGTGGAATTCCCTTCTACAGGCGGTGGTCTCAGCAGGGAGCATCGATAGTTTAAAAAAAGATTAGTTAAGCACCTGAACGACTGCAACATACAAAAATATACAATGTAATACTGACATATAATCACAAACATAGGTTGGACTTGATGGACTTCTGTCTTTTTTTCAACCTCACTTACTATGTAACTAAGTAACTATGTAACTATGTATGTAACTATGATTCCACCAGAACTTGGGTATGACAGCTCTTAACAAAGTTGGCCACACTTTAACACAGTCTTTATTCTCGAGCAGTCATTTGAATAGGACCTACGTTACCGGTAGGGTTACCAGCTCATCCCCTTAAAACACATAGTAATTACACAGGTTCTGTGGCTGTTTAAGGTGGTAATTAAACTCACTTGGTGCCTTATCTGAATAAAATTAGCCTCAGAACCTGTGTAATTTATATGTGTTTGGGATTAAAGGGATGAAGTAGCAACCCTAGTTACCGGAGCAGTAACTGAGTGAAGGGGGTGGCTGATAGGCAGAGCAGCTGTGCAGGCACACTTAGTTGACAGGTAGAAAGACCCTTGTCCCAAATCTCTATAGTCCCTAGATAGTGGTGGCACAAGTGGAATCCCTACTCCTTCCCTTTTCAACAGGAACCTCTCCCTAGGGCTAATTACAATGTACCTAACCAGCAGGGATCAAGTCCCTACCCTAGCCACTTCGCAAATGCACACCAACCACGGTTGAACAGCTCTATTTATTAGCATTGCCCTCACCAATGATGGCTGCAGTGGTCAGCCAGGGCAGCAACGTCCATTAGTAAAGTAGCTGCTCCCTTGATGACACCTAAGGAGGCTTCAGAGGAATAAAGCTCCTCTCAACCTCCATACCCTCTGCACAGTGGCCAGTTGAACATCGCCATCTACAGAGGGGAGTATAAACTGCACCAGCCCGCAAGTGTATATCCCAGGAAGCTTAAAGTGTTTGTTACCCCAACATTTTATATTCCTGATATGTGTTTGCTGTACCATGTACTTGTATGAAAAAGTACCCTGCTTTTTTGTATGGCTTCCTTTGTGTGAAATCCCTGATGTCCCTGTCTGTTAGTCTGATTTCCTATTAAAACCCGACCCCACTAAGAAGAAGAGCTTACCATGGTCAATTCTCTATCTATACTGGGAACTCAGCCTGCTCTCCTCCAATGATTAGACTTGTCATAAAATGCCTCTACTGCTCTTTCAATGGGAAGCTCAGTGGGCTGTTGCATCTCCTCCCCCAGCTCTTATGCAGCTGAGAACAGAGGGTATGTGATCACTTAAAAATAAAAAAAAGGGAAAAAATAGGTACCGTATTTATCGGCGAATAACACGCACTTTTTCCCCTTAAAATCAGGGGAAAATCGTGGGTGCGTGTTATACGCCGATCCCCGCTAATTGTGATCCATTCACATAGCGTGTAGTTTTAAATATGGTGCCGTGGAGTTCGGAGGGACTCGGCGGAGCTGAACCAGCGCTGCCGAAATCATAGTGACTGGGCGGAGCCGAGATACACATAGTCGAGTGTTCTTGGCTCTTTCCGGCGCCGCTCACAGTCACGCCCAGTCCTGCCATTGGACCTGTGTTATGTCCATCATAGGGCGGGACTGGGCGAGACTGTGAGCGGCGCCGGAAAGATGTGTATATTGGCGGAAATATATGAATCTCGGCGGTGTTCGTTCAGCTCCGCCGAGTCCCTCCGAACTCCGCTGCGCCATATTTAAAACTACATGCTAAGTGTATGTCGGCAGCGATCTGTCCAAGCATGGACACTGGGGGCAAGGCTGCACTGACCACTGGGGCAAAGCTGCACTGACAAGGCTGCACTGACAAGGCTGCACTAGGGCAAAGCTGCACTGACAAGACTGCATTGGGGCAAAGCTGCACTGACAAGGCTGCACTGACAAGACTGCACTGGGGCAAAGCTGCACTGACAAGGCTGCAATGGACACTGGGGCAAGGCTGCACTGACACTGACAAGGCTGCAGATGGACACGATAACGCTGCATTGATGGGCATTTTAATGTAAGTTTTTTTCCTTAAACTTCCCTCCTAAACTTGGGGTGCGTGTTATACGCCGGCGCGTGTTATACGCCGATAAATACGGTACTTATGTTTTTATATGTATACATAAATATTTTGCTTTTCATTTCTATTTTAAAATGAATGGATAGTTTTACAAGGTGATCGTTTACAATCACTTTAACTGCTTCAGCCCCGGAAGATTTTACCCCCTTCCTGACCAGGGCACTTTTTGCGATTCGGTACTGCGTCGCTTTGAATGACAATTGTGTGGTCATGCGACATTGCACCCAAACAAAATTGACGTTCTTTTTTTCCCCACAAATAGAGATTTCTTTTGGTGTTATTTGATCACCTCTGCGGTTTTTATTTTTTGCGCAATAAACAAAAAAAGAGCAACAATTTTGAAAAAAAAAACATTATTTTTTACTTTTTGCTATAATAAATATCCCCCAAAAATATATATAAAAAAACATTTTTTTCCTCAGTTTAGGCCGTTACGTATTCTTCTACATATTTTTGGTAAAAAAAATTGCAATACGCGTATATTGATTGGTTTGCGCAAAAGTTATAGTATCTACAAAATAGGGGATAGATTTATGGCATTTTTATTTTTAATTATTTTTTTATTAGTAATGGCGGCGATCTGCGATTTTTATTGGGACTGCGACATTATGGCGGACACATCGGACACTTTTGACACTATTTTGGGATCATTGGCATTTATACAGCGATCAGTGCTATAAAAATTCACTGTAAATGACACTGGCACGGAAGGGGTTAAACACTAGGGGGAGATGAAGGGGTGAAATGTGTCCTAGGGAGTGATTCTAACTGTGGGGGGGATGGGCTTCAAGTCACATGACAGCGATCACCGCTCCCAATGACAGGGAGCGATGATCTCTGTCATGACACAAGGTAGAACGGGGAAATGCCTTGTTTACATAGGCACTTCCCTGTTCTGCGGCTCCGTGACACAATCGCCGGGAGATCAGAGGACATTGAGTCCGCCAGTCCCGCGGGCACGGTCACGCTGTAGGTGCGCGCCTGATATCTGCGGCTCTTAAAGGGGACGTAGAGGTACGCCCATTTGCCCACCACTGCCATTGTGCTGATGTATATGGGCGTGCAGCGGTCGGCAAGTGCAATTCTCATTTAGGTGGGTATGGAGGGGGGGGGGCAGAAAAGTGAAAAAAAAAAGGCAACTAAACAAGCAAAAAAGGAGTAACTATTCTAGACTGCAAGGGAGGGGGGATTTAAATAAAGTAAAGTCTAATATTGGAGTGAAGGTCCACTTTAAGTAACTTTTTTGCATTGCATAAAACTTTAGGGACAAACTAGCATGTGCAATAAATAATTGCGCTTAGAACCCACTGGGAACTTGTGATAAGAGTCCATTACTGCAGCTGAGCATAAACACAGGAAAGTTCTTTAAGGAAAACTTATTATTGTCTGGATTAAAACAAAAAAAGCACAAATACGAGGACTGCAGCCCAGTAGATGAAAATATCTGGAACTGAACGGAAGAGTTAATCCTGTTCTAATCCCTTTTCAATAAGTGACATTTAAAGACATGTTTTTTCCTGTGACCTGAATAGGGAGTACAGTAGTCGAAGCCGGTTAATTAGAAAACACATTTGTTTGATGAAAAAATAATCCAGGGTTTAATAGACTGGCAGCCAGCAGTCGTCATGTACACATCACCAACTGTCCAACAGCTGACGCTCCTGGTCTTTGCCATGCGCTTGGCATGCCGGGCACTTAAGCGTTATGGTTTTGCATTGGCACAGTCCTCTTCATGCAGTGGTGACAGCACTTGCCCAATCTCTCGGTTGAGGCTAGTAAGAAAACACACAGTAACCATCAGCATCCAAAAAAAATCCATCTGGACGCTCATCGATAAACAGGCCTTCCAAAGGTCAGCTGTGTTTTGGAAACACTGACGATAATGGTCTCTTTGTCATCTATAAGACGAAACATGTGAGACAATTTTGTTTGATTTCCTCTTTTATCCTAAATGAATAGCTCTTCAGGTAGTAAGAGTTTTAGCAAAATGCCCAATGCAAGGTGGACACATTTAAGTCAGTGCACCCAAACGTGGTAATTTTGTTATAAGCTGAATCTAGTACACTCAATCAGCCATTGGTTTCTTAACGCCCAACTCCAGGTTTTTTAATCTCACCCATTGGAAAATCCACCTCAAAGTAGCCATTTTCAACCAGGGTTCTGTGGAACCCAAGGGTCCTTATGAGGTTGCTAGGGGTTTCCTAAGATGCGGCTGGTTGACCTCCCATCTGATGGTGCCTGGATAGAACCGGTATCATGACACCAGTGATCTTTTTAGCTATTGTAAGGATGGCATTCTACCACAGCTATAAGTAGGGCTGTCAGGAGCATTATGCCAGCTGTAAGCTTGTGCCCATAAGCATGCACCTATTTATGTAAGGGACATTCTTCCCCCTGACCATCAATATAAGGGACATTCTTCCCCCTGACAATCAATATAAGGGACATTCTTCCCCCTGACCACCAATGTAAAGGACTTATCTTCCCAATGACCACCGATGTAAGGAGCATTCTTCTCACTGACCACTAATGTAAGGGGCATTCTTGCCACTGACCATCAAGGTAAGGGGTATATTTTCCATTGGTCACCAATGTAAGAGGCATTCTTCCCACTGACCACCAATGTAAGAAGCATTCTTCCCATTGATCCTAAATGTAAGAAGCATTCCTGCCAATTATCACCAATGTAAGGGACATTCTTCCCACTGGTCACCAATGTAAGGGGCATTTGTCCCACTGACCATCAATGTAAGAAACATTCTTCCCATTGACCACCAATGTAGGGGCATTTGTCCCGCTGACCATCAATATAAGGAGCATTCTTCCCACTGACCACCAATGTAAGGGACATTCTTCCCACTGATCACCAATGTAAGGACATTCTTCTCAGTGATCACCAATGTAAGGAACATTCTTCCCACTAATCACCAATGTAAGGAACATTCTTCCCACTGATCACCAATGTAAGGAGCAGTCTTCTCACTGATCACCAATGTAAGGGACATTCTTCTCACTGATCACCAATGTAAGGAACATTCTTCCCACTGATCACCAATGTAAGGAACATTCTTCCCACTGACCATCAATGTAAGGAGAATTCTTCCCACTGACCATCAATGTAAGGAACATTCTTCCCAGTGACCACCAATGTAAGGAACATTCTTCCCACTGACCATCAATGTAAGGAGAATTCTTCCCACTGACCATCAATGTAAGGGACATTCTTCCCACTCACCATCAATGTAAGAAGCATTATTCCCACTGACCACCAATGTAAGGGGCATTCTTCCCACTGACCACCAATGTAAGGGGCATTCTTCCCACTGACCACCAATGTAAGGAACATTCTTCCCACTGACCACCAATGTAAGGAACATTCTTCCCACTGACCACCAATGTAAGGAACATTCTTCCCACTGATCACCAATGTAAGGAACATTCTTCTCACTGATCACCAATGTAAGGAACATTCTTCTCACTGATCACCAATGTAAGGAACATTCTTCTCACTGATCACCAATGTAAGGGACATTCTTCCCACTGACAAAAAAGGGACCCAGGGGAAAGGAACGGGACAGGTGCCAGTTCCACCCAGGGAAAAAGAATTCATCAACAAGGAACCAGCAGATTAGCAAAAATATGAAAAATTTAATATTAAGTTGAATAATTCCACATATACACCAAACACAAAATCAAAAATTATGACAATAAGTGAACCAAGACCTGACACTAAGAAAATAAAATAGACAACGTTGTCTAGGAACAGAACAACACACAGATGGCCACCACTAAACACACACAACAAAGACGCCCAGCTGGATTAATGAATGAAAAGATACACAGCAAAACATGAAACGTCTCATAAGTATCTCAGAAGGTTGTGGATCAAGGCTGGGAGATTGGTGTGTGCAGCCGTATGGTTGGGGGGAAGTCCGCCTTGTAGGATGCCAATGCCAGGCCTTAGGTGAGCCTTGAGATGTATTGCATGGACATAGCTGATTGAGACACTAACAGCTGAGTGTCATACAATGACTGGTGAAGTAGATGAGCAGCTATGTGGGAATGGTACATAGATCAAGATGTAGGTGTGCCTGCATCGGTAATAATCACTGTGAATGAAATTGACAGTGGGTGGGAGACAATTGTGTAACTATGGTGACATCAGTCACGATTAGAATATGAACAGATACAGTCTCACCAGTCCCGGGATACCGAAGTTGAGCAGGTTAGTGGATCATTCCAATCCCACTTGGATCATCTAAGCATGACGCCATCACGCTCCACCTAGCGTCACACACAGACCCACCCATCAGCCCTGGGTATTCCGTCCGCCCTCGTGTGAAGCCTCACAGCATGGAACCAGGAAGTGGACGCTGACCTACGCCGCACTCAGACGGCAAGCCCTAACACGCCTCCGCTCCTCATCACCGCTGCTGGCAAACCGAGCACACGGATCTACGAAGCCCCATCCAGCTGACCCGACCTGGATGCAGCCGCTCCGTACCACCTTAGATGATCCAAGTGGGATTGGAATAATCCACTAACCTGCTCAACTTCGGTATCCCGGGACTGGTGAGACTGTATCTGTTCATATTCTAATCGTGACTGATGTCACCATAGTTACACAATTGTCTCCCACCCACTGTCAATTTCATTCACAGTGATTATTACCGATGCAGGCACACCTACATCTTGATCTATGTACCATTCCCACATAGCTGCTCATCTACTTCACCAGTCATTGTATGACACTCAGCTGTTAGTGTCTCAATCAGCTATGTCCATGCAATACATCTCAAGGCTCACCTAAGGCCTGGCATTGGCATCCTACAAGGCGGACTTCCCCCCAACCATACGGCTGCACACACCAATCTCCCAGCCTTGATCCACAACCTTCTGAGATACTTATGAGACGTTTCATGTTTTGCTGTGTATCTTTTCATTCATTAATCCAGCTGGGCGTCTTTGTTGTGTGTGTTTAGTGGTGGCCATCTGTGTGTTGTTCTGTTCCTAGACAACGTTGTCTATTTTATTTTCTTAGTGTCAGGTCTTGGTTCACTTATTGTCATAATTTTTGATTTTGTGTTTGGTGTATATGTGGAATTATTCAACTTAATATTAAATTTTTCATATTTTTGCTAATCTGCTGGTTCCTTGTTGATGAATTTTTTTTCCCTGGGTGGAACTGGCACCTGTCCCGTTCCTTTCCCCTGGGTCCCTTTTTTGTGATATGCCTTTAATTCAGAGGAACACACCCCACTATCTCAATTAGATTCACCGGGTGTCATGCAATTAGCTTTATCCACATACAGATGTAGTCAGGGTACTTCCCTCATCTGTTATTACTTTTCATATTGAATCAATTTGAGTCTCTTGGATCATAAATTCCCTCCCCTCCCCTCCCTGTTGTTTTCACATTCTTCCCACTGACCACCAATGTAAGGAACATTCTTCTCACTGATCACCAATGTAAGGAACATTCTTTCCACTGACCACCAATGTAAGGAACATTCTTCTCACTGATCACCAATGCAAGGAACATTCTTCTCACTGACCACCAATGTGAGGAACATTCTTCTTACTGACCACCAATGTAAGGAGCATTCTTTCCACTGACCACCAATGTAATTTTAGGATGACCCCCTATATTGCTCTTTTAATGCAATCTTGGCGCAAACGCAGGTGAAGTTTTACGATGCTCCTAAAAGTAAATGGCTACAGCCACACAGTAAGTTACGGCTGCACAATTTGCCTCTTTCCTTACAATTTTAAAAGACTACTAAATATTGCCCTTCATTTAATATTAGCATGTCCCTAAGCCTTCCTCTCTAAATGCAAACATGGCACACGTGTAGCTAAAAACCCCACCATGCACAATGAAGTGAATGAGTGCAGCCACACAGTAAATCGAAGTTGCACAATTTGCCTTTTTTTCCCGGTAATTTGCAGAGTACTTAGGGTAAAAAAAAAAATCCTTTAATATTAGCATGACCCCAAGCCTTCCTCTCTACAACAGTCGATGTTTAACAGTACGATATATGAGCGCGGCGCTTAATTAGTATTGATGTTATTTGCATGAAGCTATCGGAATGGATTTAATTAATAAGTATAGAAATATGTCGGAGAAAATTTCCACTCGTTGGTACGGCCGGGCGGTAATCGACAGTGACTGGAGAGCCGTTGACACGGAATGAATGAATTCGGGTTTTCGCTTGACCTGACATGAATCTCACATGATTGCTTCTTTTAGCTGCAAATGTGCAGAATGACTATTAGCGGGCTCCATTTTTCGAATCAGACAGACTTGGTAAAACTGTTTTACCGCTTGAGGATGTACGGCGGCAAAGCGGCTCTTCTTTGCCTACGTGGACTGGCACTTCTGGGTAGGGGGGCAGAGCAGAAGCCATCAGCAGGTGCCTGGCAGATGAATGTTTTTCTGGCACCCGCCGATCATCGGGAAAACACAGGCAAGAGCTTCGTTCTGACACGGGGGGGGTGGGGGGAGAGTGATGGATTCTCTTTCCCTGCAAAGCAGAGGAAAAAATCCATCACTTCCCCTAGTGAAAGCACCACACAGTGCACACATAAACATTGGTTAGGCACACATTTAAACCCTTAGCCATAGCTCTTTACCCCTTCCCAGCCAGTGTCAGTTCAGTGACAGAGGTGATCAAATACCACCAAAAGAAATCACTGTTTGTGGGGAAAAAATGAGACTAATTTTATTTGGGTACAGCGTCAAACTTGTCAGTTAAAATAACGCAGTGCCGTATCGTAAAAAATGGCCTGGTCATGAAGGGGGAGGGGTGGCAGGTAAATCTGGAAGTCAAGGGAAGCTGTAAAAATGTAGAGTATGGCATTGCTAATCCGCTTTTAAAAATTACTAACTTTCTGGCTGCCTCTGACCTCGCTACTTTGCATCACTCACTCGAAACAAGTAGGAAATTAGGAGCAACGTCAAAGCATAGCTAAACCAAAGATCAAAAATGGAATATTTTGCAGCTGACCAGTCCTTAACACGTTCGATGCCAGATCAGATTTCCCCCTTATTGACCGGGCCATTTTTTGCGATACGGCACTGTGTCGTTTTAACTGACAATTGTGCGGTTGTGCGGTCGTGCGACGTTGTACCCAAACTAATTTGATGCCTTTTTTTTTCCGCACAAATAGAGCTTTCTTTTGGTGGTATTTGATCACCTCTGCGGTTTTTACATTTTGTGTTATAAACAAAAAAAAGTGACAATTTTGAAAAAAAAAAACAATATTTTTTTCTTTTGCTATAATAAATATCCCAAAAAAAAAAAGACAAAACATTTCTGTATCAGTTTGGGCCGATACGTATTCTTCTACATATTTTTGGTAAGAAAAAAATCACAATAAGCGTTTATTGATTGGTTTGCGCAAAAGTTTTAGTGTCTACAAAATAGGAGATAGATTTATACCATTTTTATTCTTTATTTATTTTTTACTAGCAATGGCGGCAATCTGTGATTTTTAGTGGGACTGCGACATTGCGGCGGACAGATCAGACACTTTTGACACTTTTTTGGGACCACTGACATTTATACAGCGATCAGAGTGAAAAATAGCCACTGATTGCTGTATAAGTGTCACTGGCAGGGAAGGGGTTAGCACTAGGAGGCAATCAAGGGGTTAAGTGTTCCCTAGGAAGGAGTTTCTAACTGTGGGGGGGAGGGGACTGACTGGAGGAGGAGAGAGATCGCTGTTCCTAATCACTAGGAACAGCAGATCTCGCTCTTCTCTCCTGTCAGAATGGGGATCTGCTTTGTTTACATACACAGATGCCCTCCCCTCCGGCTAGCAGTTCACACTATACAATGGAGAGGGGAGGAGCCTCTGACTCGGGCAGGTATCGGCTTCAGTTCACAAACAGAGCAACTCACTTGTGAACTGAAGCCGGTGTCTGCTCGGGTAAGAGGCCACTCCCCCGCTTGCCAGAGGGAGATGCCGCGGGCACAACACAGACCTGCCAAGCCATATGTGCAGATAAGTGGGCATGAGGTGACCAGGATACTGAAAGCACACTGTTGTGTGTGTTGGGAAGGTGGTGGGGTACAGATATGTGCTGGGGGATGAAGGTGTGTTGGGGGAAGAGGGGGGCGTTAGAGGTGCAGAGAGGTCCAAGTGGGAACAGAGATGTGTTAGGGGTTTGGGGCATACAAAGATGTGCGGTGGAGTACATAGATGTGCTGGGAATATAGAGGATACTGGGAGGTACAGAGGTGTGTGTATGTGGTAGGGGGGTGCAGAGGTGTGCTGGGGGTTACAAAGGCTTGCTGGTTGTATGGAGGCATACTGGGTGATACAGAGGATTCTAGGAGGTGCAGAGATGTGTGTGTACGGGGGGTTTGCGCAGGTGTGTGGGGGGATACAAAGGATGCTGGGAGGTACAGAGGTGTGTGTGTACGGGGGGTTTGCGGAGGTGTGCTGGGGGTTACAAAGGCTTGCTGGGTGTATGGAGGCATACTGGGGATAAAGAGGTTTTTTAAGCGGTGAAGAGGTGTGGTGGGGGGTACGGAGGATGCACAGATGTATGTAGGAGGTGCAACGATGTGCAAGGGGGTACAGCAGTGTGCTGGAGATTACAGTGGTTATTTGGGAGGTAGAGAGATGTGCGGGGCGTAGGGATGAGCTTCGAGTTCGAATCGAACTCATATTCGACTCGAACATCGGCTGTTCGCCAGTTCGCCGAACAGCGAACAATTTGGAGTGTTCGCGGCAAATTCGAAAGCTGCGGAACACCCTTTAAAAGTCTATGGGAGAAATCAAAAGTGCTAATTTTAAAGGCTTATATGCAAGTTATTGTCATAAAAAGTGTTTGGGGACCCGGGTCCTGCCCCAGGGGACATGGATCAATGCAAAAAATAGTTTTAAAAACTGCCGTTTTTTTCGGGAGCAGTGATTTTAATAATACTTACAGTGGGGTGTCTATAGTATGCCTGGAAAGGGGCGCATGTTTCCCGTGTTTAGAACAGGCTGACAGCAAAATGACATTTCAAAGGAAAAAACTACTTGCGGCTATTAATGAATTGTCGGTACGACAATACACATAAAAGTTCATTGATAAAAACGCCATGGGATTTCCCTACAGAATAAAAGAAAAATGGCGTGGGGGTCCCCCTAAATTCCATACCAGGCTCTTCAGGTCTGGTATGGGTATTAAGGGGAACCCCGTGCCAATTTTTTTTTTTAAATGGCGTGGGGGTCCCCCTCAAAATCCATACCAGACCCTTATCCGAGCACGCAACCTGGCAGGTCGCAGGAAAAGAGGGGGGATGAGAGAGCGCCCCCCCTCCTGAACCGTACCAGGCCACATGCCCTCAACATTGGGAGGGTGCTTTGGGGTCCCCTCAAAGCACCTTGTCCCCATGTTGATGGGGACAAGGGACTCATCCCCACAACCATTGCCCGGTGGTTGTGGGGGTCTGCGGGCGGGGGGCTTATCAGAATCTGGAAGCTTCCTTTAACAAGGGGACCCCCAGATCCTGCCCCCCCCCTGTGTTAAATGGTAAGGGGGTACAAAATTACCCCTGCCATTTCACAAAAAAGTGTCAAAAATGTTAAAAATGACAAGAGAGTTTTTGACAATTCCTTTATTTAAAGTCTTCTTCTTTCCATTTTCTTCCTTCTATCTTCTTTCTTCTATTTTCCTTTGGTTTCTTCCTCCATCTTCTTCTTCCTCTGGTTCTTCCTCCGATCCTCTGCTTCTTGCTCCGGTGTTCTCGTCCGGCATCTTCCTCCACAGCGTCTTCTTCCCTTCTTCGTTCTCAGGCCGCTCCGCATCCATGATGGGAGGCTCCTGCTGTGTGACGCTTCTCGTCTTCTGACACTTCTCAAAATAACAAAGGGTGGGGCCACCCGGTGACCCCACCCCTCTGACGCACGGGGACTTGACGGGAACTTCCCTATGGGTTTCCCCGTCTGGAGAACTGGAGAGGATCTGCAAGGAGGAATGGCAGAGGATCCCCAAATCCAGGTGTGAAAAACTTGTTGCATCTTTCCCAAAAAGACTCATGGCTGTATTAGATCAAAAGGGGCTTCTACTAAATACTGAGCAAAGGGTCTGAATACTTAGGACCATGTGATATTTCAGTTTTTCTTTTTTAATAAATCTGCAAAAATGTCAACAATTGCGTGTTTTTCTGTCAATATGGCGTGCTGTGTCTACATTAATGAAGAAAAAAATGAACTTAAATGATTTTAGCAAATGCTGCAATATAACAAAGAGTGAAAAATTTAAGGGGGTCTGAATACTTTCCATCCCCACTGTATATTGAATATCTTCTAAACGGTGCAAGTTTAGGAGATATTTACAGTACCTACAGCCTTATTATAGGCTTACCTGTAGGTACAAGTGGTGTAACAGAGTTTACAACTTCAGTTTGTAAAAGCAGGATAGCAGGCGCACGTGCAGCGCGCCACAGGAACGTGCACGCCGAGTGCGGATCCCGCGCACTCGATGTCCACCGGCGGCCCACAATCACGGCGAGGAGAGGCAGAACAGGGAACTTCCTATGTAAACAAGGCATTTCCCCGTACTGCCTAGTGACATGACAGGGATCTACTGTTCCCAGTGATTTCTGTCATGTTCCAGTAAGCCCATCCCCCCCACAGTTAGAACACACTGTGGGAACACACTTAACCCCTTGATCGCCCCCTAGTGTTAACCCCTTCCCTGTCAGTGTCATTTTTACATTGATCAGTGCATTTTTGTAACACTGATCAATGTAATAATGTCACTGGTCCCCAAAAAGTGTAATTTGGGGTCAGATTTGTCCGCTGCAATGTCGCAGTCCCACTAAAAATCTCAGATCGCCACCATTACCAGTAAAAACAATAAATAAAAATAAAAGTCTCTAAACCAATCCCATAGTTGGTAGACGCTATAACTTTTGCGCAAATCAATCAATATACGCCTATTGCAAATTTTTTTTACCAAAAATATGTAGAAGAATATATATCGGCCTAAACTGATGAATAAATTTTATTTATTTTTTTTTAAAAAAAAATTTTGGATATGTTTTACAGCAGAAAGTATCTTTTTTCAAAATTGTCAGTCTTTTTGGATCTTGAAAATGTTGGGTTGTTGTGGAAACAAGCCTTAGTGATAAAGCTTCAGTGGAGACAGCTTTTTTCCATGATAACTCTTAAGCCTCATACACACAATCGGATTGTTGGCTAACAAATCCCTGGACTTTTGCCTGAAGGGCGTTGGCTCAAACTTTTCTTGCATACACACGGCCACACAATTGTTGGCCAACAATTACGAACGTAGTGACGTACTACGTGGTTTTTACAGCTCTTTAGCGCCACCCTTTGAGCTCCTTCTGCTAATTTAGTGTTAGTAGAAGTTTGGTGAGTGTTGATTTGCGCTTTTCGTTTTGCGCTTTTCATTTAGCACTTTTCATTTCGTGCTTTTCAGTTTGTTTCTGAACGGCCGTTCGTCAACCAGACATGTTGCGGAATCGGAGGAGATAACATGTTATTTATTATTGGCCTTGCAGTTATTGCTTTGACATTATTCTTTTGGTTGAATAATTATTTGATTTGGTATATTTTCTATATTTTTGGATGCATAGAATGCACTTTTTGGTTAAGTTCTATTGGCAGATAGCATGTCTAATTTTATTTGTTTTCTTTTTTTAATGCACAATAAAAAAATTGTGTAGAATAATACTTGGCTGTGTGTTTTACTTTATGTTTTACAAATGACAGTTTGGGAGTCGGCAGTTACATTTAATAAAATACAATGTAAAATTAACAAGGGACACCAACATCTTTGATCGTAAAATCTACAGGATAATGGTGTTGTGGTAACTTGCCCAAATAAAAAAAAAGAGCATAATAATATTATTCTTGATATCACTAGAAAAAAAAAGCCTTTGAAATTTTTTTAGCAATAACTCCATCAGTATCACCAGCAAAGCAGCTTCATTATTATCCCATTAAAGAAGAAGAGAATTGTGCGCTGCATTTCGATATTTCATAATTTGCCGCGTCACGAATGTTAATTCTCCATTACGAACGCTAGTTTACAAGACCGACTGCTTCCGGCTCGTCCTTGCTTCCGAGCATGCGTGTTTGTACTTTGGACTTTTGTCCGACGGACTTGTGTACACACGATCGGAAAATCCGACAACAGACATTTGTCCGCGGAAAAATTTGAGAACCTGCTAGCCAACATTTGTCAACGGGAAATCCAACAACAATTATCTGATGGAGCGTACAAATGGTCGGATTTACCGCCAACAGCCTGTCATCACACAACTCCCATCGGAAAGTCGGATCGTGTGTACGAGGCTTAACAGGAGAGAATTTCCCTTCCTAGGGGTAGATTTCCTCTCACTTCCTGTTGTCTCCCTCCGTTTGTAAGTAGGATGTTTGTAACTAGGGGACCACCTGTAGACAGTTCAGGGCTAATTAAAAAAAATGCAGACAGTTAGATTTAATTGAATATAAAATTTCCAAGGTTTGCTTATCGCTAACACCGAGGCCTGTAAAGGTCATCTTTGGGGCTGTCATTACTATAGCATTTTTATTTTACGTCTACGAGTGATCACATCCCGTCCTTGGAATTTTTTTTTTTTTTTTTTTGTGGTTTTCATTGTCAATCAGAGAAAGAACAACCTGACATTTCACTTATGTAACAATAAAGAACACGTCCTTTCATGATAGAATCCCGATACACTGACACCGCGCTTCAAATCATTTCTAAAGTCCAATGCTTCTGTACCATATTTCATTTGACATTTTCAAACATTGTACAGATCTGTATTTAAACAGCCGACAGTATGGCGAAACCAAACAGATGCTATTGAAATGCATGAATAACCAGTGAAAAAAAAGATTAATATAAGCTAAACAGAACAATGTATGAGTCTGTATGAGGAAGTTTGTTATGTTATACCTCATATGACCATCAGAAGAAAATGGCAGCTGTCTCCATATGTTACAGCAAAAATACACGCTGTTCTCAGGTATGACGGCCAATTATTTATACAAGAAAAAAAAAGATAAATAATTTGATAGAAAAAAAAAGAGCGAGGGCAGGGAAGGGAAACTTTAAAGCGTTAGTAAACCACCGGCAATTTTTTATTTTTTTTAACCTGCAAGTCAAAGTTATAATGCATCATCAATGCATCATATACATCATATCGCACAGAGCGAAGCCCTACCAGCCCTTCCTTAGAACGAAGCCCTTCCTTAGAACAAAGCCCTTCCAGCCCTTCCTTAGAACGAAGCCCTTCCTTAGAACGAAGCCCTTCCAGCCTTACCTTAAAACGAAGCCCTTCCAGCCCTTCCTTAGAACAAAGCCCTTACAGCCCTTCCTTAGAACGAAGCGCTTCCAGCCCTTCCTTAGAACAAAGCCCTTCCATCCTTTCCTTAGAACGAAGCCCTTCCAGCCCTTCCTTAGAGCGAAGCCCTTCCAGCCCTTCCTTAGAACGAAGCCCTTCCAGCCCTTCCTTAACATAAAGCCCTTCCAGCCCTTCCTTAGAACGAAGCCCTTCCAGCCCTTCCTTAGAACAAAGCCCTTCCAGCCCTATATTAATCATTTATATCATACAAAATACATAGAACAATAAATTTATAAAGAGCTAATACAAAACTCAGTAGATTTTAAATCTTTTCCCCTTTGGCCCGACATGTTTCAGGAAATGTAATCCCTTCCTCAGAGGCATTCTAGGAGAGGGTACAAATACATTCTGAAAAAAAAACCAAAATAATAAATTTAGTATGATATTTGAAAGGGGCATCATCATTATAACAATTGAGCATGTCCATCATACATACCAATACTGAATAGATTTTCCGTGCGAATTTGTTAGTACTCGTACATTCAGATCAATTCGAACATCCGAATAGCGGAAAGAACCAAAATTTGAAAATTACAAAATTACGAATAAGCTAAATAACGAACACACGAAAATACGAACTTACGAATGGACAAACTTACGAAAACATGAAACTCCGAAACAGTAAAAGAAAGAAAATGACATCTATAACGAATTAATTGCATTTCGCATTTTCAGTCCTTTGTCTGTTCATAATTTCGTATGTTCGTATTTTCATTCGTGTTCGTAATTTAGTTTCTTCGTCTGTTCGTAATTTAGTTTGTTCGTGTTCTGGAAACGTTCTTTTGAATGGACAGTGTAATTGTATCTTAATATATATGTTCGTAATTTTGTGTTCTCGAATCGTTCTTTCGAATGGGCAGTGTGTCTTACTTAATATCTTTAGCCAATCAGCTTATCCCTTTTGTGTCTGAGTCAATCTTTTGAGATTCAGTTGAGGAGGAGACGGAGTCAGGTCTGGTGACTGAGCGAGTGGACTGGAGTGAGTACAGGACTTATTAGAAAAGCAAGCCTAGGATTATTATTCTTTATTTCCTACCAAAGTATGAAACAACGAAAAAGGCAAGCTCTATTACGAAAATATGAACGAGTCCCAATATGAAAACCTGCTTCTTACAAAATTACGAATCATTAGACTAACGGAATTATGAATCATTTCGTATCAACAAAAAATATATCTGTTACGAAAATATGAACGAGTCCGAATATGAAAACTCGCGTCTTACGAAATTACGAATCATTAGACTAACAGAATTACGAACCATTTCATATCAACGAAAATATATCTGTTATGAAAATACGAACGAGTCCGAATATGAAAACTGGCGTCTTACGAAATTACGAATCGTTACGAATCAACGGAAGCGTAAAGAAACTAAACAATTTTTTTGTTGCGCACATGTCTAATTTACACTCACTTTAATCCTGGAGGCAAACATAACTAACTCTTCTATGGTAGGGCAGATTTCTGTAGGCTAAAGATAATGTACCACACTAAGTGCCAAATTGGTGCTGCATTAAAGGGTTACTAATGGTTCTTTTTTTTTTAATAACAAACATATCATACTTACCTCCACTGTGCAGTTGGTTAAACACAGAGTTGCACTGATCCTCCTCTTCTGGGGTCCCTCAGCGGCGCTGGTAGCTCCTCCTTTTGACTGCCCCATCAGAGAAGAGATCTCTTTCGGGAAACCCGTGCGGGCACGCTCCCGAGTACTGCTTCTGCATCTATCGACACAGGAAGCAGGACTCAGCCCTGCCCCCCCACGCCTGCGTCATTGGATTTGATTGACAGCAGTGGGAGCCAATGGCTGCGCTGCTATCAATCTATCCAATCAGGACACAAGACACCAGCTAGAGCTGGTGTGCTCATCCCCGGGGAGATAAAGACTGGGTTCAGGTAAGTAAAATGGGGGCACTGGGGGGCTGCAGGATGAGAGAAGGTTTTTTCACCTTAATGCATAGAATTCATTAAAGTTCCACACTCTTTTACAAATCAAGATGATTCAGAAGCAGGCATAACAGACACTGACAAATGGAAATAATTTTTTTTCTCCTAAGGGTTACCTTGTTATTGATTGTTGATGTGGCGTTTCCGGTCCTAGCCACCCGATGGTATTGCCGTCAGATCCGGCGGCGTAATGTCTGCTGGAGTGGTGCACTGACTCCTTGGAGCTATGAATCAATCTCCCCAGGAATCAGTGTGGCTAGCTGCCGCTAATCATCGTAAGATCTAAGTTACATAGTTACATAGTTAGTAAGGCTGAATAAAGACACCAGTCCATCCAGTTCAACCTGAGTGAGTGTGGGTGCGTATCTACAATCATCCCTATTTATTTAGGGTACCCATATAGCACTGCCAATTCACGCAGCACTCCACACATACATCGTACACCCACATTGGTCCCTACCCTCAAGGAGCCCACAAGGTCCCCAACTCACATTCATATACTAGGGCCAATTTTTGAACAGAAGCCAATTAACCTATCAGGATTTCTGAAACCCACACAGGCAGAGGGAGAACATGCAACCTCCAAGCAGGCAGTGCCATGGATGGGATTGGGATTTGAACCAGCGACCCTTTTTACTGCTAGGTGAGAGGGCTACCCACTACACCACTGTGCTTCTCCGTCGCCACCCGTTGTTATGGCAACTATACGAAAAATAGGCGCTACTGCCGACATTTAATTGCACATGCGCGAGATCGAGAGGTGCATGCTGGTTACCCAGCATGCACCTCTATCAGGAAATCCAGGAAACGATATCAACTGGGCTTCACATGCTCATACTTAATATGGAAACGGCCACAACATCAGGGAGCAGATACTAAGTAAGTTATAAATATGATTACAATATAGATCGGGAACTATTGCTAGATGATTATTAGTTATATGTTGTAATACTGTTATGATCTTTAAAAAAAAAATGATGGCTGGAACACCGCTTTAAGGTGAAAAACCATAAGGGGTTTACAACTCCTTTAATTGGTGAGCATGGTAAAAGGTAGGTATTTCCAGAGGAAACTTTGAAATCATGTTTGGGCCTGGGATACCCCTGCTAAAATCAATTCTTTAGGGGTCAGTTGGAAAAATGCTCCTTACATTGGTGGCCAGTGCAAACATTGCCTCCTTCACAGTATTTGCTTATAGAGGTGGTACAAATGCCACCATTACAGTGATGGCCAGCTATCCTTACAGTGATTATCATAATGGCACCCCTATATTGATGGCCAGAATGCCAACATTACAGTGATGACCAGCCATCCTTAAGGTGCTGATCATAATGGCACCCCTATATTGATGGTCAGAATGCCACCATTACAATGAGGATCGTAATGGCACCACTATATTGATGGTCATAATGCCACCCTAGTGATCATCAGAATGCCACCATTATAGTAATGGTCAGCCACTCTTATGCCCCGTACACACAGTCGGATTTTCCGACGGAAAATGTGTGATAGGACCTTGTTGTCGGAAATTCCGACCGTGTGTGGGCTCCATCACACATTTTGCATCCGATTTTCCGACACACAAAGTTTGAGAGCAGGATATAAAATTCGTTGTCGGAAATCCGACGCACAAAGTGCCACGCATGCTCGGAATAAATAAAGAGATGAAAGCTATTGGCCACTGCCCTGTTTATAGTCCTGACGTACGTGTTTTACGTCACCGCGTTTAGAACGATCTGATTTTACGTCAACTTTGTGTGACCGTTCGTATGCAAGACAAGTTTGAGCCAACATCCGTCGGAAAAAATCCTAGGATTTTGTTGTCGGAATGTCCGAACAAAGTCCGACCGTGTGTACGGGGCATCACAGTGATGGTTAGGATGCCACCCCTACAATTGTGATCAAAATGCTACCCTTATAGTGATTGACGGTCAGCCATCCTTACAGCCATAGTCAGAATGCCACTGTTACAGCTAAAAAAAACCCCCATTAATGTCACTCTGATGGCTCTTCCATATGGCATTGGCTCCAGAACTATGCAGGTACCATCAGATGGGAGATAAATCAGCCACAGCTCAAGGAACCCCTAGCAACCCCCGGAGGAACCCTATGATTCCACAGAACTCTGCTTGAGAATGGCTGAGATAGATAGATAGATAGATAGATAGATAGATAGATAGATAGATAGATAGATAGATAGATAGATAGATAGATAGATAGATAGATAGATAGATAGATAGATAGATAGAATTATATTACAGGATTTTTATGGTTCCAGTTGTTTAAGTAGCACTTTACAAAACAAAAGGAGACAGTTACAATACAATTCAATATAGTTAGTAAATTAGTGATGCGCAAAGAGACTGCAGAGATGAGCTAAAGAGTAGAGAAATTGTATTGTGTGTCATCAACGTACAGATGGTATTGGAAAGCATACAAGGTTATAAACTGACCAAGGGAGGAAGAGTAGATGGAAAATAGAAGGGGTCCAAAGACAGACACTTAAGGGAACCCTAACCAGTATTACTTTTGGCAGCAAATTTTGATTTAGTTTTAGTCTTAGGACTAAAATTACATTTCAGTTTTAGTCCCATTTTAGTCTTCTGCAATTGTTTTAGTTTTAGTAGTATTTAGTTGAATAAATCTCCAGTACATTTCAGTCGTCTAAAATCGAATGGGTGTAATTAAATTGTAATGATTTAGTTAAACATTTCTCTACAATTTCCAAACTCATTATATACCGCTGGAGTGAAAAATCGAATGTATGAATTTATGGCATTGAGGTATGAACATGCACTACAGACCAGTGTTCATTTTGTCAAGTCAAATTTCAATTTAGTTTTAGTTTTAGTCTTTTGACTAAAATGGCATTTTAGCTTTAGTCATATTTTAGTCATCTCAGTTGTTTTAGTTTTAGTCGTATTTTAGTTGACTAAAATAGTATTCATTTAGCCGACTAAAATGTTTGTCGTTTTAGTTGACGAAATTAACACTGCCCCTAACAAAAGAGTAAAAGAAGGAGGTAGAGTTGTATGTGACCCTGAAGGAATGCTTAGATAGACAGGAGAACCAGGAAAAATAAAGTCTTGGAAGCCAAGTGAGTAGAACAAAGAGGGTCAAAATGACAAAGATATATACAGTACCTGCAAATTACAGGCCAGTCAGTCCAACATTCAATAGTTTGTATATTATTGGAGGGGAGGTTAAGGGACTATGTCCAAGAATTTGCACATGAAAACATTATCATTAGTAGTAATCAGCCTGGATTTATGAAAAATCATTCTTGCCAGACCAATCTGCTAACGTTCTATGGATGTGGTATATCTGGATTTTCCAAAAGCATTCAATACAGTTCCCCATAAACGCTTAATTTACAAATTGAGTTCTGTTGGCTTGGACCAAGGTGTTGTAGCTGGATAGGAAACTGATCGCAGGGAAGCACCAAAGGGTGTTGATAAATAACGTGTACTCAGAATGGTCTGGAGTGGTAAGTGGGGTACCACAGGGCTCTGTTCTTGGACAAACTTTGTTCAATGTATTCATAAATAATATAGTGCAGGGCTCAAAATTTCAAGTCCTGAGCTACTAGCCAGGCCTTAAGGGTTACTCGCCACCAGTAGCCCCACCCAACCCCTACCATGCCCCGCCCCTAATCCCACCCCTATACGCGCACTCATAAATTTTCATGAAATGACACTTAAATGTTCTATGCAGAATTAAGTTACACAAATAAATATTAACAAAAACTTTATCACCCATGCCCATCAATGCAGCCTCACCCATGCCCATCAAAGCAGCCTCACCCATGCCCATCAATGCAGCCTCACCTGTGCAGCCTCACCTGTGTCCATCATTGTAGCCCCACCAGTGCAGCCTCACCTGTGTCCATCATTGCATCCTCACCAGTGCAGCCTCACCTGTGTGCATCATTTCAGCCTCACCTGTGCAGCCTCATCTGTTTCCATCATGGCAGCCTCAACAGTGAAGCCTCACCAGTGCAGCCTCACCTGTGTCCATCATTGCAGCCTCACCTGTGTCCATCATTGCAGCCTCACCTGTGTTCATCATTGCAGCTTCACCTGTGTCCATCATTGCAGCCTTACCCATGCAGAGGGAGCGGCCGGATCATCATAGTGGAAGAAAGCTTGGAGGAAGAAGAGAGCCAGCTTGATCACAGAACGGGGTTTGCCCGATGTAACAGCTTACATTAGAATTCCAGTCCGTGCGCTGCCACACACAGCCCCGCCCTCCTGACCCCACACCTGTGACAGACAGAACGCGCCCTGGCATTGGACCGGCATTCTGCCTGTCACAGGTGCAGGGTAAAGGATGAGAGTTAGATAGGTAGTAGGAGAACCAGGAAAGAGCCGAGTCTTGCAGTCCAAGGAATGTAGTTAAAAAGTCCAGAAACAAGTCAAGGATTGGTAGTGAAGGGTGGCAGACCTTGAGCTGCTGTTAAGGTGGATGAGTCTGGCACCAGCATTCATGATAGGGAGGAGGTGTAGATATAAAATAGAAAGGGGTCCTTTAATGAAAGAGAAAGAGGAGAGGATGAGGTAGAGTGCTTGCATAGGTAGGAGGAGGTCCAGAACAGGGCATAGCCCTGAAGGCCAAGGAAGAAGAGTGGAGCTGGTGCTCAACCATGTTGACTTCAGCAGACAGGTCTAACAGCAAGAGTGCACCATTAGGACAGCTCATGTGACATTTAAATGACAGAGAGAGAGTTAAGAAGTGGCATATTTCACACAAAACTATGTTGTCTAGTGTAGGTGATACTTAAAGAGCAATTAGATTGGAAATGGGAGGACCAGAGAAAAGTGCAATTCTGGAGGCCAAGAGAGCAGAGTGGATTGGGTGGTCAACTGTGTTGAAGGCAACAGAAAGGTCTAACAGTAAGGATACACCAATGGGACAGATTATGTGACATCTAGATGAGAGAGAATAAAGTTGTATCATTTATACACAACACTATGCTGTCTCGTATTACAGAAAGAGCTCCCTCCATTAAAAGTCAAAATGGTCAGATATTTTCTTCTTTTCTCTTTCCCTCTAAGATAAACAGTTAACCTTGACGGACATGTGTCTTTTTCGCCATTTAAAAGGCAACTATGTCACCACATAATTCGATATTTGAAGATTTGACAGAAGTGATATTTGAAGACTGAAGATAATGTAGATTCGGGACATCGTTTTCGGAGCGTCTCCCTATCTGCTGAACAAAAGGAAATGGACTTTGTGTTTGCTGTTTCCTGCAGCTGATTAACTTTCTTTCTGATTCCTATCTGTTTCAGGTAATTGTACTTCCTCCTCCGCATATTACTGCACAAAGGCAACACTTCACTTCTCTCCGGTGCCTGGTAAAATTATCAAGTTGATTCCCATCTAATTATTATTTTTTTCTGTGCTTTCCCCATTACTTTCGAACCTTGTCACATCCCATTTAGCAAACACAAAATAGCACTGAATTAGACTTATCACAGCCTGAAACTTTTGCGCTATTAATTTGCAGAAAAGAGAACCTTTGGATGGGTGCTATCCAAGCTGAAAATGAATTTCTTTGAAAGAAATCAAATCATTTGCTTGTTAGTTTTTTTTCCCTCGGAAATCATATGCTCCAAAAAAAGTTCCCATTTTATTCGATGTTCAGTTAATTGATTCCAATGTGTTACAAGCGGCCGTACATTTCGGCTTGGGCAAAGTGATTGAATCAGTGAAAGAGGTCTGTATCATTGTAAAACAAAGCCTGCGGTAGATCTGTTAAATATTTTTGCAAACGGCAGTTGGCTACCCATTATAAGCCGGAATAGCTTTCAAATTATAGTTATCCGCTTATTCATTGGGCAATACCTTTTTTATGGATCAGGATTCTAAATTTGAATACGCTTTGTTGACCTCCTTATTCAACTAATGGGCAAGTAACAACATGTATTTACTGTGTATTGATTGAGCATGTCTAGCTGATGGTGGGAGGGGCCTCAGTACCCATCTGACCCATATCAGAGGTGAGTTGCCATCTAGATAAAAGAAGACTCATAGACGTGGTGTATCTGGATTTTGCAAAAACATTTGACACAGTTCCCCATAAATGTTTGCTGTACAAAATAAGGTCTGTTGGCATGGACCATAGGGTGAGTACATGGATTGAAAACTGGCTGCAAGGGCGAGTTCAGAGGGTGGTGATAAATGGGGAGTACTCGGAATGGTCAGGGGTGGGTAGTGGGGTCCCCCCAGGGTTCTGTGCTGGGACCAATGCTATTTAATTTGTCCATAAACAACCTGGAGGATGGGGTAAACAGTTCAATCTCTGTATTTGTGGATGATACTAAGCTAAGCAGGGCAATAACTTCTCTGCAGGATGTGGAAACCTTGCAAGAACATCTGAACAAATTAATGGGGTGGGCAACTACATGGCAAATGAGGTTTAATGTAGAAAAATGTAAAATAATGCATTTGAGTAGCAAGAATTTGAATGCAATCTATACACTGAGGGGGGGAACCTCTGGGGGAATCTAGGATGGAAAAGGACCTGGGGGTCCTAGTAGATGATAGGCTCAGTAATGGCATGCAATGCCAAGCTTCTGCTAACAAAGCAAACAGAATATTGACATGCATTAAAAAGGGGATCAACTCCAGAGATAAAATGATATTTCTCCTGCTCTACAAGACTCTGGTCCAGCTGCACCTAGAGTATGCTGTCCAGTTCTGGGCACCAGTCCTCAGGAAGGATGTACTGGAAATGGAGCGAGTACAAAGAAGGGCAACAAAGCTAATAAAGGGTCTGGAGGATATTAGTTATGAGGAAAGGTTGCAAGCACTGAACTTATTCTCTCTGGAGAAGAGACGCTTGAGAGTGTATATGATTTCAATTTACAAATACCGTACTGGTGAATAGGGATAAAACTTTTTCCCGGAAGGGAGTTTAACAAGACACGTGGCCACTCATTAAAATTAGAAGAAAAGAGGTTTAACCTTAAATTACGTAGAGGGTTCTTTACTGTACGGCAAGGATGTGGAATTCCCTTCCACAGGTGGGGGTCTCAGTGAGGAGCATCGATAGTTTCAAAAAACTATTAGATAAGCACCTGGACAACCACAACATACAGGGATATACAATGAAATACTGACATATAATCACACACATAGGTTGGACTTGATGGACTTGTATATTTTTTCAACCTCACCTACTATGTAACTATGTAACTATATGGGCCTCCTCAAGTCCCAGAGGGCTCCTGTGCAGCTGCATAGTCTACATAAATGGTAACACCCCTGTACTTGTATATTTTCCATATTCCATATTTCCATATGTATATTTTGCCAAATCCAAAGTGGCAATATGTTTCAGAACAGCTATGGGCTCCCTGTGCTTTGAGACCTCACATCACTCACATTGTATTCTGTGGCAAAAGATAGATAGATAGATAGATAGATAGATAGATAGATAGATAGATAGATAGATAGATAGATAGATAGATAGATAGATAGATAGATAGATAGATAGATAGATAGATAGATAGATAGATAGATAGATAAATAGATAGTGTGACAGACCCAGACTTAAACACTGGGTTGGAGATGACTCCAGTGACTTCAGTGACCACCACCTCTAGCTGGAATGCCTGCTCACCTCCAAAAGTTAACCCCACTACAGAGTCACACACGCCTGTGATTGTATCTCTCGGGATGCCTCAGGAAAACAACTCCTCCTCCTGGTGTTCCTGGACAAGACAGACCTCCTCCCGGGTTCTCACTATGTAGACCCCACTACAGAGTCACACATGCTTGGACAGAGAAAATGTCCTGAATGGTGGCATCTCACACCAGGTGTGAGGTGCCGCCATTCAGGACGCTTTCTCGGTTCACATCATTATTGATGATATGCATGTTTTTCACATTTGTATGTGAGTTTTTTATCCCTGAGTTATAGTTTTAATAAATGTTATTAGCAGAGAGCACTATGGTTTGCCTTTGTTTTATATGGCCACACATGACTGAACGAGATCCCGGGAGGAGGTCTGAGCTGTCTAGGTGCACTGTGATGAGGATTCCAGTTCCAGAAAAATCCTGAGAAATATCACACCAAGCGTGTGTGACTCTGTAGTGGGGTCTACATAGTGAGAACCCGGGAGGAGATCTGTCTTGTCCAGGAATACCAGGAGGAGGAGTTGTTTTCCTGAGGCATCCTGAGAGATACAATCACAGGCGTGTGTGACTCTGTAGTGGGGTCTACATAGTGAGAACCCGGGAGGAGATCTGTCTTGTCCAGGAACACCAGGAGGAGGAGTTGTTTTCCTGAGGAATCCTGAGAGATACAATCACAGGCGTGTGTGACTCTGTAGTGGGGTCTACATAGTGAGAACCCGGGAGGAGATCTGTCTTGTCCAGGAACACCAGGAGGAGGAGTTGTTTTCCTGAGGCATCCTGAGAGATACAATCACAGGCGTGTGTGACTCTGTAGTGGGGTCTACATAGTGAGAACCCGGGAGGAGATCTGTCTTGTCCAGGAATACCAGGAGGAGGAGTTGTTTTCCTGAGGCATCCTGAGAGATACAATCACAGGCGTGTGTGACTCTGTAGTGGGGTCTACATAGTGAGAACCCGGGAGGAGATCTGTCTTGTCCAGGAACACCAGGAGGAGGAGTTGTTTTCCTGAGGAATCCTGAGAGATACAATCACAGGCGTGTGTGACTCTGTAGTGGGGTCTACATAGTGAGAACCCGGGAGGAGATCTGTCTTGTCCAGGAACACCAGGAGGAGGAGTTGTTTTCCTGAGGCATCCTGAGAGATACAATCACAGGCGTGTGTGACTCTGTAGTGGGGTCTACATAGTGAGAACCCGGGAGGAGATCTGTCTTGTCCAGGAACACCAGGAGGAGGAGTTGTTTTCCTGAGGCATCCTGAGAGATACAATCACAGGCGTGTGTGACTCTGTAGTTGGGTCAACCTTTTGGAGGTTAAGCTGGAGCATTAACGTAGTAAACTGGAGAATTCAGCCATCTTATTCCAAATTGTATTTTTGAACAATTGCAGATTCATGAACGTACAAACTAAGAAGTTGAAGTTTTTGTCAGTGAACATTTCTTGCTAATGTTATCTGACAAATACAAAAAAAAATCTATCTGTGATACTTTCCTCGTTAGGGCGACAAGCTTTACCACAAAAAATAAGATGAATTAAGTGACATTTCGAAGACGCCATAGTGGATGTGAAAAATCCATAACCGAGACAGAAGACGGGGACTGCCTGTAATGATTATCATTGACTTCAGTCACCAGATAACAACCGTAAAAGTGACAATATATCTAAAATTCCGACATCATCAGTTTAAATTCTAAACTGCCATTCTTTGAAAGTGTTACATAGAAAGTTATTCTGAGCTGACAAACACAAGAGGATGCTTGTACGATGGAATTTCAAAGTTCTGATTCAGCCATGAAATTCCAATAAACAAACATTACCTTTCTTTGTCAACTTAGAACAACATTGCAAAGTTGGTTTACTAAATGCAAAGTTCACATACATTTTGTTCACTTACATAATGTTCCCTTAGCTTCGGGAATGAGGGGGAAGCTTTGAGCAATATATTCATTTTCGATGATCGTCAGCTCCATTTAGTGACCATAATGTGGTATTTACCTGAAGTATGTCAGGAAAATGCAATATTATGGTCACTAGGTGAATTGGGGATCACTTGTGATGAGATGTGCACACAGCACATTTTTCATAAAGAGACACTTTACTGTATCACCTAGACTAGTTAAAGGATTTTAATCTGTGATTAATAATAGCCCTTCTCCATCATGTCAACTGCTGTTCTATAATGGTTCCGACACTGCTATTTTAATTTTAATTTACATAGTTACATAGCTAGTCTGGTTGAAAAAAGACACAAGTCCATCTAAAAATTGAAATATATGTGTCACCGGTGCAATATATATATATGTGACTGTGACTTTAAATCCAAAATCAGATCTTCTGCAGTTATAAATTCCCCATCGAAATTGTGGGGTATAAAATGTTTACAGTGAAAAAGTGTAACTGCGATGATCTCAAAAATATTAAATATGTATCTTACCACAAAGAACGTGAACAAATATATATGATACGTCAAAAATTGCTGCATAAAACTACATTTCCACAATCCTGTGTAGTGATAGCAAAAAAAGTAAAGAGTGAAGATAATAATAATAATAATAATAATAATAATTGTGTATTTAATAGATAAACAGTCCCCTTGATTCTCTGTATAAATGGAACATTCAAATCCCACGTGCAAAAATTCACATCCGTGACTGGAATAAACTTTTCACCAATTCGTGAGACACCACCACCTTCTGAAATGGGCACTCACCAGAAACAAGTAAAAAATGTGCCTTTGGTTTATGCTGGGTTAACCACTCCACTCTATGTTTGAAGATTCCCAAAGTGGTTGCCAACGGTTACTCCTTATACTTCCACATTACTCTCGATATCTCATGGAAAGCAGACAACCATCATTGCGCAACATGTTTAAAATGTATTTAATACTATACAATAGGTTATAAATGTACACTCACAAGTAAAGTGCCTTTAGACTGGCACTGAGCCTTTCTAGCAGTTCGTTTTGGGGCTAGCTGGCGCCGTTTCCGTGTCCCGAGATCGACGTGAGGTTCAAGCCTCGATCTGGTGCGGGCTGGGGCAGGAAGTGACATTGGCGTTTACCCAGAAGCCTCTATGCATTTTGCATCCAATCATGTGTCTTCAGGAAGCTTCAAAGGCGCATGTTTTACTTGTTTCTGGTGAGTGCCCATTTCAGAAGGTGGTGGCTCACAAATTGGTGAAAAGTTTATTCCATTCACGGATGTGAAGTTGTGTACTTGGGATTTGGATATTCCATTTATACAAAGGATCAAGGGGACTGTTTATGTATGGAAAACATGATTATTATTATTATTATTATCATAACGCTTTACAAGTTCATCTAGTTCAACCAAAAAAAGAAAAAAAAAATCAAACAATCCCATATATACAACCCTTTACCCACAGTGGATCCAGGGGAAGGAAAAAACCCCAGCAAATTTAATTAAGTATCAATAAACCATTTTTGGATGAAACTTGAGAACCAATCATCTACCTTTGCCCATTTCTGGTTGGACTGGCATGTTCACATTAGTCATTTCTCATTTAGCTTTCATTCAAGAGACGCTTTCCTAAACTTACATTTGTATAATGCCCATAGCCTACACCTTGATGCATACAGCAGACTCTAGTTTGCACCAACCTATGTTCCTCTCTATACTTGATCAAAAAAGGGCACTCAGTGTAAGGGGTGTAACCTGGTGACAGTTTTTTCACATTCTAATACAACGCTAGAACATGAAGAACTTGATAGACTTGAGGGTAAATGTCTCCAGTGGAGACCCAGCCAGCAATAAAAGATCACAGAATTGTTTTTTTTTTAAAACCTTTAAAAGCTAGGGAATACTATATTAGATTGCAATGCCCTTAGGTGGCAATCAAACACCTATAATAATAGTGTGCCACATCCTAAATAATCTGAGATAGTGAAGGAATAGGATTAATGGACTTTAAAGGCACATATAAAAGTAATATATTTTAATAGTCTACATTAAAAGATTACGACATATTACAGGCAAAATATCATAACAGAAAGTAAGTAGGACTCAATGTGGTTCCCCTGGAGGATATGATGAGATACGTATACTTCCTGTGTGACAATACTTGAAATATGCCCGGACATGTATGTTCCTCTCAGAGTAGATTCCACACATCCTCCTAGATATAAAACAGTTCTGCTCTACATGTTTCGCGACCTGAACCGTCGCTTCTTCAGGAGCCTGAATATTTTTGCGCCAGAAGCACCAAACCACAGTAAAAACCCCCAAAGAACCACCAGGGCCCTTAATGCATAGGAAGTGGCATTGAATTAGCACATTAGTCAGGATGTGGGGACATACAAGATAGGTAGCAATATAAAACTTACAAACATCCACTAGTACTGCAACCAGACTATATGGATTTCTTAGACATCTTAATTCCTCATTGATCCGAGAAAGTAGGTTCAGTATCAGAAGTGCATTGGTAAATGCAGAAATTTTATACCTTGCTAATCCACTCAAATTCCCTAGATCAGTGGTCATCAACCCTGTCCTCAGGGCCCACTAAAAGGCAAGGTTTGCAAGATAACTGAAATACATTACAGGTGATATCATTTGCTGCTCAGTGATTGCAGTATTCTAGTCTGCAGCTCCCCAAGGTACTACATAAAACCTGTCCCGTTAGTGGGCCCTGAGGACAGGGTTGATGACCACTGCCTTAGATGAAAGAGTGTTCTGGTGTGTCCTAGGTGTGGAAATGACTGGATATCAGGAAGAGGTGCGGTGGACGTCCTCCATCACCAAGGTATAACATTTCTGCATTTACCGATGATACTGATACTGAACCTACTTTCTCGGATCAGTGAGGATTTAAGATGTGCCTTCACATGCAACCAGTGGAAAATTATGCCCTGTACACATGATCGGAAATGCCGCCAGCAAAATTATGATGAGAGCTTTTTGTCGGAAAATGCGACCATGTGTATGCTCCATCGGTCTTTTACTGGTGGAATTCCAGACAACAAAAGATTGGGAGCATGTTCTCTATTTTTCGGTCTGGAAAAGTTCCTATCTGAAAATGCGTTCGTCTGTATGCAATTCGGATTTGCAAAAAAATCACGCATGCTCTGAAACAATTTGACTCATGCTCGGAAGCATTGAACTTCATTTTCTCGGCCCGTCAGAGTGTTGTACATCATCACGTTCATGACGGTCGAAAGTTCAGAGAACTTTTGTGTGACTGTGTGTATGCAAGGCAAGCTTGAAGCGGAATTCTGTCGGAAAAAGCATGCAAGTTTTTTCTGACGGAAATTCTGATTGTGTGTATGCGGCATTATTCTGTGTATTGGAGCATGTGCACATCTTCTTTGGATGCTGTCCTAACAGACAGCTGGGGTCCCACATTAAAGTATATCTAAAAGCAAAACTTTTTTTAATTTTGGGTAGAGGGGAGAGAGATTAGAACCTCTGTCAGTTTTTATTGCTGTCTGTGCCCTTGTTAGGGAGATTCACCCTCTCTATTTGTCCTGTTTACCATTATTATTAAAAGTGAAAGTAAAAGAAAATCCCAAATTTTGGGTTGTCCCCAGAAAAGTAATAAAGGTGAAATCTTCCAATGGGAACGCTAGGTCTAGTGACCTGGGGGTCCCCAAGGGATTCCCATAATTAGCATGAATTTCCCCTCTCTTCATGTTTTGGCTATGGAACAGGAAGTGAAGGTTAATCTCCCCAATGGGACAAAAATGGCAAAAATAAACCTCACAGGGGTTATAACCCTCCCTTACTCTATCCAAAATGTGAAAAAAAATGTTTTGCCTATAGTTCTACTTTGTGTCTAGCAGCTGAGATGATCAGCTTGTGGGCTTCTAATATTGATAGAGAGTGCTCCATAGCAAGAACTGCAAACACAATGACTTTGCATTGTATTTAAAATGAAGAGGATGTAACATTACGTGTGACAACACTGTACTTATATATATTCTGAATCTTGTCTTGTCTCCACCACCTACCCACCTCTGAGCATCGTCTCTTGGTTCCACCCCCTACCCACCTCTGAACACCATCTCTTGGTTCTACCCCCTACCCACCTCTGAGCACTGTCTCTTGGTTCCACCCCCTACCCACCTCTGAGCACCATCTCTTGGTTCCACCCCCTACCCACCTCTGAGCACCATCTCTGGGTTCCACCCCCTACCCACCTCTGAGCACCATCTCTGGGTTCCACCCCTTACCCACCTCTGAGCACCATCTCTGGGTTCCACCCCCTACCCACCTCTGAGCACCATCTCTGGGTTCCACCCCTAACTCACCTCCCAGTACCACCTCTTTTAGAGAATACAGAACCAAGTATCATTTTGTGCTGATAAGTAATTGGTATGGCATTTGTTAAAAATAACAAGAAAAGCTGTAAAATGGATACAATGCTCCTAGCAGAAATAGCCCCTTCCCAGCAACAATAGATTCCCCCAGCAACAATAGACCCCCCCAGCAACAACGAACCCCAACAACAATAGACTCTGGCAGCAACAACAGATTTCCCAGCATCAGCCCGGCATCAATAGACTCTCCAGCAGCCAGCAATAATAGACCACTCCCTTCACAGTAAATCCCTTCCAGCAACAATTGACCCCCCAGCAACATAAGCCCAACCGACAACAATAAGTCCCCCACAAAAATAGACTTCCCCAGCAATAATAGACTGCCACGCAAAAATAGAGGCTCTCCAGCAACAATGGATTCCCCAACAGCCAGCAACCATGGACCCCTCCCTCAACAGTAGATCCTTACCAGCAACAACTGACCCCACTAGGAACATAAGCACCCCCCCCCCCAGCAACAAAAGATCTCCCACCAGCAACAAAAATAAACCTCCACCATGTAAATAGATCCCCTCAAGGAACAGTAGATCCTCCAGCAATCAGAATTAATAGACCCTCCAGCACACCCCACACCCCTTGCCATTACGTACATTCAGTGCTGGAGGTGTGGGACCTGCGATCCCCTGCTTTCCCGCTGAAAAAATAGTCCTGCTTCTATGGATTTTGGACGGCCTGCACCCCTCCTTCATCAAGAACTCAATGATGGCATGTTGCTTCTGCTTGCGATATGTTACTTACCTGCAAGGACCTATGCAAGTTTAAAAAGTTATGCCTGCTTTTCCAATACATTAAGTAGAGCCTTTGTATAACAAATTATTTTCTGGAGAGCGGCTTGTGTTGCCATTCTTTAATGTTTTAATCAAAAATGGAGTTTCCCTTTAATTTATATGTAAGGAGAAATTGAAGTCTTGCCAGCTGACAGATACTTGGAAGAAGACAAGCCGTGATATCTCCATGATAACAGCTGGCTAATGCTTACCACTAACCTTTCTTAATAAATGCAGTGCACCAATACAATAATGTGTTGGGCTTCTATATTCTGTAATTATTCAGCAGTAAAGATATACCCCATCTGAATGGTAATAGCTGTCATCCACAGCATTTTACATCAATAACAGGTAGGAAATAACTGTAATCTGTGACCCTTTCTTCCAACGGTGGTATAAAACCCTGCATAACAAGCAATTAGTACAATGTGGCACTTGTCATATTAAAATGACAAATAAAGATCAGAATAATGTTTTGGGGGAAAAAAATCTGAAAAGAACACATGGGGCCGTGAATTTACCATGAATTGTATCAAATATTAGCATAGCTGTATGTATTCATTAAACAAAAATGGGTTTGCTATTGTATGGCTTAAATGGTGCTGAAAAACTGCTAAAAGCCTTCAAAAACAGGACATTTTTTTATAAATCCAGTTATGTTGATATTGTACACACGTTGTATGTGAATGTACTCAGCATTAAAACCATTGTGAAGAGCAGCATTCTTATTATTATCATCATTAATATGGCTGATACAAGCACCAGTTGTAGCTAATCAACATTAGAAGAAGGGGAACAGGGGGTAACAATTTTGGTTAGCAATGGCCAAATGTTTCTGGAGAGGTCTGCATGCTTTCTATGGTGAGACCACCATGTCAACATCAGGTGACTGCTGGAGCCAAGGATGCTGGAGCCAAGGATATCCAAGAAATGAAGTTAAGATGACAATATGTACAAACATGATGTACATACTGTATGTTGATGTTCCTGTTGCCATGATAGAACCAATTGAAGAGAGAAGAAAAGAGGAACAGGGGACCTGCTGGAGAAATTGGGTTGCCACCAGGACCTAGCAGCCAGACAATTGGGGGAACTTTCCTGGGGAATGAGGGCTCCAGAAAAGAGAAGCGAAGAAGATAACTCAGAAAGTTAGGGCTCCCTGGGGAAAAAGTAGGTAGGACTTAATGTAGGATGTAGGACTCAAACTCAAAGGGAAGGAGCTACCCTGTGGAAGTGAGGGTTATCTGAAGGGAGAAAGGGAGGGATGTTGGGGTTCTGGCATTGAGGGGGAGTGCCAAAGGGAGGGTCTCTCTCAGAAAGTGAGGGGAGACAATAGAAGGAGTTCCTCCTGGGAAGTGCGCAGTCATTTTGAGGGTAGAAAAGGGAAGGAATTGCCCCAAGGAAGTTGGTACTCCCAGAGGAGAAGAAAGAGTTCCCTTGGGAAAGTGAGGGCTCTCTAAGGGGAGACAAAAAAAAGGAGTTCAAGATAAAGCAAAAAGAAGGTGCTGCTAAGTGCAACAAGCTGTAATAGCCCAAGGGGGTTACAAACACTTACAAGAGGGAATAGGTGTACAGGTTCATCATATAATATGAAGCGTTCAGCGAAAGGTGCTCCCTCCTGGTCCGGCCAGTGGTGTGGAGCTGCGAGTCAGGCACCCTACAGGATCCGTCATGCTGCTGGAACCAGCATGGAAGGCAGTAACCGGATGTGCCGTTTGGAGGGGCGGTGATGCATTTCAGAGCACGCGCATTGGCTCCTTCTTCATGACCATAGGGTCATTTCACCAGGCTTTCTGAAGGAGAAAGACCCCCCACTTTCCTAGGAAAAAGAGTGCCTCTCAGGGGAGTGATGGCTCTCTGTGGGGAGACAATAAAAAGATTTACCCCATGGAAGTGAAGGCTGTGAGGCGAGACAAGGGAAAGAGTTACCCCAGGAAAGTGAGGGTTCTGAGGGAAGCTAAAGGAAAAGAGTTCTCGCTGGGAAGTGAGTGAGGCCAAGGCAAGGAAGTGAGGGATCTCTGAGGGGAAAAAAGAAAGGAATTCCCCTGGGGTAGTAAGGGTTTTCTGAAGGGAGACAAAGCAAGGAGTCACCTGGGGAAAAGAGGGCACTCTAAAAGGAGACAATGGAAGGAATTTCCCGAAGAAAGTAAAGGCTCTCTGATGGAAGACAAGAGAAGGAGCTTTTTGAAATAATTGTGGTCTCTCTAGTAGTAAGCGGAAGAAGCTCCCAGGAGAAAATGAGAGGTCTGTAAAAACTAGAGGGTTTAGTCAGATGAATCCTTGCCACCTGAGTGCAGAACTTAAAATACTTGTAGCCTGTGAGCCCTGTCTACTGCTAAAGGATGTCTATGCTTCAAGCAAGGAGTATGGCACCCCAAAAAAGCATACAGCTATGGACAAGAGCCTTACATCCATACGAGTGTTGAATTATAAGAAATTGATAGAAAATTTTTGTGAGAAGGAATCACATTTGCTCGATTTAAAAATATTGTATATATTTTAAATGTTGCTCTTTTCTATTTTGTATGTACAGTATGTGTGGCTTTGGTTGTAGTGGTTGGGTATTCTCTTCCTCTCACACAGACACAAGGTTGTTCCTTTGTATTTCTTGTAAATGTCATTCTCTTCCTTATTCAGCAATGGTTTCTTATTCTTGGGAAATGGAACTCCAGCAAATGCTATACTAGTTTTGGGTAGGCCAGGTATTTCTTGTTCTTTGTCACCATTGAGGCCATTTCTCTGTCACTGATGGTTATTATCACCAAGATTGAAATTGAGGGGATATCTAAACTTAATGGTAGTCACCAGAACCTGAGCAGAAGGGGAGTTCCCCAAAGGGGCGCTCAAACTGTCAAATCCTTCACATTGGGTATAATTTTCGTCACTTCCCGTTGTGCTGTAAGAAGTGAAGGGAAAGGGGAATCTCCTCAAAGAGGATATCTATCTATCTACACTATGTTACCAAAAGTATTGGGACGCATGCCTTTACACGCACATGAACTTTAATGGCATCCCAGTCTTAGTCCGTAAGGTTCAATATTGAGTTGGCCGACCCTTTGCAGCTAAAACAGCTACAACTCTTCTGGGAAGGCTGTCCACAAGGTTTAGGAGTGTGTCTATGGGAATGTTTGACCATTCTTCCAGAAGCGCATTTGTGAGGTCAGGTACTGATGTGGATGAGAAGGCCTATCTTGTAGTCGCTGCTCTTATTCATTCCAAAGGTTTTCTATCGGGTTGAGGTCGGGACTCTGTGCAGGCCAGTCAAGTTCCTCCACCCCAAACTCGCTCATCCGTGTCTTTGTGGACCTTGCTTTGTGCACTGTGAAGAACCTGTGAAGTGGATGGATTATCTCGGCATAGGAGACGTGCTCACTAACACAGATTTAGACAGATTTGTGAACAATATTTGAGAGAAAGAGGCTTTTTGTATACATAGAAAAAGTTGTAGATGTTTGAGTTCAGCTCATGATAAATAGGGGCAAACACAAAAGTGTTGCGTTTATAATTTTGCTCAGTGTATATATAGATATATCATGCTGTTTGTTAATAGCATTAACACAGCAGTATTTGCTTTTCTAAATGCCCCCCTCGATCTTCTGCCACAGCCTGTATAGAAAAGCGTGTCCTCTGCATGCTGTAGAGAAGGAACCTTACTCTCTGTGTGGAAGCATTGGTCATTCTGCAGGAGTCCAACACACCCCCTGTAAAGCCATACTTATCACACTGTCTAATCAGTAGGGATAAGGCAGGGGGTGTGTGTGGGACCTCTGCAGAGAGACCACTGTTTCCACACAGAGAGTAAGGGTCCCTCTCTACAGCATGCTGGCAGGGAACAGGCTTTTCTGTTCAGGCTGTGGCTGCTTTCTAAAGAAAATAGACTTTGAACATCTTTTGCTGTGATACACTCGGAATGGAATTCGATGATTTAAATTAAATGACTGAAAACAACTTTTGAAATGACGTTAACGCTTTAACGTTTACATTCAATTTGAGAGATTTGGATCTATTTTGCTAAAAACATGTAAACATTGACTCAAAAATAAAATTTAAAAAGTGACCATAAAATCACTGTACTTTCCCTTTAACCTAATCTTCTAAAATTGCTTACCATTCTAAGTAAAAATGCAATATTTTGATAGCTACAAGTCTAAATGATACTATAATCTGCATAATAACGCAATAATACAAATACTGATTAAGCTCCATCACTCAACAAAGTATCTCATTTGCTATTATGTGCAATAAGTCAACCTAAAACAAATTGTGTGTGAACAAGCTTTATTGGTGATGAAAAATACATACAATAGAGGAAACGTATACTCTAGCCCACGACAGAATATAGATTGCAGTCGGATAATTGAATTGACTGGCAGGCCTACTTTGATTTACATGTGCATCTCCTAGAATGACTGAAGGGCATTTCGATAAACTGGAACGGAGCAAACGCACACATTGTGTAAAGAAAATATATTTGTGATTTATGTTTCCCAAAGACGTACTCTGGCCTCTGATTTAGGGCCTTTCTCCATCGACTTTGACTTCTACGTAATGGTTCTGAGTGTGGAAATAATAGAGATGTACTGTTACTACTCAATATGCCAAATATCTTATCGTATAGATGTTTGGCACCCAGAAGATAAATCTGTCTCTTCTTGCCAAGGGGGGGTGAAGGGAGTAAAAAAAAAACCTCAATTTTCAAAACAGTACATCCACCCCAAGGTCAACCTTAATCATCATAATATAACAATTAGCGGTTTAATCTGCTGCCATCATATTCAGGAGGGTTTTCAAACTGTCACATTATAGCATTTAAGACGTCCTGGGAGTCGTGGGTTTTGAGACTTGCCATTTTGTGCAATAATTAATATTTTCCCATCGGAGCAATCTCTTACTCCAACTGCCACGCCAATACGTTCTACCCGTATTTTATTTTAATAATGTCAACATTTCAAAGCCTGCAGAGTTAGCAATGGTATAGGAAAGTATTAAAAAGTTAAGTCTGTTTTAAAGACACTTGTGCAGTGCCGCGTTCGAAAAAGTTGAGTTGCGAGTAGTCTGTTGCCTGAACTCACTTTTTCTTGTTCCTTCGCAGCTTACTTTGGCCACATGGACCAGAAAAGGAAAGTCCTGTGTACGCTCCTAAATTACTAGTAATGCCGCGTACACACGGTCGGACTTTTCGGCTACAAAAGTCCGACAGCCCGTCCGACAGACTTTCGACGGACTTTTGGCGGACTTTTGGCAGACTTGCGGCAGACTTTCTAATGAACGGACTTGCCTACATATGATCACACAAAAGTCCGACGGATTGGTACGTGATGACGTACACCGGACTAAAATAAGGAAGTCAGTAGCCAATAGCTGCCCTAGCGTGGGTTTTTGTCTGTCGGACTAGCATACAGACGAGCGGATTTCTGGGTCCGGCGGAGTTACGACGTAAAGATTTGAAGCATGTTTCAAATCTAAAGTCCGTCAGATTTGCGGCTGAAAAAAGTCAGCTGAAAGTCGGGGAAGCCCATACACGATTGGATTGTCAGCCAGCTTTGGTCCGTCGGCGTCCGTCAGACTTTTGTAGACGAAAAGTCCGACCGTGTGTACGCGGCATAAGATCTCATACAGGGATATGGGCCCCTTGCTTGCTTTTACCTGGAAGCTCTAAATATTTCTCCCCCCCAGAAGCAGTATGGAGAATGAGAAGCAAATAGACAAAGTTGAACTACAGCCAGAATAATGGCCAGAGTTTGGCTTTAACTGATCATCGCTAACACCTTGCTGGTTACCAAACACATGCCAGGATTGTCCCACCAATGATGCCTATTGTATACTAGGCCCGATTCACACTGCCGGGAGTTCAAAGTCACGTGACTTTGAAACTGACAAATCCCAGCACGACTTCGCCACGACTTTCATACGACTTCTTTAACAGAAATCAATGCAAGTCATGCCGAAGTTGCACCAAAAGTAGTGCAGGAACCTTTTTCTAAGTCAGAGCGACTCAAGCCGCTCCTATTAGAACTATTCAATTGCATTTAATGGGGCGAGACTTGTGCTCTCAACGTCGGAGTGCATGTGGCACCAGTGTGAACCAGGCAGTGGCGGCCTGTCCATATGGGGCGCACGGGCGCCGCTTACCCCTATCTATGCATGTGAATTGAATTGATTGCAATGTTTGTTTGTTTTTTGAAGCACGTTATTATAGCTAGAGCCTCTAAAAGGCTTTAAAAATGGATGGACTCAGGGCACAGCGCCCACTCATTTGTGTGACAGTATAGTCAGTGTTTATTTGGTGCTCCAGATGGAGTAATCCTTAGGGGTATAGTCTGTAGCTGTAATAGCTGGATGGTGATGCATCCATAGAAAGGGGTATTAAGGGTTAAAAAAGAAGGCAGCCATCCTTCAGAGTGTGTCCAGAATTCTGCAAGACATGTTAGGAAAAAACAGGGAGGGGGAGGTGCCAACCCGAGTGTAGTATTAAAATGATGACTTTAATAGGATAAAATTAAAAACAAGATTAAAATTAAGATTAAGTGTTTTTAATCTTATCCTTTTAAAGTCATCATTTTTAATAGTACACTCAGGTCGGCGCCTCCCCCTCCCTGTTTTTTCCACTCATTTGTGTGACAATAGCGAATGAATATGCGCCATTGTCACACTGATATTCCTCTCGGCTAATCCGGAAGTGGGTCCCAAGACCCGATTAGCCGAACAGAGATGAGATCAGATTGGAGAATGGAGGAGATGCATGGCACATGGAAGAGACGCACGGAAAGCAGGGGAAGCCACCCGCTGCCCAGAGGACCGCTGCCTGACCTAGATGGGGTAAGTGCGGGTGAACCAACCAGGGAGGGGGGGGTGCCGTGAGGTGCCCCCCCCAAAAAAAATAGACCACCAGCCGCTGCTGTAACCGGGCCTTATGTGGTCGATTTACTAGAACTTGAAAGTACAAAATCTGGTGCAGGTGTGCATGATAAAGTATCAAGTATGGTGCTGCGCTAATCCAGAAATATTTGAAAATCGTGCTAAGAGTCACAATATGGGTTGGTAAAGAAATATCCCTGTGGGAGAGTGAGATAAACTAATTGTGTTTACACTGAATATAAAATTAGCTTGCTAATATGCAAAAATAAAGTGCAGGGCGCAATAAGGTGCATACATCCTCCAAAATTACATACAAATACAACTTAATAGATCTTAGTGCAAATATACTAAAAATGCTGGTACATAAAACTAGTGAAAAATATAAATCATTCAGTGCAAGACAATACAGTGCTGTGCATCCAAACACACCCCGGGACGCACTATAATATCAAAGTGTCCAGTGCAAACAAAACCACTACATGGACTGATTTGCTAAGTCACTGGATTTATTGCACTTGGCACTTTTTTTGTTTTTGTATTTGCTTTGTTGTTTTATATCATACATTAGATAACTTTATAGATTTATCACTGGTTTTGTTTGCACTGGACACTTTGATATTATAGTGCATCCCAAGGTGTGTTTGGACGCACAGCACTGTATTGTCTTGCACTGAATGATTTATATTTTTCACTAGTTTTATGCCGGATGTACCAGCATTTTTAGTATATTTGCACTAAGATCTATTAAGTGGTATTGGTATGTAATTTTGGAGGATGTATGCACCTTATTGCACCCTGTACTTTATTTTTGCATATTAGCAAGCTAATTTTATATTCAGTGTAAACACAAATACCGTATATACTCGAGTATAAGTCGAATTTTTCAGCACATTTTTTTGTGCTAAAAGTGCCCCCCTCCCTTATACTCAGTCAAGCACTTTTCTGCAGCAAAAAATGTCATTTTCCGAACCGACGTTGGGGCCCCATATCTCAGGGCCACTTGGTGCTAGGAACCCCTAATTTCGTGTGCAAACCCAGTAGAACTGGTACCATAACATATCCAAAGCTGAAGTTCCTAGCACTAAGTGGCCCTGAGATACGGGGCCCCAAATTCGGTTCGGAAAATGTCATTCTCTGCTGCAGAAAAGTGCTTGACATTTTCTGAACCGAATTTGGGGCCCCATATCTCAGGGCCACTTGGTGCTAGAAACCCCACATTTGGTGTGCAAACCCAGTGGAACTGGTATCATAACATATCCAAAGCTGGGGTTCCTAGAACCAAGTGGCCCTGAGATACGGGGCCCCAGAACCGGTTTGGAAAATGTCATTTTCTGCTGCAGAAAAGTGCTTGACATTTTCTGAACTGATTTTTGGGGCCCTGTATCTCAGGGCCACTTGGTGCTAGAAACCCCAGCTTTGGACATTTTATGGTGCTAGTTCCGCTGGGTTTGCACACTAAATTTGGGGTTCTTAGCACTAAGTGGCCCCAAGATACAGGGCCCCAAAATTTGGTCAACTGTGTCCATCTGCAGCAATGTCATTTCGGGACCCTTTGGGTTCAGAGACCCCAAATTTTGGCTGCAGCTAGGGGGCATCTAGGAACCCTCAACTACCGAGTTTGAAGTTCAGGGGACCTATGGCTGCAAATGGGCACAGTGGTGCTGCAAATGGGCATTGTTGACCCTCTTTTCCACTTACAGTAGCTGTGCATTTCTCACCCTCGTCTTATACTCGGGTCAATAAGTTTTTCCCATTTTTTTTGTGGTAAATTAGGTGCCTCGACTTATACTCGGAACGACTTATACTCGAGTATATACGGTAGTTTATCTCACTCTCCCACATATACCAACCCATATTGTGACTCTTAGCACGATTTTCAATAATTTCTGGATTAGCACAGCGCCATACTTGATACTTTATTTACTGTTGTGATAGGGGTGAGCTGGACCCTATTCGGTGTAAGTAGCTTTTCCAGTGTCGTCTTATACTTCCACATGGTAGCGTGGGAATAACCATTCTAGAAGGTGTGCATGATAGCCAATCAACTTCTAACGAGCGGGATTCATCCGCCACAGTCATCTATCGAGACGTCTGCTGGCTCTGGTGTTGGGGCACTTTCGCGCTGGCGGCGCCCGCGTGCTGGCGCAGAGGACTAGAGGCTCCTCCTGCTTCTGTTTCCCTGCAGAAAGGCTGGGAAGGAACTGGGTCATGTCACAGCTGTATGTCGATTAGGAAAAAGTGACGTCCCTAGCCCATTTCACTTACATCCCTGGCAAGTAATAAACAGTTGAAACAGTACTACACTATTGGGATTCCTTTCTCCACTATGTTCTATATGGTATATGGTACAAGATTGGAGGACAGCCATTACATCGGGGATCATCCAGCCTTTAAAGTGCTACACAGTGGCAGATACTGTGAATGCTCCATACCACAAGTGGGCGGCGGATTCTGGTGAGTACAGCCACAATAAGAGCACGGATAAGACACGTATGCTGTGATCACCCTTGGAAAGTGGAAATTATCAACACTAATTGTTCACCAGCACAGAAGCACTTTTTTGAATATTCACTAAGTGGAACTATACAATTTTAAATGCATGTCTATGGGACTGAATTAGTCCCCCCTTTTTTTGAGATTGAAGTTTTTTTGAGATTGAAGTTTTTTTTAGATTTAAGTTTTTTTGAGATTGAAGTTTATTAATTCCATTAAAGTCACTAACTTGATAAGTGGTTAATATTAACACCAATATTTCACCAGCACACATGCACTTTATTGTCATATATATGGGATTATATATATGCAGGTCACATGGGACTTAATTGTCCCCAATTTTCTGAGATTTAGGTCAATATTATTATTATTTATTATTTTTTATTTTTTCACGTGTACAATTAATATGGTGTAACGCATGTAAAATGCACTAATACATATTCACAATATCTGTTTGATATATTTATGCTCATCAGGGATCAGGTGCACAAACACAATAGAACAATGCCACATCTACTTCACTTTTTTTCTCAATCAACTTCTAATGTCAGCTTGTTCAATCAAGCTGTGACAAAAAAAAAACTTGAAATCTGATTGGTTTCTATACACAGCTGCACCAGGTTTTGCATTCTCCAGTTTTAGTAAATCAACCCCTACGCGTCTTGATGTGAAATATTGGAATCCATTATTGGTAAACCAGGAATAAGGTATGATTTGCAGATTTATCTTTGAACGTGTAGTCTGCTGACTATTTGTAGGTTTTAGTGAGGAGGAAAATCTCCCGGCAGCAATACAAACTGGCAAGAGATTTCAACTCATCCTTACTCTCAAGAGCTATAAACAGAACAAGAAATATTAGGCGTTCAACTTTAAGTTTACATGGTATTTGATTCAGTGCTAACTGCCATAGAAAGTGTTTACAAGTGTACAATGTGACATTAGGCCAGGCAAACATTCTTGTATGTGACAGGCAAAGCTACGGTTGGATCAGATGCAAGGAGAAGATCCAAGACAAGGTCAGACAGTCCAGGTTAGCAACTGGCATGCAGGTCAGACACAGACAGCAGGCAGAAGAGTAGTCTGAAGTCAGGACAGGTTAGGTAACAACAAGGCAGATAAGCAGAAGGATAAGGCAGAGACAAAGCCCAGGGAGTCAGGGGTCAGCGCAGGCAGAGTTCAGGCAAAGTCAGGAGCAGATCAGGTCGGCAATGCATGAACGATACAGGAACAGATTAAATAGCCAGCCTGGCGCCAATGTGCACCCGCTAAATGGCCACAAGCAGAGCTAACAGGAACCATGCGCCTGTGCACATGCATGCGTCTTTCCTGACAACTTCTGTATCCTGATCTGGCTTGTTGACTTTGCTTGTTCTTGAACCCCTGTTGCTGACTCCTGCCTGCTGTTCCAGTACCTCCTCTGGTCAACCAATACTGACCTTGGCCTGGCTCTTACTCCACTCCTGGTTGCTGATTTTGTACTCCTGCTGCCTGTTTGTTGCCAACTCTTGCCCATCTGAACACGCATCTGAGATGCTGCATCTGCCAGCTTGCCTGTTCTCTTCAGCTTTGCATCTTCTACAAGATCTTCCTAGCAGTATCTCCTACAGGCACCTGTTCCACTGTGTGCCCTGTTATACCCTTTCATCAACCACAGGAAAAATCGGACAAGAGGTGTAAGGGAAACTCAGCCTCAACCAGGAACATGACATATTTTCAACTAGGGTTCCCCCAGAGGTTGCTGCTAGGTGTTTCTTAATATGTGATTGAATGATGTCCCATTTGATGGTTCCTGCATAGTTCCAGGGTCAGTGCAACTTTAAAGAGTTAACAGCATGGTAATAGTAATCATTTATGCTGTCTGCAGGGTGGAATTCTGACCTCCACAGTAAAGGGGGGGGGGGGTGGCCATTTTTCTGACTGACCACCAATATAAGATGCTTTTTTCTCACAATGATGCCCAATAATTTGTTTTTAGCGAGGGTCCTTTGAGATGGGGTAATTGCTTCCAGGGCTGCTCTGGGGAAAAAAAATTTAGAAAGGCTGTTCCAAAGAAAAAATATGTATTGTTAATACCTGGAGAGCTATGATGTTCCACTTGCAACTCAAAATTTTGGAGAGTACTGATATTATTAAGTATGCTGATGACTCAGGCTTTTGTGTAGGATCTGAGCTAAGTAACATGTAGGGAGAAAGATGATTAGAAACATTAGCAGAATAATAATATGTGTTGGCTCCTAAAGTCCCTAGTAGTGGGGTTGGAATTGAGTGGTGGGCATTTCTAATAAATTGCCTAATGGTTGGCCTTGTTGGAGTGGAAGCTGGACTCTGCCTAAGCCAAGGTGGATTACCAATCATTAGGCAAGTTCAGAGTTGGGCGGAAGGCCTATGGTTGTATCCAGCTGAGGAAAGTTGGGGCAAAAGGCTGAGACTTATAAGTAGGTAAGGAATGTTATCAAGAGTCTGGACTTGTTTTTCCTGATTGATAGTAACCAGAGTTGAAGTTTAAAATGTGTACAAGAAATAAATGTATAGTCAAAAACACAAGAGTCATGGTAGATGGAGTTCAAGTGAGGTCATGACTAATGTGAGACATGTAAGAAGTAAGAAACTATGTTCAATCTGTGGTGGACAATTGAATAGCTGAACAAGTTGCTTTAAAACAGAGTGCGTTAGGAACTAATAAAAGTGAAGGGAGTGAAGATGGCCGAAAAGTTAGAGGGGCTTTTAAACTAAATGATGAGGGGGCAGAGGTACAGATAGTCAGGGCGGAACATATTCCAGAGGGTAGTATTGGGGGTATTAGTGGTAGATTGACTTAAGCACCTAAACCCAAGGTAAGTGTATTAACAAGTCTTAGCTGCAACCTCAGAACACCCAATAAGGAGACAGTATGCGACCAAACTACGTGGCTGGTCGCATACTGGAGGAGGATTTAGATTTTGTAGGAATTTCAGAGACTTGGTTCAACAGTTCTCATGATTGGCAACCATTCAAGGGTGTTCACTATATCACAGGGATAGAGAGGGTAAAAAAGGGGGAGGGGTATGCCTGTATATCAAAAATGATGTACAAGTGAATGTGAGAGATGAAATCACTAAGGGAGCAAGGGAGGAGGTGGAATCCTTATGGGTAGAGCTACAAAGGGATGAAACAAAGGGTAAAGTAATACTGGGAGTATGCTATAGGCCCCCTAACCAGAGGGATGAGGCGGAGGCAGACCTTCTATCACAATTTGGATTAGCAGCAAGGATGTGAAGTGTTATCATATTGGGGGATTTTAATTATCCAGACATAGACTGTCAACAAACTAGAAACAAAGCGTTACTAGACCTACTGATTACCAATAATACAGACTTGATCACGGATGTAGAAATATGGGGCAATTTAGGAAACAGCGATCACAGGTCAATTCGTTTCAGTATAAATCACACTAGTAGGAAACATAAGGGGAATATAAAGACACTGAATTTGAAAAGAGCCAACTTCCCTAAACTACAAGCCTTGCTAGAAGATACAAATTGGGATAAAATCTTAGGAACAAAGAACACTGAGGAGAAATGGGTATGCTTTAAGAGCATGTTAAATAAGGGTATTAGCCAGTGCATCCCAATGGGAAATAAATTTAAAAGAGCTAATAAAAGTCATGGGTGGCTTAACTCCAACCTAAAAATGCATATAAAAGCAAAGGAGAAGGCCTTCGAAAAATAGAAGGCTGAGTGATCATCATCAGCATTCCAACTTTACAAAGAATGCATCAAGAAATATAAGGGTGCAATCAGGGTGGCTAAGATAGAACACAAAAGGCACATAGCTGAAGAGAGGAAGAAACATCCTAAGAAATTCTTTAAGTACATAAATAGTAAGAAAGGGAGGTCAGATCATATTGGTCAGATCATATTGGTCCCATAAAGAATTAGTTTCAGTATAAATCACACTAGTAGGAAACATAAGGGGAATATAAAGACACTGAATTTGAAAAGAACCAACTTCCCTAAACTACGAGCCTTGCAAGAAGATACAAATTGGGATAAAATCTTAGGAACAAAGAACACGGAGGAGAAATGGGTATGCTTTAAGAGCATATTAAATAAGAGCATATTAAATAAGGGCATTAGCCAGTGCATCCACATGGGAAATAAATTTAAAAGAGCTAATAAAAGTCCTGGGTGGCTTAACTCCAACCTAAAAATGCATATAAAAGCAAAGGAGAAGGCTTTCAAAAAATAGAAGGCTGAGAGATCATCATCAGCATTCCAACTTTACAAAAAATGCATTAAGAAATGTAAGAGTGCAATCAGGGTGGCTAAGATAGAACACAAAAGGCACATAGCGGAAGAGAGTAAGAAAAATCCCAAGAAATTCTTTAAGTACATAAATAGTAAGAAAGGGAGGTCTGATCATATTGGTCCCATAAAGAATGACGACGTCAGAAGTGTGACGAAACGTACGTCGGGCGTGCTGACGTGCTGACGTGCCGTATCCACCGTCTGTAGGACGGGTGTTCGTGCTAGCCGGCCGGCTTTCCATGCTGTTTTTATTCGACACACTGTAAGTGTATTTTTAATGTTCTTTAATAAATATCCATCCAGGATTACGCTATGTGCTCTTCCTTCTCTTTTTGGGGCATTGTTTGTGAGAACAACTCCAAGATAGGAGTATAGCATTCCCTACATCCTGGTTTCTTTATGTGAGGATAGTGAGCCATCCACGGTCTGAAGAGTGGTCTAACGGTGGTCCCATCTCAAGAAAGGCCCCGACCGGGTTAAGGTCACAAGCTTTTTTAAGCTTGCCATTTGGTAAGCGCCCATTTTATTCATAACACTGGGGTGTGGTGAAGGTCTATCCAGTCCCATCTGTATTTGCCTAACAAGGGACCCGGTTGTCTGGTTTCTCATCCATTACACCTTTGAAGACTTCCATCCACTGATTGAACTTTATTGTGTCACTTGACTGTTCATGAACTTTATGTATTATTAATCACTATTTGTGGTTCATTATCACACATTTGACTTATAGCGCTGCTCTCTTTGTTTATTTAATTTGTAGTGTGTGTGTATCCCACCTTTAAGCGGCTGCTCTCTTTTCAATTGTTCGTTATTTACCTACTTGATTGTGTTATTTGTGTATAGTATACAGCGCGGTGGTTTTCTCCTTTAAATGATGAAGGCAATCTGGTTACTAAGGATGGAGAGATGGCAAAGGTATTGAATGTATTCTTCTCCTCTTCATGAGGGAATCGGGGGGCTCCGGTAACCAAAACTGCAATGTTTAATGGTCCAGCGGTGTTCCAGCCGCAAATTTTTTTTTAAAGTCAGCAGCTACAAACACTATAGCTGCTGACTTTTAATAAGGACACTTACCTATCCAGGGAGCCCGCAATGTCGGCCCCCCGAGGCTGATCCGTCCATTGGATCGGGTGCATGTGCCGCCATTCCAGCTAAGGAAAACCGTCAGTGGAGCCTTGCGGCTTCACAGCCAGTTTCTGACTGCACATGCGCGAGTCCTGTGGCGCTTTTTAAATGGCCAGCTTGTCTTCTAGGACACACACAGGTCCCAGAAGACAACAGGGGTGCTCCCTGATGAAGAGGACATGACATCCTCGGCCGCGGCCCGGCCGAATTAGGAGAACATTTGTACTTCCAAAAAAGTAATATTGGAAAAAAAAATTTCAATATCCAAAAACGAGGGTGGAGAGGTGATCTTTTGTTTAAGACCACCTCTCAAAAGTGGGTGGAACTTTGCTTTAAGGAACTCAAAGTAATTGCCAGACCATTGCTCCTAATTTTTACAAACAGTCTACTGACTGGAGTGGTACCAGCTGATTGAAGCAAAGCCAATGTAGCACCAAATAGCCAAGATACATCTCTGGGAATTACAAAAGAAAAGAAACAAAATCCCCTTGTGGTGGACTTTTAAGGCACAGAAATCATTTGAGAAAAATTAATCTATTTTGAAAAGTGTTTATTCAATATAATAAGTACAAAATATAAAAAACACATAAAAAAGATACAATAGAACAAATTTACAGTGCTATCATCACAATATAGTACCAAGTAGTAAACCAGTAATTCTTGCACCTGACGCGTTTCGGAGCACATATGTGTATCTCCTTCCTCAAGGGTATAATTAAGCGAGAATACTAAGTGTTATATATATTGAGATGACAACCCTTTCAGACCATGCAGGTTAAAAACATATGAATGCAAAAAGATGCTCTCAGTTTGCTTGAGCCGGAGGTCCAACACAAGTGGCGTGCCTCAAAAAGAGGGATGCCTAGCCTGAAAGCTGACCTAGTTCCCCCACACATAAACCAGACCAGGAGGGGAGGGCAGGGGACCCACTGGGGCCAAAAAGAGGAAAAAGACCCTGCCAATGGTGAGTAAGAACCACTTGAGTGTGCAAAGAATATTATTTGTTGTAGAGAGCACAGTCACAACAACAGTAGTGACTGTTCACTCCAGCATCCAGCACAGAACACATTACAGGCCAGTTACAGACTAATTACAGACCAGTTAGCCTAACATCAATTGTATGCAAGCTCTTAGAGGGGATGATAAGGGACTATATACAAGATTTTAGCAATGACAATGGTATCATTAGCAGTAGTCAGCATGGATTCATGAAGAATCGTTCTTGCCGAACCAATCTATTAACCTTCTATGAGGGGGGAGCTGCCATCTAGATAAAGGAAGGCCCATAGATGTGGTGTTTCTGGATTGTGAAAAAGCATTTGATACAGTTCCCCATAAATGTTTACTGTACAAAATAAGGTCAGTTGGCATGGACCATAAGGTGAGTACATGGATTGAAAACTGGCTACAGGGATGAGTTTAGAGAGTGGTGATAAATGGGGAGTACTCGGAATGGACTGGGGTGGAAAGTAGGGTTCCCAGGGTTCTGTCCTGGGACCAATCCTATTTAATTTATTCATAAAAAGCTATTTTCCCTCCCCAGTGTCATGTGACCCATTAGGGTTACAAGGCCTCAGGTGTGAATGGGGAGCAGGTGTGTTAAATTTGGTGTTATCGCTCTTACTCTCTCATACTGGTCATTAGAAGTTTAACATGGCACCTCATTGCAAAGAACTCTCTGAGGATCTAAAAAAAAGATTTGTTGCTCCACATAAAGATGGTATAGGCTATAAGAAGATTGCCAAGACCCTGAAACTGAGCTGCAGCACGGTGGCCAAGACTATACAGCGGTTTAACAGGACAGAACAGGTCTCACCATGGTCAACCAAAAAAGTCGAGTGCACGTGCTCAGTGTCATATCTAGAGGTTGTCTTTGGGAAATAGACGTATGAGTACTGCCAGCTTTGCTGCAGAGGTTGAAGGAGTGGGGGTCAGCCTGTCAGTGCTCAGACCATACGCTGCACACTGCATCAAATAGGTCTGCATAGCTGCCGTCCCAGAAGTAAGAAGGATTACTAGAACAATCTCCTGTGGTCTAATTAGACCAAGATAAATGTAATGGTTCAGATGGTGTCAAGCGTTTGTGGTGGCAACCTGGTGAGGAGTACAAAGACAAGTGTGTCTTGCCTACAGTCAAGCATAGTGGTGGGAGTGTCATGGTCTGGGACTTCATGAGTGCTTCCGGCACTGGGGAGCTACAGTTCATTGAGGGAACCATGAATGTCAACATGTACTGTGACATACTGAAGCAGAGCATGATCTCCTCCCTTCGAAAATTGGGTCGCAGGCAGTATTCCAACATGATAACGACCCCAAACACACCTCCAAGACAACCACTGCCTTGCTAAAGAAACTGAGGGTAAAGGTGATAGACTGGCCAAGCATGTCTTCAGACCTAAACCCTACCGAGCATCTGTGGGGCATCCTCAAACAGAAGGTGGAGGAGCACAAGGTCTCTAACATCCACCAGCTCCGTGATGTCATCATGGAGGAGTAGAAGAGGACTCCAGTGGCAACCTGTGAAGCTCTGGTGAACTCCATGCCCAAGAGGGTTAAGGCAGTGCTGGAAAATAATGGTGGCCACACCAAATATTGACACTTTGGGCCCAATTTGGACATTTTCACTTAGGAGTGTGCTCGCTTTTGTTGCCAGCGGTTTAGACATTAATGGCTGTGTGTTGAGTTATTTTGAGAGGACAGCAAATTTACACTGTTATACAAGCTGTACACTCACTGCTTTATATTGTAGAAAAGTGTAATTTCTTCAGTGTTGTCACATGAAAATATATAATAAAATATGTACAAAAATGTGAGGGGTGTACTCACTTTTGTGAGATACTGTAAATATGAGGGCTATACCGAAAGTAATGCAAAAGTGGGCATAACTCTTTAATAACATCCATAGGTCATACAAATTTCACATGTTGGTAGAGTAACTCTACCTCTATAGTAACTCTTCTTCTTCTTTTTCATAGCAGGTAAATCATGGATTTCATGCAGAAGCAATGTGCCATGATTGAGGTCTTGGTGAAGGAGGGGTGCAGGTGATCCAAAATCCACAGAAGGCTACAGAATATTAATGGAAATGAAACCATTGACAACAGTCACCAATGACAAGACATTGCCCTTGAAGGTAGGTCCTCTTTTTGCCAGCAAAACAGCCTCTTTTGCTGCCAAAGCAGCGCTGACCCATCGAGGCATGGACATCAGTAGACCTCTGGAGGTATGCTGTGGTATCTGGCACCAAGCCATCAGTAGCAGATACTTTAAGACCTGTAAGTTGGGAGGTGGGGCCTCCATAGATCCAACTTGTTTTTCCAGCACATCCCACAAATGCTTGATACTTTATTTCCTCTGTATAAAAACACCGCAAGTGCAGAACTTCCCTAGGTGCCCAATGTAACATGGCAACTTCAAAGAAGGAAAGATAGGAAACATTGGCCACCAGAGTGGTGAATATAATATATTTACTTTTGCAAGGAACTGATAGAATTTTTCTTTTTTGGTAACAGTGGTTTCTCCATGTCAGAGCTATGTCTGCCTTGAGAACTTATTTAAATTGCCAATATTATTTAATTCAGATTTGTCATACTTGGCTCCAAAAATTATTTTGGTTTAACTGTCTAGTGTAAAAGTCTTTACAGATAGAATGAACCTACGTTAATAATACCCATGTAGGCATGCCGTTTCAGTGCATGATCCAATGAATTCTAAATTCCCACACACAGTTTTTCAATGATCTGATCAATACAGAATTGTGTTTTTTTTTTCTAGAAATGACATAAATATTAGACACAAATTGCACTGTGTTAGCCATAGAGCTTTCAAGGGATGTAAAAAACAAACTTTGCCAGCATGTATTTTGAGAACGATGTGATGCAAAAAAACTAAAACATCCAGAGTTAGATGCACAAGAGTACAACGGATGTCAAAGAACTATTGTTAATCAAAAAGAGAAGGTGATCTACATGAGGAGGCATAGACAAATATGAGGAATAAGATGCCTGGGCCACTATAAAAAAAATAGTACTGATGTTATTAAAAAATAAATAAAATAAAAAAAGCCTGCTAAGAAATCCTGAAATAGATATAGCAAACCTTCTTTTTGTATGGGTAATTCTAGATTATTTGTGCAGTCAGTGGTAGATATAGGTTCTCACCAAGACACAGGGTCTAAGGAAGGAATAAGTGTTCCAACTATGTGCGATGGGGCCCCATGGAAAACTAATAATTTGTATTCAAACCCAAATTCTATTTTTCAGTATTTTTGACATCATGCCTCACTGTATACATTTTTCTTAAAGAATATGTAAACTAGACATGTGCAGAAGGAAAAAAAATGTTTTGTTTCAATCAGTTCGTTAACTTATTTTGTTTAGGTAAATTTGTTAAATTCATTAAATTAATTTTCGAAATTTGTTTTGTTTATTCGTTTTCTAATTTGATTAGAATTTTCCGAATTTGACTGAATTGAATTCAGTTCGACCAAATTCAGAAAATTTGAATTATAATTCAAATTATTTTCTATTCTACTGTGGCTGCAAAATTTTTCACATCCAGGAATTCCTCACATTTCATATTCGTTTACAAATTCAAATTCAACTTCGAATTTTGCTATTTTGGACAAATTTTGTTTCGTTGTTTTGAAGGATTCATTTACACTTGTTAATGTTGGGAACCAAGTTTTCAACTAAATTTGGGTTGTTTAAGGTAATTTCCCTATAATATTTTACTTTTTAACATTGTTTGTTATTTTTGTTATTTTTCTTTTGCAAAAAACTATTTTTTAATCTAGCATTTTTTTGAAAGCAGAACTACCTTCTCAAATTTATGTCTCCTGATGCTTGGTAATCCAAGCTCCTTTACTAAATCCATCATGCCATACAATCATAAAAATGTGTTTTTTTTTGTAAATGTATGGCCTACTGAAAGAGGAAAGTGCAAAAGCTGGCCTGAAATTTAACATTAAGAAAACTAAGATCATGGCAACCGGTACCATCACTCCTTGGCAAATGGAGAAGAAATGGAAACAGTGACACATTTTATCTTCCTAGGCTCCAAGATTACGGCAGACAGTGACTGTAGCCATGAAATTAAGAGATGCTTGCTTCTTGGGAGGAAAGAAATGGCAAACCTAGACAACAATATATAAAAAGCAGATACGTCACCCTACAGACAAAAGTGCCGTATAGTCAGAGCTATGGTATTTCCATTAGAAGGGCAGATCCTAAAGCTGAAACCTGCATACTTTGGCCACCTAATGCGAAGAGAGGACTCATTGAAAAAAGACCCTGATGCTGGGAAACATGGAAGGAAAAAGGAGAAGAGAATGACAGAAAATAAGATAGATAGATAGATAGCATCATCTGAAAAACAATGAACATGAAGTTAAGCAAGCTCCAGGAGGCAGTGGAGGACAGAAAAGCCTGGCACGCTATGGTCCATGAGTTCACGAAAAGTCGGACACGACTAAACGACTATACAACAACGCTGGCCTACTAGGGTTGAAAGTGCTCTTTTCTATGTTTTTGACCCTATTCTGAGCCTATGTTTATATTGTGGAAACTAAAGAAAACTGGACTATATTTTTTTTATTATTTTTTTAAACATTTTTATTTATTTTTCATGGTCTTATCCAAGTTTAACGTGTTGTAATGGTACATATATAACCAAAAATATTACAGTGGCCACTTTAAGAGGTCACTTCTAGCTGGAGTAATTGTCATGGTTGACATACTCCATTGTTGCACTTTTGTAAACTTTTGTAAACAAGTATTTTTAAAAGAAATGTATTATTTAAAAAAAAAAGTTCTTGATGTTAAATATCAGCCAATGTTAGCATTTAATTTGCACTGCGCGTCATACCTTTTTGATTTAATAAAAAAAAAGAGTATGTACTCGTGATGTATAATGCCACATTTTTGTGTGTCCATTGCTGGAGGAATAGTGCAAACTTTCTGTGGGTGGAATTAGACCCCTCTCTGAGGGTAATATTGCACCCCTTTAATTTTCAATCAAAGTGACGCAGTGCCGTATCGCAAAAAATGGCCTGGTCATTAAGGGGGCAAATCCTTCCGGGGCTGAGGTGGTTAAATGAATTGGACTTTCTTTACAGAATGTGATAACTTATGCAAATGAGTAACATGATACCCTTACTGCGTGCAGTGAAGCTTGGTGAGTTGGCCCTTTTGTTGCAAATTTTCCTACCTGGAGATCCAGCCAGCAACAGTATTTCCTGAAGCAGGCTGAGAATACTAGGACATAGCATTACGTAATTATCAGCAGTGTTTTCAGCCTGCTGTGTGCGCCCCTTCAGTTGACTGTTGGCCTGCCTATCTCAAAGACCTGAGAAGCACACAGTAGGTTGAAAATAATAATAATAATAATAATAATAATAATAATAATACATTTTTATTATTATTATTGTTATTTATTATTATTAATTTGTTACGTTCCATTCGTTTAGATATAGCATTCGTTATTAATTCGTAACTTCGGAAAAATTTGTATTCATTACGTTCACTAACAGCCAAATTTGAAAGGAAATTCCCATACCTATAATTTAATAGTTAGTGATAGTTAAGTTATTATTAGTTAGTTATCATTTCAGATTTTCAGATTTTTGGGTTTTCGGATTTTTGAATTTCGAATTTCTGAATTTCCGAATTTTCAAATTTTGGAAATTCCGAATTTTCGAATTTCGGAAATTCCGAATTTTCGAATTTAAGAAATTCCGAATTTTCTAATTTTCTAATTGACGAGTTTACGAATATTCAAATTAATGAATATTCGGAAAAATTTGGTAAACGGGTATTCGTTAATTCGGATATTTACAAATTAACGAATTTGTCGAAATTTGCTAAAATACAATATACGCTTTTTGGGATTTTTTTTCACCAAAAACATGTAATGCAGAATACATCTTGGCCTAAATGTATGAAGAAATTTGATTTCTTAATTTTTTATTGGATATGTTATATAGCAGAAAATGAAAAAATATTGTTTTTTTCTTTTTTTTTTTTTTTTACATGTTGACCTTTTTTTTTTTGTTTATAGCATAAACAATAAAAAAGCAGAGGTGACTAACAAAAAAAAATAAATACAAATTCCAGTATACAGTATATACCATTTGCAGATTCTATAACTTTTGGGCAATTTCGGAGTTTACAATTTACAAGTTTTCTAATTTACGAGTTTACGAATATTCGAATTAATGAATATTCAGAAAAATTTGGTAAACGGGTATTCGTTAATTTGGATATTTACAAATGAACAAATTTGTCGAAATTTGCTAAAATACAATATACACTTATCGGGATTTTTTTTTTTTACCAAAGACACATATCAAAATACATATTGGCCTAAATTGAGGAAGAAATTAGATTTTCAAAATTTTTCAAAATTGTGTTTTTTGTTTATAGCAAAAAAAAATGAAAAAAATGCAGCGGTGATCAAATATCACGAAAAGAAAGCTCTATTTGCGGGGGAAAAGGGCATAAATTTGATTTGGGTACAGTTTCGCACGACCTCGCAATTGTCAGTTAAAGTAATGCAGTGCCATATCGCAAAAAAATGGCCTGGTGAGGAAGGGGGAAAAACCTTCCAGAGCTGAAGTGGTTAAAATAAAACAGAATACATAGCACAGATTAAAAAAATAACAGAAAATCAAACTACCAAAAAGCAAATAATACACTACTTATGCTGCGTACACACGACCGTACTTTTTGGCAGAAAATGTCAGACGGAACCATTCCGTCGGACATTCCGATCATGTGTGGGCTTCATCGGACCTTTTCTGTCGAAAAATCTGACGGACTTTAGAAATAGAACAAGTTTCAAATCTTTCAGACGGACTCGATGCCTATCGAAAAATCAGTTCGTCTGTATGCTAGTCCGATGGACCAAAAACGACGCAAGGGCAGCTAATGGCTACTGGCTATGACCTTCCTCATTCTAGTCCGGTCGTACGTCATCACGTTCGAATCAGTCGGACTTTGGTGTGATCGTGTGTAGGCAAGTCCGTTTTGTTGGAACTCCGTCGGAACTCCGTCGAAAAGTCCTTCGGAGTTCAGTCCGGTGAAAAGTCCGGTTGTGTGTACACGGCATTGCTCTATCATGACCCCAAATAATATTTTCTCATAATTCCAACATATTATAAAAATTACATAAAAATCCTGAATTTTAAATAAAAAAATAAGCATTGATTTAATTAAACATTAATTATTGTATCAATTAAAAAGTTGCCATCGATTTAGTTTTTGAATAAGTATAGAAAAAATAGAATTAAACACTTACATTAAAAAAGAGACAAAAGTAAGAAAAGAAATAAACATTGGTTAACTAAACATTAATTAATTTATTATTTAAGAATTAGCTAACATTGAGTAATGTAGCCTCCCTGACGGTTTTCCCGAGTGTGGCTCAGGGTTAATTTTCATCACCATTAGCGGTAACCCCAAGCCACACTCGGGATTGCATCTCAGGATCCTGGTGCAGTGTTACTTACCGTATATACTCGAGTATAAGTCGATCTGAGTATAAGACGAGGCCCTAATTTACCACAAAAACATGGGAAAAATGTATTGACTCGAGTATAAGACGAGGGTTAAAAAACGCACAGCTACTGTAAGTGGAAAAGAGGGTCAACAATGCCCATTTGCAGCCTCACTGTGCCCATTTGCATGCCTCACTGTGCCCATTTGCAGCCATAGGTCCCCCGAACTTCAAAGTCGGTAGTTAAGGGTTCCTAGATGCCCCCTAGCTGCAGCCAAAATTTGGGGTCTCTGAACCCAAAGGGTCCCGAAATGACATTGCTGCAGATGGACACAGTTGACCGACTTTGGGGCCCCGTATCTCGGGGCCACTTAGTGCTAGGAACCCCAAATTTGGTGTGCAAACCCAGTGGAACTAGCACCATAAAATATCCAAGCTGGGGTTTCTAGCACCAAGTGGACCCGAGATACGGGGCTCCAAAAATCGGTTCAGAAAATGTCACCACTTGGGGCCACTTGGTGCTAGGAACTCCAGCTTTGGATATGTTGTGGTACCAGTTCCACTGGGTTTGCACACCAAATTTGGGGGTCATAGTGGCCCTGAGATATGGGGCCCCAAAATCGGTTCGGAAAATGATTTTTTTTGCTGCATAAAAGTACTTGACTCCAGTATAAGTCGAGGAGGGCACTTTCAGCACAAAAAAATGTGCTGAAAAACTCGACTTGTACTATACTCGAATATATACAGTACCTTGTCCCCAGGATCCTGCGATGTCCCCCACTGTGTCTGCGGGGTCTGTCTCCTCTGAAGTCTCTCTGTGCCAGGCTCCGTTCCCTGCGAGTGTCGCGACGCACAGGGGCGGAGCATGGCGGCTAATTAAAAAAAAAGAGTAAAAATCATAACACATACAGTACTGTATTCTTACCGATTATAGTACTGTATGAAATTATTTCACATCCCTTTTGTCCCCAGTGCTTTGTCCAGTGCCCTGCATGCAGTTTTATATTATATATACTGTTCTTTCTGCCTGGAAAGTGGAGATTGTCCATAGCAACCAAAAAGTGTCCCTTTATGTCAAAACTGGCTTTAGACCAGCTAGAAAACAACGATAGTAAATTAGAACACTTGCAGACTTGAGCGATAGTGAATCGTGGGGAAATTTATTTTATTATTATGATTACCGTATTTATCGGCGTATAACACGCACTTTTTTCCCCTTAAAATCAGGGGAAAGTCGCAGGTGCGTGTTATACGCCGATCCCCTGCGATCCCGAGCTGTCAAAACTTAAAAATCACCGACCGCGATTTGAAAATGGCGCCGCCGGCGCCGAAATACACAGAGCCGGTCCTCGGCTCTTTCCGGCGGCTCTCGTTTACTTTCGGCTCCACTCGTAGTCCCGAGCGGAGCTATCCGAACCTACTCTGTGTATTTTGGCGCCGGCGGCGCCATTTTCAAATCGCGGTCGGTGATTTTTAAGCCCAGGAAGCAGGAACAGGGGATCGAAGCCTGCACTGGCGAAGGCTGCACTACGGAAGGCTGCACTGGGGAAGGCTGCACTGCGGAAGGCTGCACTGGGGCAAGGCTGCACTGGGGAAGGCTGCACTGGGGCAAGGCTGCACTGGGGAAGGCTGCACTGCGGAAGGCTGCACTGGGGCAAGGCTGCACTGGGCAAGGCTGCACTGGGGAAGGCTGCACTGACAAGGCTGCACTAACATGGCTGCACTGACAAGGCTGCACTGACAAGGCTGCACTGACAAATCTGCACTGACAAGACTGCACTGGGGCAAGGCTGCACTGAGAAGGCTGCAATGATGGGCATTTAATGTAAGTTTTTTTCCCTTCAACTTCCCTCCTAAAAGTTTTTTTTCCTTAAAATTCCCTCCTAAATTGGGGTGCGTGTTATACGCCGGTGCGTGTTATACGCCGATAAATATGGTATATATATATATATATATATATATATATTTTAATTATTTATATTTATTTATTATATTATAATTTATGTTTTTGTGTTTTAAACTTCATCATAACCGGGATATCTACTAGACTCTGGTTTGGACAGATTTAAGTGTGTTATTGCTAAGAATTACAGACCTACAATATAAAACGCCAAATTTCCATGCAAAATAATTGTACCGCTTTCAGCACCTAAAATCCGAAATAATTATACCGCCAGGGAGGTTAAAAACATTTTGAAAAAAATAGAACTAAACACTTTAAGTAAAAAATTAGATTTTTTTTTTTTTTTATTGGATATGTTTTAAAGCAGGAAAGTAAAAAAAAAATTTGTTTTTTGTTTAGAGCACAAAAAAAAACACCAAACAAAGTTCTATTTGTGGGGAAAAAGGGCATACATTTAATTTGGGCACAGCGTTGCGCGACTGCGCAATCATCAGTTAAAGTAACGCAGTGCCGTATCGCAAAAAAACTGGCATGGTCATGAAGGGGGGGAATCTTCTGGAAGTCAAGTGGTTAATACAATTACAGTCCCAATGTACACCTGCAAGAAAAATTGACAGCATTTTCAAAGCATTAAAAAAAAAAATAAAGTAAAAAATCTTGTGTATAAGGATTACAATATATGACAACTTTCTACCTGTCCTCGTGTTCTTCTCCATCATTATTTTTGGAACGAAACCGAAACAATCCAAAATGTCAAAGATGATGTCGTAATTTTGATTTATTTTTCACTTTAAAAAATATAATCCTAATGAAGTGTATTTCTATACTTATCGATCATGACTCCCCCCCCCCCCCCCCTCCCTTTCAATATTAAAATTGTTATAGGACTAACGCTATTATGCTGAAATTGTCACAAAGCCAGAAAACTGTTGAGTAAAAAAAAAAAATGACTTCATTTCAAATGATTTTTTTTTTTTTTTCAGACAAGGAAGTCTTAACTCTCTTCGCCCGCTCAAGCTGTAAGTCCTCACTTTAAATAGTATCACTAATGGGGTATGTAGTTTCAAACAGATGCCACAATGTGATGCGTATTTCTTAATATGTGTCACGGAGTGGTGTGTAAGTCAGAATCCAGACTGTCATTACATGATATGGGATTTCAAATAAAGATGTCACTTATTTATTTATCCGCCTGAATTTAGTACTGTACCATATCAGAAGAGAAATGAATGCCAGAACTGGCATTTTAATTGGCACTTATTTTATAAGGTAAGGTAGCTTTTTTTTTTTTTTTTTTGCCAGAGCGGAGAACAGAAAACTGCGTTTTAATTTGACGAGAAGTACAGAAATGGATTTGGGTAACTGTGCCCACTTTTAGATGTAAGGTATTCACATCCTTCGTGCCATGTGGATTTTCCATCTATATTATGTCAAAAGTTTGTTATTCATATATATATATATATATATATATATATATATATATTTGCTGGTCCCTTTTTTTTTTTTTTACTTAAAGTGTTTAGTTCTATTTTTACAACACTTTTAATAAACACAATTAATGTTTCATTAATCAATAATATTGAGTCATTAAAAAAATGTTGAAAAAATAGAACTAAACACTTTAAGTAAAAAAAAAAAAAAAAAAAGGACCAGCAAATATATATATATATATATATATATATATATATATACAGTATATTTGCTGGTCCTTTTTTTTTTTTTTTTACTTAAAATGTTTAGTTCTATTTTTTCAACACTTTTAATAAACACAATTAATGTTTAATTAATCAATAATATTGAGTCATTAAAAAAATGTTGAAAAAATAGAACTAAACATTTTAAGTAAAAAAAGAAAAAAAAAAAAAAGGACCAGCCAATATATATATTTATATATATATATATATATATATATATATATATATATATATATATATATATATATATATATATATATATATATATATATATATATATATATATATTTGATGGTCCTTTCTTTTTTTTTTACTTAATTTGTATCTTTTTCAATTTAACTGTTTAATTCTATTTTTTTCAATACTTGTTCAAATACTAAATCAATGGCAACTTGTTGTTAATTAATACATTAATTAATGTTTAATCAATGTTTATTTTTTTTTCTTACATAGCATACCTCCCAACTGTCCCTGATTTGGAGCAATGTCCCTCTTTTCCCTCTGATTTCTCCCTCATTTTGGTCTGATCCATATAGTTGCATATAAAATGCACTTTTTATCTTTCAAAAGGCATTTCCCAGCGCTAAACCTTTCATCCAAATTCTAAATTGCTGCATTTATAAATTTTAAAAGCCAATATAAAGGAATAGCAGTAGTAAAAAAAACCCTTGTGGATTTAATTAAAGTATTTAGTTCTATTTTTTTCAACACTTTTTTTTAATGACTCAATATTAGCTAATTGTTGAATAATAAATTAATCAATGTTTACTTTTTTCTTACTTTTGTATCTTTTTCAATTTAAGTGTATAATTCTATTTTTTTTTTAATACTTGTTCAAATACTAAATCAATGGCGACTTGTTGTTAATTAATACATTAATTAATGTTTAATCAATGTTTATTTTTTTCTTACATAGTTACATAGTTACATAACTCTCAACTGTCCCTGATTTGGAGGGACTGTCCCTGATTTGGAGCAATGTCCCTCTGTCCCTCTTTTCCCTCTCATTTCTCCCTCATTTTGGTCTGATCTATATAGTTGTATATAAAATGCACTTTTTATCTTTCAAAAAGTGTTTCCCATTGCTGCATTTGTAAATTTTAAAAGCCAATATAAAGGAATAGTAGTAGTAAAAAAAAGCCCTTGTGGATTTAATTAACTTTTTTTTGGTTAATTCTCCTTTAAGGGGGGTGTGACAGGGGGCGTGTCTTATGCCTACATATATTTGCTACTAGGTGTCCCTCATTCCCATCTCAAAACATTGGGAGGTGTGCCATAGTTAGTCAGGTTGAAAAAAGACACAAGTCCAACTAGTTCAACCATAAAATAAATAAATAAATAAATACATAAAAAATATTATCAAACAATCTCATATACACAATCCTATACCCACAGCTGATCCAGAGGAAGGCGAAAAACCCCAGCAAAGCAGGATCCAGATTGCTACAGCAGGGGAAAAAAATTCCTCCCTGATCCCCCGAGAGGCAATCAGAATTTTCCTGGATCGACTTTACCTATAAATGTCAGTACCCAGTTATATTATGTACAATTAGGAAAGAATCCAGGCCTTTCTTAAAGCAATCTACTGAGCTGGCCTACTTGTGTATCCTTTTTAATTTAATAGTTTAATTCTATTTTTTTCAATACTTGTTCAAATACTAAATCAATTGCTGGTATTTTTTTTTTTTTTCTTAAAGTGTTTAGTTCTATTTTTTCAATACTTTTAATAAACACAATTAATGTTTAATTAATCAATAATATTGAGTCATTAAAAAAATGTTGAAAAAATAGAACTAAACACTTTAAGTAAAAAAAAAAAAAAAAAAAAAGGACCAGCAAATATATACTGTATATATATATATATATATATATATATATATATATATATATATATATATATATATATTTTTTTTTTTTTTTGCTGGTCCTTTTTTTTTTACTTAAAGTGTTTTGTGTCTTATGGGGCGTGTCTTATGCCTACATATATTTGCTAGTAGGTGTCCCTTATTCCCATCTCAAAACATTGGGAGGTGTGCCATAGTTAGTCAGGTTGAAAAAAGACACAAGTCCATCTAGTTCAACCATAAAATAAATAAATAAATACTTGTGTATCCTTTTTAATTTAATAGTTTAATTCTATTTTTTTCAATACTTGTTCAAATACTAAATCAATGGCAACTTGCTGTTAATTAATACATTAATTAATGTTTAATTAAATCAACGCTTATTTATTTATTTAAAATATATATTTTTTCTTTTTTTTCTATAATAAATATCCAATAAAACATTATTTTTTTTATTTAAAATTCAGGATTGTCATGTCGTTTTGATAATATGTTTGAATTATGTAAATTATTATTTGGGGTCAGGCTGGAGAAAGTAGTGTATTATTTGCATTTTGGTAGTTTCATTTTCTGTTTTTTTTTTTTTTTTTTTAAATCGGTGTTATTTAGTCTATTGGTGTATTTTAATCTCTTCAGCTCCGGACCAGGCCATTTTTTGCGATACGGCACTGCATCATTTTAACTGACATTTGCGCGGTCGTGTGACAGTGTACCCAAACAAAAATTGACGTCCTTTTTTTCCCATGATTAGAGCTTTCTTTTGGTGGTATTCGATCACCTCTGCGGTTTTTATTTTTTGCGCTATAAACAAAAAAAAGCGACAATTTTGAAAAAAAATCTATAGTTTTTACTTTCTGCTATAAAACATATCCAATAGGAAAATGTCAAAAAATCGAATTTCTTTCTCCGGCGTTGCATTGCGCCCCCTATTGCTCATAAAGTGGCCGACGTACACCTATAGCGATTTGCGCAGCTGTGCCAACCTGCCGCAGTATAATGACGTCGGCTGGTCGGCATGAGGTGGAGGAGTGTGAGGAAGGATCCAGACACCACAATTGGCCGAGGGTACCAAATCAATGCTTATTTTTTTATTTAAAATTCAGGATTTTTATATAGTTTTTATAATATGTTGGAATTATGCAAAAAATTATTTGGGGTAATGATAGAGAAAAAGACCGACAATTTTGAAAAAAAAAACAATATTTTTTACTTTTTGCTATAAAACATATCCAATGAAATTTAAAAAAAAATCTAATTTCTTCATCAATTTTTGCCAATATGTATTCTGCTACATATTTTTGGTAAAAAAAATCCCAATTGGCGTATATTGATTGGTTTGCACAAAAGTTATAGCGTCTACAAACTAGTGGATAGATTTACAGACTTTTTATTTTTTTAATTATTTTTACTAGTAATGGCGGCAATCAGCGACTTATAGCAGGACTGCGATATTGCGGCGGACAAATCTGACACTAAGTGACACTTTTTGGAGACCAGTGGCACTAATATAGTGATCAGTGTACTGTGGGAAGACAGAGATCCAGTCTTATGCCCTGTACACACGATCGAACATTCCAACAACAAAATCCATGGATTTTTTCCGACGGATGTTGGCTCAAACTTGTCTTGCATACACATGGACGCACAAAGTTGTCAGACAGTCGGATCGTTCTGAACGCGGTGACGTAAAACACGTACATCAGGACTATAACGGGGCAGTAGCCAATAGCTTTAGTCTCTTAATTTATTCTGAGCACGCATGGCACTTTGTGCGTCGGAATTGTCCACACACGGTCGGAATTTCAGCGAGCGGATTTTGTTGTCGGAAAATTTTATAGCCTGCTCTCAAACTTTGTGTGTCGGAAATTCCGATGGAAAAAGTTTGATGGAGCCCACATACGGTCGGAATTTCCGACAACAAGCACATATTCCTTTGGAAAGTCCGACCGTGTGTACAGGGCATTAGTGTTCCTTCACTTGTTTACATAGTCAGACCGCCATTCTGCCTCTGTCGGGAATGATCGGCGGGTCCCAGCGGACATTGGGTCAGCCAGACCCACTGATTGGCTCCCGCTGTGTCCGATCACAGCAGGAGCTGATCACTTTCGACACGCATGCGTTTTATTAGGTGCTAATGTCTGTTATCGGGAATTTGCGGCTTGTTCTGTTCATTGTTTTTAAATTGTGTTGTCTTCGTTGAGTGTGCCATGTGTTGTAATAATTTCACTTTGGGATTAATAAAGTATTCTAAATCTGAATCTGAATCTGACTTTTTTTTTTACTTTTGTTTCTTTTTTATTAAGTGTTTAATTCTATTTTTTTTTTTTTTTACTTTTTTTACATACTAAATCAGTTAACTTACAGTACATCCTTACATAGTTAGTCTTGTTGAAAAAAGACACAAGTTCATCCAGTTCAACCAATAGAAGGGAAAAAAATGCAATCCTTTATATACAATCCTATACCCTTATTAGTAATTAGTAAATTAATTAATGTTTAATTGAGCATTGTTTATTTATTTTACTTTTGCTCCTTTCTTAATTAAAGTGTTTAATTCTATTTTTTTCTACTTTTTTAAATTAATAAATATTAACTACGGTAATTGTTCATTTATATATTAATTAATATTTAATAATCTTTTTTTTTTTGTTCTGTTATTGAGTTGTATATAAAATACAGTATCCTAGAATAAGTTGACAAAACAACTCAAAATATATATCAATTATTGGTACCAAATATATATAGAACACATATCAGCACATTTAACACAGAATTTTAAAAATTGCTTGTTGCATAAAGGTGTGTATCACAACTTATAATAAATGAATATTTATCAGCGAATTTAAATGACAAATTGAAGGTGTTTGTGAAAATTTGGGATACGTGAATCAGATATGTATCCCCGGACTTGACCTGATTAGAATGCTCTCTGGTAGATGTTGGCCAGAGCATGGAGTCCTTCTCCACGCTTTTCCCCTTCTTCCTTTCCCTCTCTCTCTGTAACATCTTTAATGATCTTTCTTAGCTCTTCTTCCCTTTTTCCTTTTTGTTTTCCCCGTTTATATTTTCTCTTTCTTTTATGTTTGACAAACTCAGGGAGAATGCCTTTGTTGATACAGAAAATAGTGTGCCCCTCTCCCCTTGGAGGAAGGTTTGCACTTCTGAATATGAAAGGCGTATCTCAAAACTAACAGAGTTACCGTAAGCAAAAGATTGCCGCTCCAATCTCTTAAATCCGTATTAAGACACCCGCCCTAATGGAACTCACAGGTGCTGTCTCTGCACAAGCTTGTGGAAAGAGAAAAATATCCTGGACGGCCGCACACCATAGAAGACATCTTTATTGATATGAAGAAATAAAATCCAAATGCAGTCACCTCATGTACAGGGAGGAACAGGAAAGATAGCTAACATGTTTCACGCCCCATCATGGCGCTTATTCATAGCATAGAGTTACCGTGTTATCATTGAGATAAAAGTGCATAAGGCAATTCAATTAGTACAAAGCTTTATGATGGGCTGCAGCCCTCAGACTTTGGGATGTTGGTAATATACAACCAGTGTACAAGAAAACACTTTGGATATGTGACCAGGGCAATTTTAATGGATGACGTAGCCCATTATAACTGCAACAAATATCGGCACACACCTTGTTCTTTTTTTTTTGCACAATATTTATGATGTTCTTTATAAGCATTCTGTATAGTGAAAAATCCACAATGTTTGTAAAACCTCTCAAATATTCTTCACCCTTTGTGAAAGCCAAATTAAACTTGGCAACTGTCCACATTCATCCGCTTTAACCTGTTTTCATTAGAAAGGACACGTAAGCTTTTTTGGAATGAAATCAGATTGCAACCTAGGTCAAATATGTCGTATTCCATGCCTGTAGGCCTGCCATTATTGACAACCAGTCATTCAAAAAATTGAAAGACAGACTCAATATCAAATTGCTGGCACTGGCTTGCTGAGCTCTACTGCCTAGGTCTGAAAGCTTGCTAATTTTTGAAGAGAGCTTCCCTGAAACACAGGAGTCATTTAGGGCCAGGTGCGCCTTTAAAAACCACCAAAAACAAGGGAACAATGGTTTCCAAGCCAATGGTGCATTCAATGGTGGACCAAGCCAATGGTGGACCCAAGCCAATTATTGGCTTGGGTCAATAATGGAGATCATTATTCAGGTCGCAGGATCAGATTTAGGTCGCAGGATCACTGATCTCAAAATACTGCTCAAGACCTTTTAGTGCTGTGGCCTGGCAGGCTACAAATTCAAATAGCCTGTTTGGCGACACAAGCTGAGCCATGATTCTATTTAGTAGGTGCTTATGCCAATAACTGACTGTGCAGGCTGGTACAACCTTTCCTGGCAGCAAAGTTCCAAGGCTAATCCAAGGCAATTTAAGATACTCATTTACAACCTGAAAAATATCCTAAAATGGGTCACAAGCCACCATGTAAATGTAAATCCTAACATTATTATTACCCTATATGAAAAGACACCAACAACACACAAATCACCTAAAAACAGAATAGCAACAATTCCTCTATAAATATATGTAACTTTGGTAATCAAATATATGAATGCATTACATATACCCAAGCACGATTGTTTAGGTCTGGATCTAGTTATATATAGACAACTTAATAGCAAAAAAAATAACTTGGTACAATAAATAAGTAAGAATAAATCTGTATCAGTTCATATGTTCATAGACCATTGGTTACAGTTGTATTCACATTACATTTTCTGTATCTTACTTTCCATTATTTAGTGTTCCAAACTAAAGCCAATAAAAATACATAAATAATTATATGAATAAAAAACACACACACACGATTTTAATTGCACATATTCATATTGGATAACGTGTATTAATAGTGTTATATAGCGATTATCCATAACATTTTGACCACTGTGGCAGAGTGGTGCCCTGCCAGGGTCTTGAAAGAGCTTATAACCCAAAATTTTCAACCAGGCAGGTTGAGGGGCTCCAGGGCATTGGCTTAATGGAGAGAAAACTCACTTTTCAGTTACCTCACTGGTTGGTAAAGTCTGTTTTGTGACCTGGAGATTTCATCCCACCCGGATCAATTTGAAATCTCAAGGTTCCAGGTCCCAAAACAGACTTTACAAGCCACTGAGGAAACTGAAAACCCAGTTTCCTCTCCATGAAGCCAATCCCCTATAACCCCTCAACCTGCCTGTTTGAGAATCCTGGGTTATAACCTCTTTCAAGACCCGGGCAGGGCAACTCTATGCCACACCACCTACTATAACCAATCTCACGGCAAGGACTCCATTAGACCCCTGAAGATGTGCTTTGGTATCTGGCAACAAATTGTCAGTAGCAGATCCTTTAGGTTCTATAAGCTGTGAGGTAGGGCCTCCATCGCTTGGACTTGTTTTTCCAGCACATTTCACAGATGCTCAATTGGATTGAGATTTGGTAAATTTGGAACCCAAATTAACACCTCAAACTTGTTGTTGTGCTCCTCAAACCATTCTTGAATTCATCAGACCAGGTCACCTTCTTCCATTTCTCTGTGGTCCAGTTGTGGTGCTCATGTACCCATTGGCTGAGGACACGTGGCCAGCATGAGCAACCTAACACAGCCCCATATGCAGCGATCCACAATGCAGTGCGTTCTGACATCTTTTTATTGGAACATATACAGATCAATCCCCACATAAGGACCAAAAATTTCAAAAATTGCACAAAATGCTGAATAGTAAGAGGAAAAAATACACGTTGTAGGATACTCTGTTGGTGCCAATGTGAGTAATGACAAAGAAGAAATGAAGAATACTTATTAGCAGAAATCAGAAGGCAATAATGCTAGGGCCATGATACTAATGTGAAGTATGCCTGCCCAGCACATCTATAGAGTGAGTAAGTGGTGTACTCTAGTCAAGCCAAGTAAGGATGCCATGAGATAAGGGCAGATGGTGAAGAGTGGTGACAAGGATAGGTAAGTCTTGCAGCAATGATGAAGGACCATCGACGAGGGAGTCTTATTGGATAATACCAGACAGGAGGATGTTTCTGTAATGAAGATATGGAATCATGAAGGCATGGATAAGGAAGAAGGTGGCCTTGTGGGGTAGTAAGAGACATTTTTGGAATTAAGGTATGACTAAGGACGATGCTGGCCTTATCAGTTTAGAAAACAGATCTTTGTAAATGAAAGCATGACTAAGGAAAATTGTGCCCTTAACCACTTAAGCCCCAGACCATTTGGCTGCCCAAAGACCATAGCACTTTTTGCGATTCGGCACTGCGTCGTTTTAACTGACAATTGCGCGGTCGTGCCACGTGGCTCCCAAACAAAATTGATGTCCTTTTTTGCCCACAAATAGTACTTTCCTTTGGTGGTATTTGATCACCTCTGCGGTTTTTATTTTTTGCGCTATAAACAAAAAAATTGCGACAATTTTGAAAAAAACACATTATTTTTTACTCATTGCTATAATAAACATCCCCAAAAAAATATATAAAAAAACATTTTTTTCCTCAGTTTAGGCCGATACGTATTCTTTTACATATTTTTGGTTAAAAAAATCACAATAAGCGTTTATTGATTGGTTTGCACAAAAGTTATAGCGTCTACAAAATAGGGGATATTTTTATGGAATTTTTATTAATATATTTTGTTTTACTAGTAATGGCGGCGATCAGTGATTTTAATCATGACTGTGACATTATGGCAGACAGATTGGACACTTTTGGGGCTATTTTGGGACCATTTACCTTTATACAGCGATCAGTGCAATTAAAAATGCATTGATTATTATTATTTATTATTATTATACAGGATTTATATAGAGCCAACAGTTTACGTAGCACTTTACAACTTGAGGGTACAAATACAATACACTTTGATACAGTAGGAATGGCCCTGCTCCTTAGAGCTTACAATCTAAGAGGGAAGGTCAAAAGATACAAGAGGTAATAACTGTGGGTGATGTGCTGATTGAGAAGATAAATGTACAGTTGTTAGGTGGGGGCCAGATAGGCTTCTCTGAAGAGATGAGTTTTCAGGGATCGTCTGAAAGTGGATAAAGTAGGAGAAAATCGGATGGATTGGGGTAGAGCATTCCAGAGGATGGGGGAGGCTCTGGAGAAGTCCTGAAGGCGAGCATGGGATGAGGTGACAAGGAAGTTTGAGAGCAGGAGGTCTTGGGAGGAGCGAAGAGAACTATTAGGTTGGTATTTTGTGACTAGGTTAGAGATGTAGCTGGGGGCCAGGTTGTGGATGGTTTCGTAAGTTATAGTTAGTATCTTGAATTTAATTTGGTGACTGAGTGGCAGCCAATGGAGGGATTGGCAGAGGGGTGTAGCAGACGATGAGCGGTTTGTGTGGTGGATGAGCCTGGCAGCAGCGTTCATGATGGACTGAAGTGGGGATAGCCTATTTAGAGGTAAACCAATGAGGAGGGAGTTGCAGTAGTCGAGGCGGGAGATGACCAGGGAGTGGATTAGAAGCTTTGTGGTGACATTGGTTAGGAAGGGGCGTATCTTGGAGATGTTGCGGAGATTGAGGCGGCAAGCTTTGGATAGTGATAGAATGTGGCTTCGAAAGGTTAGTTCAGAGTCCAGGATTACACCTAGGACCCTGGCGTGGGGAGATGGGTTGATAGTTGAGCCGTTGATATTGACAGGGAAAGCAGGGGAAGTGGCACCTGAGGGAGGAAATATTATGAGCTCGGTTTTGGATAGGTTGAGTTTGAGGAAGTGATGTGACATCCAGGCTGATATGTCTGCTAGTAAGTTGGTAATGCTTGAGGAGACAGATGGAGAGAGCTGGGAGGTGGAGAGATAGATTTGGGTGTCATCAGCGTAGAGATGATATTGAAAGCCATGGGAGGCAATCAACTGACCCAAGGAGGTGGTGTAGATTGAGAAAAGGAGAGGTCCAAGAACAGAACCTTGGGGGACCCCAACGGAAAAAGGAAGAGGAGAAGAGGAAGTAGAGTTGTAAGTGACACTGAAGGAGCGGTGTGATAGGTAGGATGAGAACCAGCGAAGAGTACAGTCACGGAGACCAAAGGAGTGGAGTTTTTTGAGGAGGAGGGGGTGGTCCACTGTGTCAAAGGCAGCAGAGAGATCCAGGAGAAGTAGTACAGAATAGTGTCCATTGGCTTTAGCCATTAGTAGGTCATTTGAGAGTTTAAGGAGAGCAGTTTCTGTGGAGTGTTGAGGGCGAAAACCGGACTGGAGGGGATCTAGAAGTTTATTCATGGTCAGATGGTTGCTTAGTCGGTTGTAGACTAGTCTTTCAAGAAGTTTGGAGGAGAAGGAGAGTAAGGAGATTGGACGTAAGTTGTTGAGATTGGTGGGATCCAGTGAGGGCTTTTTTAGTATGGGGATGACTAGCGCATGTTTTACAGAGTTTGGGAAGATGCCACAGGAGAGGGAGAGGTTGAAAATGTGAGTTAGAGAGTGTAGAATCGAGTCAGAGGGTGAGCGTAGCATTTGCGAGGGAACAGGATCCAGGGGGCAAGTGGTTAGATGGGTGCTAGATAAAAGTTTAGCAACCTCAGTAATAGTAGCAGGGATGAATGAGGGAAGTAATGATTGTATCTGTGGACATGGGGTGTTGCATGGGGGAGGTTTTTGCGCATTGGTGATCTCCTCATGAATTGTATCAATCTTAGTTTTGAAGTGATTGGCAATCTCCTGGGCAGTGAGTGAGTTGGTGGGTGGAGGCAGTGGAGGACAGAGTAGAGTATTGAAGGTAGAGAAGAGTTGACGTGGACTGGATGAGAAGGTGTTAATGAGTGTGATAAAGTAGGTCTGTTTGGCAGTGTGAAGGCACGAGTAGTATTTTAGGAGGGCAGATTTATATTGTGTGAAGTCTTCCTGGGTCTTAGTCTTATGCCACAGGCACTCAAGAGCGCGGCTACGTTTTCTGAGACTTCTGGTGTCATCTGTTTGCCAGGGTTGTAGCAGTCGGGGCCTAATTCTGCGTGTAGTGAGGGGGGCAAGCTTGTCTAGGGAGGAAGACAGTGAGCTGTTGTAGATGAAAGTAGCTTGGTTGGGGCAGGACAGAGGTGAGATTTTGTCATAGAGGTGATCAGTAGCGGAGTAGAGAAGAGAAGGGTTGAGGTGGCGAAGGTTTCTAAGGGTAACCGTTAGGCGGTTGGAGGGTGAAGAGGTGGAAGGCAAGGAGAGAGCAAAACTAATAAGGTGGTGATCAGAGAGTGGTAGTGGATTGTTGGAAGGGTTGCACGGAGTGCACAGAAAGGAGAAGGCAAGGTCAAGGGTGTTGCCGTTGGAGTGGGTAGGAGCCTGTATCCATTGCTTCAGGTCAAGCGATGAGGTGAGACTGAGAAGTTTAGAAGTAATAGTAGTGTTAGTGTTAACAGGGATGTTGAAGTCCCCAAGAATGATTGTGGGGATTTCAGCAGAGAGAAAGTAGGGTAGCCAGGCAGAGAAGTCATCAAAAAAGGCCGATACTGGTCCAGGGGGCCGGTAGATGACAGCAATTCTTAGAGAAATGGGAGAGAATAGACTAATCCAATGTGCCTCAAAAGAGGAGAGTGTCAGAGAGGGAGGTGGGTGAAGTACCTGATAGGTGCTGCATGGGGCTAGAAGGATTCCCACTCCCTTCCGTCCACTTGGTCTGGGGGAGTGAGTCCAGAGAAGGCCCCCATGGGAGAGGGAAGCAGGAGAAATAGTGTCCGATTCATGAAGCCAGGTTTCAGTAATGGCAAGTAGGTTAAAGGAATTTGTGATAAAGAGGTCGTGAAGGGCGGTGAGTTTGTTGCAGACAGAACGTGCATTCCACAGGGCACAGGAAAAGGGGGGGCTGGTTTTGGAAAGAGGAATAGAGACCAAGTTCTGTGGGTTGCGGCTCCTGCCAGAGGGTGTAGGGGGATGGGAGCGATGGGCAAAGACAGATGATGGTGGTCCAGGGTTTGGGAATATGTCACCAGAGATTAGGAGAAGCAGGAGGGTGAGGGAGGTAATGTGGGAATGTGATTTATGTGAAGGGGCATGTCTCAGAGTACTGGAGGTTTTATTAGTGTATGGATGTAGAATGAGCAAGAGTTGGTAGGAGCAGTAGTAGGGAGAAGACAGAAGGCAGGGTGATATGTATAAGCAGGCGGGTGGAGAGGGGGGGTGAAGGTAAGAGAGTTTGAGGAGAGAGGACAGGAGTGTCAGAAGCAGTGGTAGAGAGTGCATGTTACAGAGTGGAAGGAGAGCTTGTTAGAGAGATGGGTTACCTGCAGTCTGTTAGGTGCTTTCCAGTGCAGATTGCTGTATTTGTTTGCTTCGTGCAATCGCTGAAGTGCAGAGATTGAAGTGCATATCACTTGTAGAAAGAATCACTTAGAGAAAGAAGCCGTTGCAATGTGCACCCCGAGCAATGTGCTCACCCCTTAAGGATGCTCAAATATATACTGTTATAAGGGTGGGGTTGGAGTTCCTTAATTAATCATGAGTGACTATAAGAATGCCTAACAATCAAAGTGGACTTTTTGCTTCTAAAATCAGAAAAGCAAAAAGGTCAGAGGCAAAGATAAGATCAACACAAAAAAATTAGGTAAGACAGTCCAGAGCAACAAATAATGTCATGGTTGTGCACACAGGGCAATAGATAGAGAAGGCCACATACCAACACATACACACAGAGACAGCAAGCAGATCCCAATTTCAGTTAACGGTGGAAGATGTGGTTTAGCTGACACATACCAACACATACACACAGAGACAGCAAGCAGATCCCAATGATTGATTACTGTGTAAATGTGACTGGCAGTGAAGGGGTTAACCACTAGGGGGCAGTGCTCCTTAGAGCTTACAATCTAAGAGGGAAGGTCAAAAGATACAAGAGGTAATAACTGTGGGTGATGTGCTGATTGAGAAGATAAATGTACAGTTGTTAGGTGGGGGCCAGATAGGCTTCTCTGAAGAGATGAGTTTTCAGGGATCGTCTGAAAGTGGATAAAGTAGGAGAAAATCGGATGGATTGGGGTAGAGCATTCCAGAGGATGGGGGAGGCTCTGGAGAAGTCCTGAAGGCGAGCATGGGATGAGGTGACAAGGAAGTTTGAGAGTAGGAGGTCTTGGGAGGAGCGAAGAGAACGATTAGGTTGGTATTTTGTGACTAGGTTAGAGATGTAGCTGGGGGCCAGGTTGTGGATGGGTTTGTAAGTTATAGTTAGTATCTTGAATTTAATTTGGTGACTGAGTGGCAGCCAATGGAGGGATTGGCAGAGGGGTGTAGCAGACGATGAGCGGTTTGTGTGGTGGATGAGCCTGGCAGCAGCGTTCATGATGGACTGAAGTGGGGATAGCCTATTTAGAGGTAAACCAATGAGGAGGGAGTTGCAGTAGTCGAGGCGGGAGATGACCAGGGAGTGGATTAGAAGCTTTGTGGTGACATTGCTTAGGAAGGGGCGTATCTTGGAGATGTTGCGGAGATTGAGGCGGCAAGCTTTGGATAGTGATAGAATGTGGCTTTGAAAGGTTAGTTCAGAGTCCAGGATTACACCTAGGACCCTGGCGTGGGGAGATGGGTTGATGGTGGCCCAGGGTTTGGGAATATGTCACCAGAATATGTCACCAGAGATTAGGAGAAGCAGGAGGGTGAGGGAGGTAATGTGGGAATGTGATTTATGTGAAGGGGCATGTCTCAGAGTACTGGAGGTTTTATTAGTGTATGGATGTAGAATGAGCAAGAGTTGGTAGGAGCAGTAGTAGGGAGAAGACAGAAGGCAGGGTGATATGTATAAGCAGGCGGGTAGAGAGGGGGGGTGAAGGTAAGAGAGTTTGAGGAGAAAGGACAGGAGTGTCAGAAGCAGTGGTAGAGAGTGCATGTTACAGAGTGGAAGGAGAGCTTGTTAGAGAGATGGGTTACCTGCAGTCTGTTAGGTGCTTTCCAGTGCAGATTGCTGTATTTGTTTGCTTCGTGCAATCGCTGAAGTGCAGAGATTGAAGTGCATATCACTTGTAGAAAGAATCACTTAGAGAAAGAAGCCATTGCAATGTGCACCCCGAGCAATGTGCTCACCCCTTAAGGATGCTCAAATATATACTGTTATAAGGGTGGGGTTGAAGTTCCTTAATTAATCATGAGTGACTATAAGAATGCCTAACAATCAAAGTGGACTTTTTGCTTCTAAAATCAGAAAAGCAAAAAGGCCAGAGGCAAAGATAAGATCAACACATAAAACTTAGGTAAGACAGTCCAGAGCAACAAATAATGTCATGGTTGTGCACACAGGGCAATAGATAGAGAAGGCCACATACCAACACATACACACAGAGACAGCAAGCAGATCCCAATTTCAGTTAACGGTGGAAGATGTGGTTTAGCTGACACATACCAACACATACACACAGAGACAGCAAGCAGATCCCAATGATTGATTACTGTGTAAATGTGACTGGCAGTGAAGGGGTTAACCACTAGGGGGCTGTGTAGGGGTTAAGCGTGTCCTAGGGAGTGATTCTAACTGTGGGGGGGCGTGGCTATGTGTGAAATGACACTGATCCTGATTACAGGGAGCGGTGATCAGTGTCCTGTCACTAGGCAGAACAGGGAAATTGTTTACATTAGATCATTACATCATCTCTGTGAGATGATCGCAGGTATCCCCGCAGACATCAGGTCCGCGGGACCTGCGATCACACTCATGGAGGTCACGGCGGGCGCACGCCCACAAACTGCTTCTGAAAGGGGTATGTACAGGTACGTTAATCTGCCTGTACATGCCCTTCTGCCGACGTATAACGGCGTGAGTCGGTTGGCAAGCGGTTAATGAGTATAAAAAGGTATTTTTGGAAATTAAAGCATGCAAAGGATGATGGCGGTAAAACGCCGCTATTTTTATTGGCACTTTACTATCGTTTTAGTGGTGCACTATCAGCTGCTAGCAGGGCACTTTTAACCCCCGCTAGCGGCCGAAAAGGAGTTAAAAGCGTCTTGCCGGCGCTTCGGCGGCGCTGCCCATCGATTTCAAAAAGGTATTTTTGGAAATTAAGACATGACTAAGGATGATGGTGACCTTACAAGTTAGAAATATTTTGGAAATGTTATGGAATTGAAAATGGTAGGTCTTAATCTAGATAATCTAGATTTTATAAATGAAAATGATGCCCGAGTCAAGGATAACACCAAGGTAATGCATCTGTGACATATACAGGTATTTACATTCCAGTGTGAAATGTATTCTATACATTTCTCTTTGTATGCTCTACCATTTCCTTTGGTAGACCTATACAAGTGAAGGAAAAAAGTATTTATCCCCTGCTGATTTTTTACGTTTGCCCACTGACAAGGAAATAATCGGTCTATAATTTTAATGGTAGGTTTATTTTACCAGTGAGAGACAGAATAACAAAAAAAATAACCCAAAAAATGCATTTCAAAAAAGTTATAAATTGATTGCATTTTAATGAATGAAATAAGTATTTGACCCCTTCACAAAACATGACTTAGTAATTGGTGGCAAAACCTTGTTGGCAATCACAGAGGTCAGACGTTTCTGGTAGTTGGCCCCCAGGTTTGCACACATCTTAGGAGGAATTTTGTCCCACTCCTCTTTGCAGATCCTCTCCAAGTCATTAAGTCCAAGTCATTAAGGTTTCGAGGCTGACATTTGGTAACTCGAACCTTCAGCTTCCTCCATATATTCTCTATGGGATTAAGGACAGGAGACTGGCTAGGCCACTCCAGGACCTTAATGTGCTTCTTCTTGAGCCACTCCTTTTTTTGCCATGGCCATGTGTTTTGGGTAATTGTCATGCTAAAACTACCCATCCACGACCCATTTTCAATGCCCTGGCTGAGGAAAGGAGGTTCTTACCAAAGATTTGATGGTAAATGACCCCGTCCATTGTCCCTTTGCTGTGGTTAAGTTGTCCTGTCCCCTTAATGTTTCCACCTCCATGTATGATGGTGGGAATGGTGTTCTTGGGGTCATAGGCAGCACTTCTTTTTCTCCAAACATGGCAAGTTGAGTTGATGCCAAAGAGCTTGATTTTGGTCTCATCTGACCACAATACTTTCACCCAATTCTCCTCTGAACCATTCAGATGTTCCTTAGCAGGTTTCAGGCGGGCCTGTACATGTGATTTCTTGAGCAGGGGGACCTTGCGGGCACTGCAGGATTTCAGTCCTTCATGGTGTAGTTGTGTTACCAATTGTTTTCTTGGTGACTATGGTCCCAGCTGTCTTGAGATCATTGACAAGATTCTCCCGTGTAGTTCTGGGCTGATTCCTCACCATTCTCATGTTTATTGAAACTCCATGACGTGAGATCTTGCATGGAGCCCCAGACCGAGGGGGATTGACAGTTATTTTGTGTTTCTTTTAACTGCGAATAATGGCACCCTCTCACCAAGCTGCTTGGCGATGGTCTTGTAGCCCACTCCAGCCTTGTGTAGGTCTACAATCTTGTCTCTGACATCCTTGGGCAGCTCTTTGATCTTGGCCATGGTGGAGAGATTGGAATCTGATTGATTGATTGGTTGATTGATTGCTTCTGTGGACAGGTGTCTTTTATACAGGCAACAAGCTGAGATTAGGGGCACTCCCTTTAAGAGAGTGCTCCTAATTTCAGCTCGTTACCTGTATAGAAGACACCTGGGAGCCAGAAATCTTGCTGATTGATAGGGATCAAGTACTTATTTCACTCATTAAAATGCAAATCAACTTATAGCTTTTTTTAAATGTGTTTTTCTAGATATCTTTGTTGATATTCTGCCTGTCACTGTTAAAATAAAGCTACCATTAAAATTATAGACTGATCATTTCTTTGTCAGTGGGCAAACGTACAAAATCAGCAGGGGATCAAATACTTTTTCCACTCACTGTAGACTCAAATCCTCATTACATTTAGGAACCCCTTTTTATGATGATGCTGAAGTTATTCCTGCTGAAGTTTTTGCCACTTGTACAGTGCTATGTATGAACACCAGAAGTGACAGCTCTAATATTGACTTTTTATATAGAAAACCATATTAACCTCTTCAAATCCATTTTTTAAACTTTCTTTACTTGTAAGATTGCATGCCTCTGAGTGCCATCAAGCTGTGTTATGTTATTAGACCAAAAAAATGTACAGGGAAATTATTATTTTTTCTTTATTCCATTTCAAAATTCAGGCAATTCCTGAGAGAAAAAACAAAAACAAACAAAAAAAAATACTCCCAAATAACTATAACAAATGTTACCAGTAAAGCGACTCCTCCCTTTTAATTTTCTCCCTGATTGGGCCTAATGATGATAAATTGCGAACTGTTGAATCATATTATTGTTTGTTATTGATAAGTACAAAATCAGTGAAATATTGAAGTGTGAAATAAATTGCACAGCTACAAAGAAAGGTCACACAAAGACCAATTCAAAAAAAATTAATGTAAGATGAATGGAATGTAAAAAACTCAACTATGCAATCAATGAGCAACACACAATGCATTCTATTTATCTGGGTTTTTATATCAGCGTGTGATCTATTTATTCCAGACATTTACTAAATATAAAAATATTTTTATTGTTTTATTATTTTTAAGTACTATTACTTTTTTAACCAAGCCTTACCACACAATTTTACACCAATGCACAGCTTCACAAATAATTTGGAAATATTCAAAACATTTACCAATTGCCGCATGATTGTTATAATGCAGCATGATGATACACGATTGTGTTCAGGTGTTTGTCATAACCCCAGTATTATCATTTTTAGCCGAAGAGCTACCCCTATAAAAGTAATCCCAGCAGCTGTATAGCCTCCGGAACACTTTTACAGGAAGTGGGAGGGGTACCCTCCCTCCTGCCACCCACTGGTGCCTCTCTGGGCTCTCCCACGTGATCGGGAAGCACGGCACTGAAGCCGGCAGTTCCACTGGCTGATCATAGAGCTGATCGGAGACCAGAATGTCTCAGATCATCTCTATGGTTTAGCGCAGCCGTCACTAAATGGCGGCCCGAGGTCCATACACAGACTGAGCGACGCTCCTCTCTGGACCGTTAGGCCGCAACTGTACAGCACCACATCCCACTCCTCCGCTAAGCAGTCATTGGTTGCTGGGACTGCTAGCATCCCTGCAACCAATGACGTTGCATGTGCGCCCCGCCCCCTGCTGCTTACAATCTCATGGCTCCCAGCCGGGCCGCGAATTACGCCGTGACGCCACGCCACCGCCCCCCCACCCAATGCTGTTTGCCGTCTCGCGGGTCTTTGCTCTTACTCGGCCGGCCACGAGGTATGATGTGTTTGCATGCCCCACCCCCCTCAGCAAGACTCCCGCCTGTGGCGCAGCTCTTTTCCTCTGCAGCTTGTTACCTCTGCTGGCTCCCGATCCCTGCCTGCCTTAAGGTATGTGGGGTGTTGACCACACTGATGGGCACATTTTATTATAAAGGGGACACTGAATGGGCACTAGGAATGAGCTTCGAGTTCAAGTTGAACGTAAGATTGACTCGAACATCGGGTGTTTGCCAAACAGTGAGTTTTATGGGGCGTTTGCAGCAAATTTGAATGCCCCATAATGCACTGCAAGAGTGCAGTGCATTGCTGTATGATGATTGGCCAAAGCATACAACTGACCTGCTTGCTTTGGCCAATCACAGCATGCTCCTCAGTGAGAGCCATAATTGGCCAAAGGAAGGGTGCCTTTGGCCAATCATGGCTCGGGGGGACTAAGTCCACACCCCACACTATATAAGGCTGCTATATATATATATATATATATATACCCTGTTTCCCTGAAAATAAGACATAAGACCTAGCGTGATTGTCGGTGATGGCTGCAATATAAGCCCTACCCCCAAATAAGCCCTAGTTAAAGTCCTTGTAGGTCTTCTTTTCAGGGTAGGGCTTATTTTCGGGGAAACAGAGTAGGGCTTATTTGGGGGGTAGGGCTTATATTGCAGCCATCACCGACAATCACGCTAGGTCTTATTTTCAGGGAAACAGGGTATATATATATATATATATATATATATATATATATATATATATATATATATATACACAGTCAGGTCCATAAATATTGGGACAGCGACACAATTCTAATCTTTTTGGCTCTATACACCACTACAATAGATTTGAAATGAAACGAACAAGATGTGCTTTAACTGCAGACTTTCAGCTTTAATTTGAGGGTATTTACATCCAAATCAGGTGAACGGTGTAGGAATTACAACAGTTTGTATATGTGCCTCCCACTTTTTAAGGTCCCTTAAAAAGTGTGAGGCACATATACAAACTGTTGTAATTCCTACACCATTCGCGTGATTTGGATGTAAATACCCTCAAATTAAATCTGAAAGTCTGCAGCTAAAGCACATCTTGTTCGTTTCATTTCAAATCCATTGTGGTGGTGTATAGAGCCAAAAAGATTTGAATTGTATATGTTTGGAAAGAGGTCTGATGCCGAATGTCAAAGGTGTGGGGACAGGAGGGGTGACCTGGTACACATGTTTTGACGATGTCCCAGATTGTATAGGTATTGGACAGGTATAATCGATAAAATAAATTCTGTGTTCGGGACATCGCTGGGCATGGAGGCCAGGACTTGGCTTATGGACCCGATGAGGAGAATGATAAGTCAAGAGACACGCAGACTGCAATAATTAGATGCTTGTTCCAAGGTAAAAAACGAATCCCATGGAAGTGGCAGGCAAAAGATTCCCCAACGGTAGTAGAATGGTTGAAAGGGGTTAAGGATGTGATTAGGAAGGAGAAATATATTTATGGGAAGAGGGGTAACAATAAGAAATTTGAAAAAATTTGGAAGCTTTGGCTGGACTCGGAATACCCTAGGTAAAAGAATGCTGGTGCGGGTGAAGTGAGAGGAGGGGTGTGAGTGGATGGAGGGGAGTGGGGGTAGGGGGGTAGGGATAAAGAGGAAAAGCAGTTGTTTTCATTTATTCATGTTTTTTCTTTGTCATTTTATAAAATATGTAAACATTGTTGTCTTAAGGACAAATGTATTTTATTTTTTGAACTTTTCTAATAAAATTTGAGATAAAAAAAAATTGTGTTGATGTCCCAATATTTATGGATCTGACTGTATACATATATATATAGCAGTCAGCGTTCAACACCTAAGGCCCAATTTTTCAGCAGAGTAGTCCAGTCCGTATAGTATATATACTGCAGTTCAGAGTACATAGTGTAGTCCGTGTAGTATATATAATACAGTGCAGGGTATCTAGTGCAGTGTACAATATATAATATAGTGTATTGAAGTGGTTAAGGGGAGCCCTATGCCAGATTTAAGAAAAAAAAACAGTGTGGGTTCCCCGTTCCATACCAGGCCCTTTGGGGCACGCGCACCGGAACCCGAGTGACGCGGCGGACGCGCGCCCCCCTGGGGGGCCTGGAAGGCTTTGCCGTCATATGACGGTGGGCGGGCAGCAAGTGGTTAATGGCACAGACTTGTGATTTGGACCTCAGCCGAAATTTTTTTTAGATACCGTACTTCCTTGAATTTTAATTCACTACCCCTGGTCTAGCAAATCGGAAGCGACATTCATTTAGGGCAAATGTATGCTTTATTGCTATTGCAATGGATGTTTACATTTCTTGCAACAGCAATAAAAGTGCTTAAAAAATTAAGGGACAGGGTAAAATATATATTTTTTTAAATAAAATAAATAATAATAAAAAAAAAATGTTAAAGCTTCCCCCGCAACCCGTGCTCAAGTGCAGAACAAACCCATTCGTAGGTATATGTAAGTGGTGTTTGCACCACACATGTGAGGTTTCATCTTTTTATATTTTACCAAAAAAAGTGAGTGGAATTTTATTTTAATTTTTTTTTCCAGTGTATTTTTTTCCACAAAACAATTGCGTTTAAAAAAAAGGTTTCGCAAATACCGTGTAGTGCCGTAAAAAATTGCAACGATCACTATTTAATTCATATATATGTATATATATATATATATATATATAATGTTTGGAAGTTCTAAGTCATTTTTTAATGAAAAAAATACAGTTTTTTACTTAAGTGTGAGAAAGGGCCTGGTCTTCAAGTGGTTAAAATAAATACAAATATTAAAACAGCCAATTGAAAGAAATAAACATTGGGGCTTATTTACCATGACAAATGAACAAAGCAGAGGTAATTGATTAGAGTACACATGCATCTCAATTTCTGAATCTACAGTATCTGACCAATAACACACTGAAGCTCAATATGCACAGTGTTGCCCTAGTTTGAAGTGTATGTTGAACATCCAAACAGTACAGCTATAACAGCTTCAACTCTTCTGGGAAGGCTGTCCACAAGGTTTAGGAGTGTGTCTATGGGAATGTTTGACCATTCTTCCAGAGGCGCATTTGTGAGGTCAGGCACTGATGTTGGACAAGAAGGCCTGGCTCGCAGTCTCCGCTCTTAATCATCCCAAATGTGTTCTATTGGGTTGAGGTCAGGACTCTGTGCAGACCAGTCAAGTTCCTCCACCCCAAATTTGCTCATCCGTGGTTTTATGGACCTTGCTTTGTGCACTGGTCCAAATCATTTGGTGGAGGGGGGATTATGATGTGGGGTTGTTTTTCAGGGGTTGGGCTTGGCCCCTTAGTTCCAGTCAAGGGAACTCTTAAGGCGTCAGCATACCAAGACATTTTGGACAATTTCACGCTCCCAGCTTTGTGGGAACAGTTTGGGGATGTCCCCTTCCTGTTCTAACATGACTGAGCACCAGTGCACAAAGCAAGGTCCATAAAGACTTGGATGAGTGAGTTTCGGGTGGAGGAACTTGACTGGTCTGCACAGAGTCCTGACCTCAACCCAATAGAACACATTTGGGATGATTAAGAGCGGAGACTGCGAGCCAGGCCTTATCGTCCAACATCAGTGCCTGACCTCACAAATGCGCATCTGGAAGAATGGTCAAACATTCCCATAGACACACTCCTAAACCTTGTGGAGAGCCTTCCCGGAAGGGTTGAAGCCATTATAGCTGCAAAGGGTGGGCCAAGTCAATATTGAACCCTACGGACTAAGACTGGGAGGCCATTAAAGCTCATGTGCGCGCAACGCTATATCCTGGCCTAGGCCACCAAGGCCCAGGCCTAGGGCAGCACTTTGCAGGGGGGCAGCTTGCTCAGCTTGCTCTACACTGTTAGTGTAGCGCCAGTCTTATGGGGCGGACTGGGCTGAGAGGCAAATTAGTCTAGCGCCCCCATAAAGCATCCGCACTGCTTCCGGTATGCGGGAGTCCGGCATTCTGCAACTGCGGGAGGCGGGGGGGGAGCCGCTTCTAATTTTAGCAGTCCAATCATCCTAGACCTCAAACCTTCCTCACTGTGCTATATGTTTTCTGCTGCACCACTGGCATGGTTATGTCTTCTTAGTTCTCTCCATAAAATTATCAAAAATTTGTACTTAAAGTAGAACTATAGGCAACACTTTTTTTTTCATTTTGGATAGAGTAAGGGTGGGTTATAGCCCCTGTCAGTTTATTTTTTTACCATCCCTGTCCCATTGTAGAGATTTCCCTTCACTTCCTGCCCCATAGCCAAACAGGAAGTGAGAGGAAATCTATGCAAATTAAGGGAATCCATTCCCCCCCCCGCCAGGCCCTCAGAACTAGTGTCCCCACTCGAAAATTTCAGGGCAGGTCTTAAACAGCAAGGGGCGTGGCCTTGACAGGAAGGGGGGTCATATTTAAATTAGGGGTACACGAGTTTACTCAGGCCTAGGGCAGCACAAAACCTAAATACACTACTGTGTGCGTGTAAAGGCAGGCGTCCCAATACTTTTGGTAATATAGTGTATGGTTTAGCAGGATTAAATTACAATTTGTTAGATACCAAACGTGATATATGCGAGTGCTTGCGCGTTGGCTCCATCCAATCGGTTATTCAGCTGTATTTACATATGACTTTATGAAAGAGCTATTGAGTTTTAAAACACACCGGACATGTTATGATAGTAAAAAATAACTTCAGGATGAAACTGCGCGGCTCAAGCGGCTAAAGATTCCTTTCTGAGAAAATGTGTTACGATTGTTGATTTAGACAAGATATCAAAAACGTTCTGCAGTGGGACCTCGCGATTCCTTCCGCATTCCTATCACACGCCGCCATGCCGAGCCGTCATAAATGTTTATCACGCTGGATAGCGGTAATAAATGCTACACCGGAATCCTGTAACGTCCAATGTAATGCAGCGAGAGAATATTCTCCAGACAGCGAAAATATGTAGCTCCTAATGTTTCTTAGATAGTTTTACAGCTCCACCTCCACAGGTCATTGCTTTCAATTTCTGAGCTGGGTTGCATGAAATGAACTCGAAAATTGGAGGACGCTCAGGAAAAAAAAAACTGCAAGGAAAAAGAAAGAAGACAAATAAAAGACAAAGGACCTGATTTACTAAGGTATGCACATGTACGCTGGAGTCTTAATCATGTGCGGAGTGGGCTGAGCAACCAAACTGCATTCTTATGCTATGGAGCCCCGATGGATACGCACATCTACGGTCAATTTACTTTCAGATGCAGTTTGCTAAGGTGTGTATATCTGGTTCCCGACCAGCCGCCGCCGATTTACTGCGGCAGGTTGGCTCCCCTGGGCGAACCCCCGTAACTGTACGTTGGCCCTTTAAGACACTGTAAGAGGCGCGCGCGCAGCATGTGCCCGGCGGGTGCAAAGACCGCCGGGCACCCGCGATTGCTCGTGACAGAGCGAGAACCAGGATCTGTGTGTGTAAACTAGGGATGGGTGAACGGTTCGGCCTGAGCATAAGTTCGGGCCGAACTTTGGTTGTTTGGGTGTTCTGCAGAACACTCAAACAATATGCGGCGTTCGGGGCAAATTCGAAAGTCCCAGATGCGTCTATAATGGTACAAAAGGGATGTCTTATACACGTTTCCTTCAATGGTCTTTGTGCCCATGGTGATAGCATATATTGGATCTAAGGTTCATTGTGCCCATTGTGGGCATAATAATAGTCGAAATCTTTCACTGTCTACCTTGTCTATATGAAACAGTTGAGACAGTTGGGATGCAATATAGTAATGGTTGAGGTCTGGGAGTGCTGTGCCTCCCATGTCTGTCGGGTTTTTGAGAGCTTGCCATGATAATTTATGTCTGCTTTTCCCCCACACAAAGGATTTGAGAAAGGACTCAAACAGTTTGAAATGTTTTAGGAGTATGTAAGTTGGGGCGTGCCAAAGTATATATAGTATTTTGGGGAGTAGTACCATCTTAATAAGGTTAATGTGACCCCATCCCCCTAAAGGTAGTGTGATCCATGATTGGATTTTAGTTTTAATAAGGGAATAAAGTGGCTTAATGTTAAGTGTTATATAATCTGTTGTATTTCTGGAAGTAGATATTCCTAAATATTTGATTGTGTCTACTCTCTGTAATGGTAAGGTGGCTTGGAACTCCGCGAGTGGGAAGGTGTCTATTGGTAGGACTTGAGATTTCCCCCAATTTATCTTAAGGCCTGAGAATTTCCCGAACCGTTCAATTGTTTGAAGGGCTCGGTGGAGTGAAGGGCCAGGGTCAGCCAGATATAGTAATGTATCATCAGCATACATGCTGATTTTTTCCATAAGGGGTCCAACTTTTAATCCTATAATCTCTGGGTCTGCCCGAATGGAAATAGCTAGTGTAGTGGGGATAGTGGGCAGCCTTGCCTCGTGCCTCTATGGAGGTCAAACTTTGGCTGTAGGATTTTGATATAATAATTGGACCCATTTAATGAAGTTTGGACCAAAGCCATATCTCTCAAGACAACTCCAAAGATATCTCCACTCCACCGAATCAAACGTTTTGGCTGTATCGAGGGTTACTACTACTCGTGTGCCTATGTTTTTGTTTGCAGCTTGCAAATTAATAAATAATTTCCAGAGGTTGGAAGAGGTATTGCGTCCAGGCATAAAACCTGCCTGGTCAGTATGTATGAGGTTGAGTATCACTTGATTAATACGTATGGCGAGAATCATGGCTAGGATTTTGATGTCAACCTGCAGTAATGAGATAGGGCGATAAGATTCTGGGTAGCCCGGGTCCTTGCCTGGTTTGGGTATAAGAACTATTGTGGCTTCTCTCATGGAGGGTGGCAGAGTAAATAATTTGAACATATCATTGTAGAGGGTTAGCAATTTGGGAGTGATTATCTCATTATAATGAGAGTAAAACTCTACGGGCAACCCATCCGACCCAGGGGATTTGGATTTATTAAAGCTTGCTATTGCGACATCTATTTCCTCTCTAGTGAGGGGGGCCTCAAGTAGGCTTTTTTGTTCATCTGTGAGCTGAGGGAATGTTACTTCTTCCAAAAAGGGATCCATATCATCGGGTCCCTCTTGAACCTTAGAAGTATATAAATCTGTGAAAAATTCCCTGAACTTAGATGAAACACTGGGGGGGTCTGAAATTTTTTGACCATCTGAGCTCAGAAGTGTAACCACCACCGGAGGCTTATCCTCATTTCGAGCCAGATATGCGAGAAGTTTGCCAGCCCTTTCCCCCTGTTCGAAGTGTTTCTGTTTGGCAAAAAATAATTTTTGTCTCGCTTTTTTGTATTGCAGCTGATTTATTACCCTTGTCTGTAATTTAAGGCTGGAGGCATTGGCCTGGGAAGGGTCAGCATAATATGCTTGTTCTATGTGTGAGAGGTTGGTCGCCGCCTTATCATAAGTTTCTGCTGAGTTTGTTTTTATCGTGTTAATACGGGTTATTAGGGAGGCCCTAGCGTGTAACTTGAAAGTTTCCCATACTATCAGGGAGGAGGCAGAGTCTGTATTGTCTATGAAAAAATTTCCCGACTCAGCTGGTAGATTATCATCCTCAGGTAGCAATGTTAACCAAAATGGGTTCAAGCGCCATGAACTCAGTGGTTTGTCTGTGTGGAAGCTGAGTGTGATCCAATATGGAGCGTGATCTGAAAGTAGCCTGGGGCCGAATTCTGTCTCTAGGAGACGTGATAACAGGTTTTGAGATATGAAGATAAAATCAATCCGCGACATGGTGTTATGTATTGCTGAAAAACAGGAGTATGTACGTGTGTGTGGAAATTTATATCTCCAGGTATCGATTAGGTGAAAAGGTGAGAGAAGTCTAGAAAGTCTAGTGTCCTTAGAAGTAGTCGTGTTAAGTGGTGTTGGTCTCAATCTGTCTAGGTCTTTATTAAGTCTGGTGTTAAAGTCTCCCATCCATATTATTTGGGCTGCGGGGTAACGTGCTATAAAGGAAATTCCTTCTAGTAGTATAGGGGTGGAGAATGGAGGAGGGACGTAAACGGCCATAATTAAAAAAGCTTCCCTGTTGAGTTTAGAGGATATAAATATGTATCTGCTTTGTGGATCCGTTTGCAATTCACATAGTTCAAAATGTACAGTTTTTGCAATAAGTACCAACACTCCTCTAGAATGTGGTGTGTGGACTGAATGGAACACCCATCCCACCCATGGGCGACGAAGTGTCATCTGAAGCCTGCCCTCTATATGCGTCTCAACCAGAGCCACCACGTCCGCTCGTTGCTTCTTAAGAAACGTGAGGGCTGCTGCGCGCTTAATTTTGTCACGCAGCCCTCTCACATTCCAGGTGAGGAATTTCAGTGACACTCGTGGCATTGTTGCTTGCAACTACATAACTTTAGACTAATATAATATTTATCCCCCCAGAGCGGGGTTATGGAAACTGTCTAAGCAGAGAAATCGAGTGAGATGATATGTTATAAGTATCAAGTAAATACCAGTTAAGTGTAAGATATGTTAGTACTGTATACATGAAAATTAAAGCATGCACATTTAAATTCAACTTCATGGTTTCTCCCCCCTCCCTGCCTTGCATCTTCCCCAACTGATGCGAGCATAAACCCTTAACAAAACTTTCTTTGCAGTCCCGGACATGACGGCATATTGAAAGAAAAAATAAAAAAACAATAGGTGAAGTAAGAGGGGCCATTGCACACTGTACCTAAGACCCTCTGTCCATAAAAAGGAGGAAACGGAAAAAAATGGCTACTTGGTATTTAAGTGTTCGACGTCTGTTTGCTCAATGTTGGGTTTGGTATTATTATGTCTCCTAATTCTTGGGCCGCCATCTCCAGAAGTGCAAGGGGGCAAGTCACGCTGCACTCTACTTGTGGTTAGTAGGACTCTAACTGTCCAAAGCTCCTATGAAAAGTGTGTCTTGGTAGGTTTAGATTGATCCCATTAGGAGCAGTAAAAAATCCCAGGAGAGTCACAACATGATGCATCGTCGTCATTCTGCAATGCTTGAACTAAGCTTGTGTCAACAGCGGGGGAACACATGCAACCCACTATTCAGTCTCTGAGGCCTTTTTTTTCTCCAGCTTATTCCACAATGGTAACAACTGGTGGATGATAAAGTAAAGTGAATACGTTTTTAATAACATGGGCCGCATCTGTTCCAGGAATTTGTATGCAAGAACTTAGTACAAGCTTACATACTTACAGTCACATTAGTCCACCTTGTCTGAGGTAGCACGTCGCTCCATCCAGGCCAGCAGCTCAGCAGGGTCTTCGAAAAAAGATGCACGGCCGTCGTGCTCTACTCGGAGGCATGCTGGAAATAACATGGCGTACTTCATATTGAGATTTCTGAGCTTGTGCTTGGCTTCCATGAAGTTTTGCCTGCGTCCTTGGACCTCCGCAGAGAAGTCGGGGAACACTGCTATTTTAGCATTTCCAAAGGGTATATTGCCTCTCTCCCTTGCCAATCGCAGGGCCGCATCTCTATCCTTGTAATTCAACATTTTGGTTATAAAGGTGCGTGGTGGAGCTCCCTGAGGTGGCGGTCTGGCAAGCATGTGGTGCGCTCTCTCAACTGCCAGCATAGGGGAGAAGGCTTCTCTGCCATATGTTTTTATGAGCAACTGTTCTAAGAAAAGCGTAGGGTCTTTACCTTCAACTCCCTCCGGGAGACCGATGAGGCGGAGGTTACATCTCCTACTTCTGTTCACCATGTCTTCTTGTTTGGAGAACAGCTGTTGAATTTGCTGTTTCATGTGGTGCACCTCCGTTCTCATCGGGGGGGGTTGTCCTCCATATCGCTGATGTGGGTCTCAGTTTCCTTGACCCGGTCCTGGAGCTTGTGAAAGTCCTGCCGAATCAAGGATATGTCTACCTTGACTTCCTCTATCTGTGAGGTGAGCGATGTTCGGCAGAAAGTTATTGCTTCTAGTAATTTGTCTGTGTCTCTCGCTGTGTGCAGTGTCGCCGCCATTTTCTGCCTGATCTTCTTTCTCTTGTCGGCGGTATTGATCTAGCTTAGACGTGACGAACTTCTGAGATTTTGATGGCGACATGATGCCCAGGATCAGGAGTATTTGAGGGGGTGATTGCAATGAGGAGATATCGCCTGAGGGTTGCAGGATGCCGTGGATTGCAGGATGAATGCTCGGAGCTACTCGGAACACGTCCTACTCCATGTAGCATCAGGCCACGCCCCTGCAAAATTACATTTCTGAAGGAAAAAAAGTCATTTAAAAGTACTCGCGGTTATAATGAATTGTCGGTCCCGGCAATACAGATAAAAATCATTGAAAAAAACGGCATGGGATTCCCCCAGTCCATTACCAGACCCTTTGGGTCTGGTATGAATATTAAGGGGAACCCCGAGCCAAATTAAAAAAAAAAATATTGTGTGGGGGTCCCTCCAAATTCCACACCAGGCCCTTCAGGTCTAGGGGAATCCCGCGCCAAAATTTTTTAAAACATGGTGTGTGGGGGTCCCCCCTTAAAATCCATACAAGATCCTGGCCCCGCCCCCCCACTGATGCCACGGGGAAGCTATTGGGAAGTCCCCATGCATCAGAGGGGGGATTGGTCACCCAGGTACATGAACATGTGGCCTCTGCCCTCAGTTATAAAAGAACTGTCACCTGAGAGGATGGTCATTACGGTGGGTGCCTCCCATGGAGGTGGATTGGTAGTGGCATGCAGGTTTTTTTTTTCTTTTTTTTCGGTCCTTTGGCGGAGCGAGAGAAGAAGATGAATGGACTTTGTGGGACATTTTTATTTTTTTATTTTTTAATAAAGGACTTGTCCAAAGTTGTGTCTTGTCTTTTGTACCATTTTGACACTTTTTTTGTGAAATGGTACGGGTACAATGTACCCGATACCATTTCAAATAGGTTAAAAGGGGCTTCCAGATTCCCCAGGGGATCTTGGGGTCCCCTTGTTAAAGGGGGCTTCCAGATTCCAATAAGCCCCCCACCCGCAGACCCCCACAACCACCGGGCAAGGGAAGTGGGGATGAGGCCCCAAAGCAACCTCCCCATGTTGAGGGTATGTGACCTGGTACCGTTCAGGAGGGGGGGCGCTCTCTCGTCCCCCCTCTTTTCCTGCGGCCTGCCAGGTTGCATGCTTGGATAAGGGTCTGGTATGGATTTTGAGGGAGACCCCCACGCCATTTTTTTTTAATTTTGGCATGGGGTTCCCCTTAATATGCATACCAGACCTGAAGGGCCTGGTATGGAATTTGGGGGGACCCCTACGCAATTAAAAAAAAAAATTTGGTCCGGGGTTCACCTTAATATCCATACCAGACCCAAAGGTCCTGGTAATGGACTGGGGGGATCCCATGAAGTTTTTTTCAATGACCTTTATGTGTATTGTTGGGACCGACAATTCATTATAGCCGCGAGTACTTTTAAATGACTTTTTTTCCTTTAGAAATGTCATCTTGTGCAGGGACTGTTCTAAACACGGGAAACATGCGCCACTTTACAGGCATACTATAGACACCCCCCAGGTATGAAATTTAAAGGAATATTTCACTTTTATTGTTTCATTTTAAGGATTATTAAAATCACTGCTCCCGAAAAAACTTCCGTTTTTAAAACTTTTTTTTGCATTGATACATGTCCCCTGGGGCAGGACCCAGGTCCCCAAACCCTTATGATCGTCCCCTTCCTGGGCCTTTTTGTTGTAAGGTGGAGGGGAGGCACCTGGGATTGGGTGAGGCTCCTACTGGGACCGCCCACCACCTGGCTGACACTGGGCCCGGCCACCTCCTGGCTGACACTGGGCACGGCCACCTCCTGGCTGGCACTGGGCACGGCCATCTCCTGGCTGACACTGGGCATGGCCTCCTCCTGCCTGCCACTTTCCAGACCCTCCTCCTGGCTGAGCTCCTCCTGTGTATAAAAAAGGGACATAGTTTTAGTTTTTGGTTCATCAATTACTCACAATTTTTAGCTCATGACTTGCAAATTGAATGTTAATAAATAGAAAAGACTATCATTCTGATCCAGCATTTTTCATTCTTGTCCCAAACATTTTTGGCCACTACTGTCTATTGATATGTAAATCTCTTTGTTTTAAATCATTAATTTGTTATCGATTATAACATCTAGTTAACATCATTAATATTAGCACAATAAATATGCTTAAAAATAATATACCTGGCTCCAGCTGGGCGCATCCACTTCTTCCAGGATGGAAGGCCCAGGTTGTTCCTCATCAGCCTCTGCTGGGGTTGAGGGAAGGGTGGAGGGAAGGCTGCAGGGAAGGGTAGAAAGTGATTCCCTGGCTTCAGTCTGGTCATCCAGAAACCACAGTTTGTTGAAGTACCACAGCCTGGGTACATACACTTGCGCTGCTGCTTCTTCTGATCTGAGTGATTTCTGGATCTTATTATGCTCCTTCTTATACATGTTCCTCAAGAACAGGATGGTTGCATCGGTGACCTGAGTCTTCACAAATTCCAGAAGTTTCTCCAGCGTTGACCTCCTAGCTTGTTTATTATAATATAAGCTGTGTTTCACCTCCCACAAATTCCTCATCTTCCTGTACCTGTCTATGAAACTGGCCATGAATTCTGGGTCCTTAAAGTGATTCATATTTGCTGTAAGACAATACATAAGACAAAAACATTAACGTCAGCCTAAACTCTCATAATCTTATCCCAATATAGGCCTCAATCTTGAAGCAGTATAGGCCACTGATGGGCCACGTTCAAATTTTACCTTCGTTTAGGATGCTCGCCACTTCCGTTCCACTTCCGTTCCTCCTTCCTCCGCACACAGATCGCACGTACGATGCGTGTTATCTTGATATACACTGCGCATGCTTGAAACTCCGCCCGCGTCGGCAGCCCCTGGCATTCTTTCTAGAATATTCCCCGGCCCTTCTCTTTAGGCGCGCAGTAGGAGCGACATGGCGGAGAAAGAGCAGGTGTGTGTTAATTCCACTAATGAGGAGGAGAAAGGCCCAGAGACAGAAACGTCCTGATCCCGGAGGAGAAGATTTAAGGCCTCAAATATGGCCTTTATAGAGATGGTGGACAAATTGAGGAGGAACGACTATGATGGGAAGCATAGACCGTACATCAACCCTAATGAGAGAAAGGCCAAGATCATGACTAAAGTTGTGAAGAGTCTGCACAGGAATTTTGGGGTACAACGATCCAAGGAGCAATTGAGGAAACGCTGGTCAGACCTGAAACTGAGGGAGCAGGATCAGTATAGAAGAATCAAGAGAGTGCTTTTAAAAAGCAAATAGTTGTCCTGTGTCCTATTATTATTATTACTTGCATGCTGTGCCATGTGATTTTCTTATAGCTGTTGTACACTTTAAAATGGTGACTTTCATGTTTGTGGGCACAGTAATCGGTCGTAGGAAACATCGTTCGCTCATCAAATACAATGTTTTGGGCAGATACAGGTTAAATACATTTGGTCATGCCTATTTGTCTAAAAATAAGTTTTGTACATTACTGTCTAGATGTGTTTGTAACTAGAATGAAATGCAAGCTTAATTCAGTGTAATGTAAGGAGAGGACACTCAGCAGCTGTTTACACATCTGGACTCAGGAGCACTAGTGTGGGACACAAGAACAAACTTTTTAGGGTGTCCCACACAGGTGCTCCAGTGGATACTTGTGGTGTCTCCATGTGTGAAAATTGTCACAAAAAGGTAAGCATTCCAGCTTTGGTAAGGTAAAAAAATCATGTCTTTAGCTTGGAACTCTGCCCAAAACAAACAATTGTACCCCACTTCCCAGTAATGTTTTATATTCCTATTTCTGGACTCAAATATCTGTGTGCTAAGTATACCTTTTGTTTCATTCTCATAGGGGAGAAAAGACTCGGAGGACACCACTCAGAGGACACCAGGAACCCCCCACCTGAGAAAGAAGGGGAACTCAGAACAGCACCACACCCCGAGGATCTGGAGGAAAGCGAGGTGGAGGAAGTCGGTGAGATTGTCACCACAACTGGTGAGTGTATGACACCACAGCTTCAGGTAATATATGTATGCCTGCATATTTATATACATGTTTTTACTCTAATTTTTAGGTGATGTGCTGGTTGTTGAAGAGCAAGCTGAACATTTTACAAGTGACAGTGCACAAAGGCTAATCCAGGACATCATGGTGTGGAATAGTGAAATTGACATCATAAGGAATAAACTCAGTGTTATGGAACAACAAATGAAGAACATGATTGTTATGTTGGGGAGAATCTGAATTTCTTCAAAATGCCACCATTTTAACATTTGTTGGACTAAACCAAAACTTTTTTTTGACATTTCAAAAGCCAAATTTTGAAGATGCACACAGTGTGTAAACATGTGCTATCTGCCATCAGTGGATATCAATGTACACGTTTTGTGGGTGCAAACCCTTCCTCGTAACTCTAGTAGGTGAGAGGAAGGGGTTGCACCCCCAAAACACATCCATTGATCCCCCATGATTAGAGATAGCACATGTTGACATTAGGCATGGGATCAGGAGGGAAATACCCATTTTGACTCCCAAATTGTGTGCATCTTCAGAATTTGGCTTTTACAGGGGTGACATCACCCCATCTGATGAAGGCAATATCAAGACATTTTTGACACTATAATGTCTGATATTGCCTACAGTTTTTCTACATTGAACTTTGTAAGCTCCAGCATTGGGTATGTTGTGTTTAGAAACATGCGTGTTTATAACAAAAAAATTGTAAAAAATTTGGGAAAAAAACATTTTTTACAGCAAAATGTTAAAACGCACATGTGAATGTGCACAGAGTAAAAAGTTTGCTAATCAACAATGTGTGGCTTCTTCTTTCAATGCTCAATACCAGGTTTTGAAGTAATTTTGTGTATACAGTGACAATGGGGCTTATTTACTAAAGGAAAATCCACTTGGCACTACAAGTGCACTAGGAGAACCTAGGAGACAGCCAAAAAAGAAACACAAGCAAGAAAGAAAATTCAAGATTTTATCAGATATATATATATATTTTTTTTAATTAAAAAAATATTTAGACATTGTCTGGCATAGTAATGGCCCCCCTCCCGTAAAATAATTTACATATTTCTGCCAAACTTCACGGGCGCTTTGGCGTGCCAAGCCAGGACGGACAGCATCTAGGTCCGTCCGGGGATTCGAAGGAATTCCAGCCTCAGGCCCAACTGAGGCAAGATAATTGTGGGCATTTTTCGTTAAAAAATTGTGCAATATGCAGCAGGATAAGATGATGTGGTTGATTTTGTAGTCCGCCATGTGTATTGCTGTCAGAAACAGGCGGAACCGGCTGGCCATTATCCCGAAGGCATTCTCAACGACTCTTATGGCTCTGGCCAGCCATTAGTTAAAAACCCTCCTCTCTGGGGTGAGGGTCCTCTGGGGGAATGGCCTGATCAGGTGCTCGCCCAGACCATCAGCAATAAAGACGAATAAATAAAAACGTTGTCCACAGCAGGTGGTAATACCAGGCCACCAATCTGGAAACGTTGGTAGAAGTCGGTCTGGGCAAAGACTCCTCCATCTGACATCCGTCCATTTCTCCCCACGTCCACATAGAGGAACTTATATTGTGCCAACACCACCGCCATCAACACTATACTATTAAACCCCTTATAGTTATAATAGTAAGACTCCAAATGGGGTGGTGGCACGATGTGGAATTGCTTCCCATCTATAGCCCCTCCACAGTTGGGAAAGTCCCAACAATCGGCAAAATGGGACACCACAGTCTGCCATTCCTGTGGCGTTGAAGGAAACTGTGGAGTCAAAACAGAAAAAAAAATGTGTACTTTTGCACATAACAGTGCAAGCAGATTAGACACAAACATTCTTGCCCAACATCAGTATAACATTTATTTCAACATTTATTTTAAGGAGTATTTAAAGACAAAAATATAAGGTCCACTTATCAGATTCCTCACCCCCTCTGATGGCCCATTGTAAAAATTTTAGGGGGGGAGGGTTTGACCTGAGTTTGGGGCCCAAAAAAAAGCCTATGGCACTCTGTCTGAATTTAAGGACAAGAATAACATTTGTACACATTTTAGGGGGTGTTTAGGGTAAAGCACTACTATGGAGCTGACAAAATACATTGCTAAGTGACTAGGCTAGGTGTATATGGGCTCAGGATAGCATGCTGGGGAGGGAGGTTAGTGAAGGCAAATATGCATGTAGGCCAAAAAAGGAACATTAAAAGATTACAGAATGCATGAGAACAAAGGGGACATTCACAGAATATTACAATCATGGTAAATATGGAATAATGAAAGAAATACAATACATTAGCAAACATTAAATACATAGAATGTGATGTTAAAGGAGAAAACTTACCCTAATATAGTCCTTCTGCAGGACCTGAATTATAGCAGAACAGGTCTCTGGGATAATGATCCCCAGAGCCTGGGGGGAGATGCCTGTTGAGAACTTGAGGTCCTGTAGACTTCTCCCAGTCGCCAAGTACTGCAACATGGCAACTAGCCTCTTCTCAGGAGTGATGGCTTGCCTCATGCAGGTATCCTGCCTGCTAATATAAGGGGTCAGCAGAGCCAACAGATGGTTAAAAAACGGGTTCCGTCATCCTGAGAAAGTTCCTGAAATCATCAGGATTATTCTCCTGGATCTCACGGAGCAAAGGCATATGACAGAACTGGTCACGCTGGAGCAACCAATTCTTGGTCCATAAACTCCTCCCCACCCTGTTCATGGACTGGGCTTGGGCAAAGCAAAAACCCCAACACCAAGCCCCCACACAGCACGAACTCTACGACGTGTTTGTCCCCACAACATGGCTTCAAAACGGTCGGCTGGTCAGAACGAACTAACAGAATGCACTGAAGAACAGCAAGAAAACAGATGCAAACTGACAACACCTACTGAAAAGCCGATATAAACCCACAAGCACAAACTGAAGAGCAGTAACGGACTGAAAAGCACGAAAGCTGAAAAGCGCAAATCGTCTCTCACCAAACTTCTACTAACATGAGATAAACATGAGATTAGCAGAAGGAGCCCAAAGGGTGGCGCACTGCCTATTGCACTTCCTTTTTCTAGTCCCGTCATACGTGTTGTACGTCACCGCGTTTGGTGTGACCGTGTGTATGCAAGACAGCTTGAGCGGAATTCCGTCACAATTTCTTCGGAGAAACCTTCAGAGTTTATTCCAACGGCAAAACCGATCGTGTGTATGCGACATATGTATAACTGACCTAAAGCAGAGCAAAATCAGGTCTCTTGCCTTGCCAGAGTTCTTCTGTGTAGCAGAGTTGCGTAAAACTCAAGACTGGATGGATAAAAATACAAATCCTTTTGGCATCTAAAGTAGCTATCATATTTTTACTTCATCTGTGTGTATAGCTGTTTGCCTGGATTTAGAATTTTAAGATTGTTCTAATTGAAGGAAATGGCAAGTTTCGGAGAATATATATTGTGTATGGCCTTTTCAACGTTTTAATAACTAGAAAAGTCAAAGTGGAACCTATTCCTGGAATCCTACTGCCTGCCTTATTATGGGAACACAGCCAAGAAAGACTTTCTATGTGCTGTTTGGAAGAGTCCTTATTATGACTGTCAGATACAGCGCTTTAAAAATTATGAACACGCTTCTTAAAAATAGCAATCTTTTTCTTCTGTTTTCACCCTTATTATAGGTACCTTCTGCGGTAACCGTCTGCGGCAGTAGAATTCACTTTCAGTAACAGTTACCATAGTTATTAAAAAGATGAACTTTTCCTGTAACAACTGCTCCTTGTAAATGAAGAACTCTGTGTAATACATAATTGTTAAGCCAGAACAGAGAAATTTACTGGAGTAAATAAAAGGGATTAGTTTTTCACTGCTTAAAGTTTTAATGTTATCCAGTGGAAAATTGAAAAGGCCACATCAAGTGAGATTCCAATTTATAAATTCATTAAATCGTGGTTGTTTAGTTTGGGGAAGTACAGTATTAAACAACAAGTGAAATCTGAAAATATAGTGGAAGCAACAAGTTGATACATTGGAGTAAGGCTAGATTTACATTTGTGGTTGGGGTTGGTAAAAAACACAAGGTTAAGCCTCCATCGGACCTTTCCCACTCAGCCTTGGCATCCATTTGGGTCTTTAAATCCAGGGCTGCAGGAAGGACTGCCCAGTCGTGACACATATCACCTTCACCATTCTGATTCTTAACTATGGACCCGCCATATAACATATATTAACAGCACTATTCTTAACCACCATATATCCCATATCACCTTCACCATTCTTACCTTAATTATGGAACCACCATATAAAACATATCACCTTCACCATTCTCAACTTTAACTATGGAACCACCACATAACCTACAGTATACAAAAGTGAGTACACCCCTCACATTTTTGTAAATATTTTATTCTATCTTTTCATGTGACAACACTGAAGAAATTACACTTTGCTACAATGTAAAGTAGTGAGTGTACAGCTTGTATAACAGTGTAAATTTGCTGTCCCCTCAAAATAACTCAACACACAGCTGGCAACAAAAGTGAGCATACCCCTAAGTGAAAATGTCAAAATTGGGCCCAAAGTGTCAATATTTTTTGTGACCACCATTATTTTCCAGCACTGCCTTAACCCTCTTGGGCATGGAGTTCAACAGAAATTCACAGGTTGTCACTGGAGTCCTCTCCCACTCCTCCATGATGACATAACGGAGCTGATGGATGTTAGAGACCTTGCGCTCCTCCACCGCCCGTAAGGATGCCCCACAGATGCTCAATAGGGTTTAGGTCTGGAGACATGCTTGGCCAATTCATCACCTTTACCCTCAGCTTCTTTAGCAAGGCAGTGGTCATCTTTGAGGTGTGTTTGGGGTCGTTATCATGTTGGAATACTGCCCTGCGGGCCAATTGTCTCCAAAGTGAAGGGATCATGCTCTGCTTCAGTATGTCACAGTATATGTTGGCATTTATGGTTCCCTCAATGAACTGTAGCCCCCCAGTGCTGGCAGCACTCATGCAGCCCCACACCATGACACTCCTACCACCATGCTTGACTGTAGGCAAGACACACTTGTTTTTGTACTCATCACCTGGTTGGCGCCAAACACGCTTGACATCACCTGAACCAAATAAGTTTATCAGACTACAGGATATGGTTCCAGTAATCCATGTCCTTAGTCTGCTTGTCTTCAGCAAACTGTGGGCTTTCTTGTGCATCATATTTAGAAGAAGCTTCTTTCTGGGACGACAGCCATGCAGACCAATTTGATGCAGTGTGCAGCGTATGGTCTGAGCACTGACAGGCTGACCGCCCACCCCTTCAACCTCTTCAGCAATGCTGGCAGCATTCATACATCTATTTCCCAAAGACAACCTCTGAATATGATGCTGAGCATGTGCACTCAACTTCTTTGGTCGACCATGGCGAGGCCTGTTCCGAGTGGAATACAAGCTGTACACTCACTACTTTACATTGTAGCAAAGTGTAATTTCTTCAGTGTTGTCACATGAAAAGATAGAATAAAATATTTACAAAAATGCGTGGGGTGTACTCACTTTTGTGAGATACTGTATATAACCTTCACCATTCATGCCCCAGTTATGGAACCACCATATAAAACATATCACTTTCAAGAGTTTTACACTCAACAATGGTACCACTATATAAAACATATCAATGATTAGTTATGGGTTGTCACCCCATAACAGGAAATGCCTAAACAAGGATCTCATTGTAGGACTACAAGATATTATCTTAACGTGGCATTAAACCCAAACTATGAAAAAATCCCATTTAATGTTACATAACAGAACATTCACCAGAGCTTCTGATGGTGGAGATGGGTTTTGCTGCATCTTAGTACCAGGTCACGGTCCTCAGGATCGCCCCACCAGGAGGTGAGCAGGCTGGTGTCCAGTAGTAAATATAGTAGGTACAGATCAAGCAGAAGTGTAATCAGTAAACAAGCCAAAGGTCAGTAACAACTGGTTGCAGGTTGGAATCAAGCTGAAGCGTAGTCGAGGAATAAGCCAAAGGTCGGTAACTAGTGGTAGCAAAGATAAGGACAGCAGGAGTGACAGGAGCGAGATATTGGCTGGAGAGGGCATATCACCTACCTGGTGACAAATGGAATTTTGAGAAGGCCTCTCTTGAACCTCCTGACCAACACTCCTGAAGGTGGAGACAGAGAGTGTGAGAGCATGGAGTGGCACGAAGTGCTCGAGTAGCTGGCTGATGAAGTCCACTCTTTAGGTGGATGAAGTTGGGGGTCGCAGTCCTAAGCACAGGCTACTGAAGCAGTTTGGCATCAGAGCAGGAGATGGTAGCTGAGCAAGTATGCAGGCAGCGATTAGCAGCAGCCGGGCAATGAGGGCCCAAATTAGCAGGCAGAGCAAGCCCAGGAAGCAGGCCAAGGTCAGTAACAGCCAGGCAGCGCAGTACAGAATCAGCAAGCAAAGATGAGTCCAGTAAGCAGGCCGAGGTCAGAGAGATCAGATGAACAATGTTAATGCAGAAGCAAAGGCAAAGTCCAGGAAAAAGCCAGGTGTAGCGGCCCCATTGGCTTTGAGTAAATAACGAGAGGAGAGCTTCTGACGGGTGCAGTACTTTTATTCTTTTGTCTCAAAGGTGTGCATTAAGGTTGAATACCACAGAGGTTAATCTTTTGACTCCTTAAACACTTTAAGCACCATAAGCACCGTTTGCACCATAAGCACAATTAGCACCATTTGCACTGTTTGCCCCATGAAAACTGTAAAATGACATACATTAGTTTACAGAGATCACCAAAAGGGGGTTACAACAGAATTACAAATGTGGAGTTACAAAGTGGTGTTCCATTATCTATACACATATATCTAAATTAGCATTAAACATTTAAGGAAGCATGACTATATGTTCAAACATGTGGATTGTCTACAGCATATCTTTAAATTAACAGCATGGACTCAATTTATGCCTAAAAACATATACACTGACAATGACAATGCACCTTTACTGCATACCTTGCTCCGCTTGCCAAGGGGTGCAAACTTTAAACTTTAGAAAACTTCCATAAACTTTCCACTTCGCCTTCCCACGAGGTACTGCTGTATTGCCTGTGAATGCCGAATTAAATGAAAGCCCCTTTCTCCAAAACTAGAGGAAGCAGGAAGTGTCTGGTGATTAAAACATTCCCCAGAGAAACAAGAGGAAGGCAATAAAGGTTCCACCTGTCAGTCAGTGCTGAACAAAAGATTTAAAGTGACAAGCAGACAGTTACACCAGGTCATGCATAGATAAGCAGGTTTAATGGATCGGGTCTCAGGAATACAGGTAGAAGCTAAAGACCATTCAGCAACTATTCATGAAGACAGATCAGTTTAAATAGGTCACTGGGTGCCAAGTACGCACGCTAATTCTTATGCTCATGTGCGCACGAATGAAAGAAAGATGATCCAAGAGAGGTAACGCTGCTCCAGGTGATGAGGATTAAGTAGGATTAGATGGGCTGGGTGCTAGCCTGGGCTCGCCACCGTGGATACAAGGAAGAGAAAGGATATGGCTGCACACCATCATAAATCCAATGCCGATTTATTAGTATAAAATGAACATAGACTACCACCAGGACACAGCCAGGAGGTGACGCATTTCACACTTAACTTATGTTTTGAAGAAGCACTAGTTAAGTGCGAAACGCGTCACTTCCTGGCTGTGTCCTGAGTCCTGGTTGCAGTCTATGTTCATGTTATACTAATAAATTGGCATTGGATTTATGGTGGTGTGCAGCCACATCCTTTCTTTTTCTTGGAGCATGATGAACTGGAATAGTACATATATTGCTTCTTTGCCTAGAAGTATGGGCATGTGAGCAATGCATACGCGCACGAATATGAGCATAAGCGCACACTGGTTTTCTGGTGCTGAGAATCTGGTTTAACTTACAGGGCACAAGAATCTAGCAAACAGGAAGTGCAAAGGCCTGGCTTTAAAAGGTTCATGGGAGGAGCAAAGAGTTCAAGGTTCACCAGAAACAAGGTTCAAAATAAGATTATCCAAGGAATTATCCAGGGAGCTGTCCAGCAAAAGCAACAGAGTTTGCAGCTTCAGATCTGGGTCCTAACAAATATATTTAAAGCGGGGGTCCACCTATCTATCGTTTTTTTTTTTTTGGAGTTCATTCACAAACTTTTCTTCTCATGATTATCTACTCATATGTTCCGTGTAATAAGTACGCCTGTGTCCGATTTCGTTGTAAAGAATATCTTATAAAATTCACTGAAGGCGGTTTCCATCTTCATTGTGGGCATTTGAAGCCCACAAGCATGTATTTCCTGGATGCGGTGAATGCTGTGCTCCCAGCATTCACCGAGATGTTGTGATGACGCTGTTGCACAATGCATGCTGGGAAGCCTGAGACTAGCTCCCAGGGGACTGTGGGAGGTCTGGGACAGGCTAGAAACACGCCTACTCCCATGGGAGGAAAACCAGGAAGTGCTAAAAAGATTAGAAAAAAAAAGGTAATTACGGCGATTAAAATTTTTTTACACAGCATGTCAGCATCTAGACAATGAAGAGAATGCATAGAGATAATGTTCAAAATTTGGGTGGAACCCCGCTTTAAAGCAGAAGCAATGTGTTGTCATTGCTATCTTGACAGAGCAGGGGTGCAGGCTGTCTGACATCCAGAAGAGCTACAGAATGTTTATGGAAAGGATACTTTTTAGAAGAGCAATGTACACAGATGGATGAAGATGTTTATAGAAGAGGTAATGAAGACAAACCAGTGGGAGACCATCAATGTCAGATAGCCTGCACCCCTCCTTCATCAAGAACTCAATGGTGGTATGTTGCTTCTGCTTGGAATCCATTATTTACCTGAAAGAAATAAAAAGTTACAAAAGAGAAAGAGTAATGCCCCGTACACACGATCAGACTTTCTGACAACAAAACCGTGTAATTTTATTTGAAGGTTGCTGGCTCCAACTTGTCTTGCATACACACGGTGACACAAATGTTGGTCAACAATTACAAACATGGGAACGTGGTGACATACAAGACGTACGACAGAGAAAAAGGTAGTTCGATAGCCAGTGCGGCTACTTCTGCTTGATTCCGAGCATGTGTGAACTTTTGTTCCTCGGACTTGTGTACACACGATCAGAAATTCCGACAACAAAATTTTGTTGGCAGAAGATTTTAGAACCTGCTAGCCAACATTTGTTGGTGGAAAGTCTGACAACAAATGTTCGATGGAGCACACACACAGTCGGACTTTCAGCCAACAAGCTCACAAATTTGAATGACATACAGTATGTAAGCTAATAACAAAGGTATGGCCACTTCTGCATTATTTTCCATACAGCCTTCATATTAACTAAGGGCAATGATTGCTACAAATGGAATAAAAGCCTTGCCTTCCATTTATAGACCTTGTAGAATTGCCATAATGAAATTTTTCACAAAAAGTAGAATGTCATTATTTTAGAGCTAAGAGATGGAGATAAAAAGTCATCCAAATGACAGTTTTGACCAATGGAACTAAACACAAAAAAAAGGGAACAGATTTAAAAGAGCAAGAGACAACAGGTCCAGCTATGTATAACCGGTTATTATGTGCCAACGAGCAATGCCAACTTGGAGACGGGATCAGAGTGGATAGACTAAAATATGCCAAAAATTGGCTTTTGTTTTTGTTTTGTTCCTGTCATGTTTTGGAAGCATTTGGCTTAGGTAGCGGTCGGGCTGGCCAAAAAAAATTGTGCCTCTAAAAGCTTTCATGTGTTTGCCAAACTTTTGCATTTAGAAATTAATTTCAGCAACAGAAAAATGAAAGAACACGCTATCATCGTTTCAGAAAGGATAAAGAGAACAAATGTAATACAGAACAAAAGGCCAAACCGAAAATACAATAAAATAAAATTAAGTAATTTTCTCGCCTCCTAATGGCACAGGTAGGGAAGATTCTTTCAAGACATTATGTCGATATTACAGACATCAGTCAAAAAGATTTGAACACATTCTATAAGGAATAGCTTAAACAATTTCATGAATCATGAAATTGGTTTTGTTGATGGATATAAGTCTACTTTTTTATTTTTTTTTCATTGTCACTGATATCCCACAATATTCCTCTTCAGAGGAATCGTTTACCTCTATTATAAAATGTATTGTATAGTTGGAGATGTACCATGCAGCATTTAGAGTTTTTGAAGCAAAGTTAATAAACTTTAAATGTTCTGATCCGATTTTTTTATTCTAACTTTGTAGTGTTTTTTTTTTTGTTTTTGTTTTTTTAATAGAAGCCAGTCTCAACAGCTTATACAAAAATGGCCACTGCCCCTCCTAAAACCAAAGCTTACTAAACTGTGTAAAAAGATGTGTATACAGTGCCTTGAAAAAGAATTCATACCCCTAGACATTTTCCACATTTTGTCATGTTACAACCAAAAATGTAAACTTATTTTATTGGAATTTTATGTCATGGACCAACACAAAGTGGCACATAATTGTAAAGCAGGAGGAAAATGATAAATGGTTTTCCAAATTATTTACAAATAAATATCTGAAAAGTGTGGCGTGCATTTGTGTTCAGCCCCCCTGAGTCAATACTTTGTAGAACCCCCTTTCTCTGCAATTACAGCTGCAAGTCTTTTTAGGGATGTCTCTACCAGCTTTGCACATCTAGAAAATGATATTTTTGCCCATTTTTCTTTGCAAAATGCTCTGTCAGATTGGATGGAGAGCATCTGTGAATGTTCGAGTCTTGCCACAGATTCTCAATTGGATTTAGGTCTGGGCTTTGACTGGGCCATGCTAATACATGAATATGCTTTGATCTAAACCATAGCATTCAACTGGGTTTCCAGCAAAGTTCTGAGCTTTGAACTTTTACCAAGATTCACAGAACAGTTCACAAACCAAACCCAGGAATGGTTAGAGAAACAAAAGGTTATGTCCTACTAATTATTGAAACAAATGGTAAAAAAAAATGAATGATGACAGCACTTCAGTGAATATTATACTTTTTACAGCCTCCATAACCCAAATTTAAGGAAGGTCAATTTCTTGTAGAAGGACACCAGCAAAGACGTATGTAAAACTTAGCATGCATGCTCTGCACTGGTATTGGGATCCAATGGCCTATATAAACTGAAGCACTGCAGGAGGAAGTTCCTGAATGGTTTGCAACTTGCCCTGTGTTTAAAAAAAAAAACTCAATAGTGCAATAAATTGTGATTTAACACAAACATTAATTTACTATAGTGCATAAAAGATTATAAATGTGCGACCAAAATAACTGAAAAGTTAAAATATAAGGTAATAGGATAGAGATTTATAGTCCCCCAAGCCATGAGGGAAACAAGAGTCTTCAGCCAAGGTGACACCATCCACTCTCACGCTCTGATTACTGGATGTCAGAAACCATGAAATCAGTCCGAGACAGAAGTACGGTTAAATCACACTTGTTTAATAATAGCAAACGTAGTCAAAACATAGCCAAAGTTCAGTAACCGGAATGGATAGTCAGCCAAGCCAGAAGTCAGGGATCAATGTAGTGGCACAGCAAGCAGGATCTGGAGCCAGAAGGGATGTCAGCAAGCAAGTCTTGAACAGGATCGCAGGAGTTTCTGTGATGTTGACCAAGGTCGAAGGCAGAGATCCTCTGGACTGGATGGCTTAAGTAGGCAGGACTGACGAGCAGGATATCATCAACAGCTGAGTAACTGTGGAGAGATAGGAGCTGGCAATTAGCCGACAGCTGTGCGGCCAGCTCAGAGAAGGAAGTGCTGAGCCCAGCCCTGACACTGGAACAGATGTGACCTCCTAAGAAGAGTGGTCTACCAGTGCTTTTTTTTAACATAGCAGACCCGGCATCACAAAGACAGGAATGACCCTCCCAGAAGAGTATTCAAAACAGTGCCACCAAAATGGGAGTAGTACCCTTATAAATGATAAGCTCCCATATATTTATAAAGTTCCTCCATACCAGACATAGAATGGAAGAAATGCTCCAAATAGTGTCATATTGTAAGATAGTAAAGCTTTAATAGTCATTAAAAGTTACACTCACATGTCAAATGTTGTGGCCATCTTTGTTGTTGAAAGAAGTTCAGACAAAAAAAATCTGGAAGCTGATTGATTTCTATGCACAGCTGCACCAGATTTTTCACTATGCGGGTTTAGTAAACCCTACTGTGTCCAATCTCCACTGGATCTTACTTCACCACTGATTTCACCATATACTGTGCAATCACATCACCTCCAATCAAATTCTCTCACATTTTTTATCAGATCTAAAGGTTAGGTCTAATTTGCCTTCCCACTTTAAGTGGGGTCGCTATTGCCACAATTGGTCCTCCCCTTACAGATTCCCAGCCTTCTCAATCCATATCCATCCAGGCATCACCAGAAATTCAAAAAAAAAAAAAAACACATGATCATAAGGATCTTTGTCTCACCATCAAAATTTATTAAAACCAATTTGCTAAAAAAATACTCACACTGACAGGTGCACCACAGATAAAACATATGTATTGTCCCCTTAAGGCTCACAGTTCTCTCTGTAACTCCCAAGATGACCCTCACTTCCAGTCACCTTTGGTTCTGTGGCATTACAACATCGGCTCCTCCCTACGCGTTACGTCACTGAATTATGTGACTCCATGGGCAGTGAGGCACTGAGGTTTCATTTATTCTGTTTAATGTATTGTTTGCGGCTTTATATCGGGGAATATGATACTGCACAGCACTGTTTTTGGAATTTTGTACATCATGGGTTCCCAGCAGGGTTTGTGGACTTTGAATTTCAACCAAGATTCACAGAACCGTTTGGAAACTGAACCCAGAAAATTTCCTTATCCCTACCTAGCACCAGGGCTGCTGTTAGAAATCACAGGGCCTCGTACATCCTACCTGACAGGGCCCCATCCCCCATGGCAGAAATGATAGAAAGCAAAACACATATGAACAAGTCGTTTTTTAATTCTTCTTTTATTTTAGAATGTTATTTTTTATTTGTTTTTTTTACATTTTTTTAACTGCTCTATTGGGGGCTTTGGTGAAATATCAGGGGCCTAAAACAAACCCCTGATGTCCGATATTTGAGACTCAGAAAGGGAGTGAGGATAGAGATGTATAAGTCCCTTTCCCTGCAGCCTCAGGTGGACAGGTAAATGAATAGGAAGTGCGCTGAGGCTTCCTGTTCATTCACAAACTGAAGCATTATAAGCACAGTTTACAATGCTTCAATGATGAATGGACACTGGAATGATTGGTACTGGTTGCTCACTGTGTTCATTCAGAAAAGGAAGGGGCCCGTAAATTGCATATTTGCTGGCTCCTTCCCCCACTCCGGCCCAAAACATCCCATTGTGTGCCTGTAGCAGTACACGGGGGGCACACAGGGGGGCTCAGACAGCAGTGGAATGGGGGACACAAATACTAGAGCCGATCCTCCTGCAGTGCTGCCGATGGAAGATAGAAGCCGAGAGCTCTACAGGGGGAGGCACAAGAGAATTGGTGTCAGCAATAAGGCAGTACAGTTGGCTCTCCTGCTCAGCAGGTACCTGGGCCCCCCTTGTGAACTGATGGGGCCCAGTATAGGAGGACTGGCTGTACTGCCCTATCAGCAGCCTTGCCTAGCACCAAAATGATTCTGTTGTTATGAGAAATGTGTTCCACAGTGGAGGTATAAATATAATGTGATAACTCTGCTACACATTAGGGCTCCATTCACACCATTTGAGGGCAGAATCGCTGAATTGCAAATCGTGGGACGCCCTTTGCGTTCCCCGTCACTTTATATGGCAGCGCAATCCTACCTGCGATTGTCGCTCGATGAATCGCGGTGAAATCACGGTAAAATTGTGCAAACAGAATCGCGGGACGTTCGGCGGCCAAAAAAAGTACAAGAACTTCTTTTGTGCATCGGCCATCCTGCGATTCAGTTTGCGTGATTTTACCGCGATTCGTCAGGCGTCCATCACGCCAGAATCGCGGGTGTAATTCAAAGTAGCGGGGATCGCAAGGGCGTCCCGCGATTTGCGGTGTTTCCGGATAGTGAGCAGAGTCGCGGCTACGCCATGGTGTTTGATTAGAGCCTAAAACAACTCAGATTGTACCTCTTTACCAAGTGGGAGAAAAAAAAATCAACAAATAATAATAAAGAGAAAGAAAAAAATCAGAGAAAAAAAAAAGGAGAATTGAGCCAATGCATAAAAGAATCCCTTGAAGGACGTCTTGAAAAACTGAAACATATATCAATTCCATATGAAATTACATGTGGGTGGAAAAGAAACATTTGAATCTAATAGCTGCAAGGCCAGGTTAAAAGAATTCCGTCATCTTATTTATTTCACTTTAACTGACACTTTTAGTGCATATGAAATATTTAATGCATGTGTAGCTCGGAAAGGCTGAAGATATTTCTGGGTCTCGGTACAATGCAGCATTAAGTTGTCGTTTTCCTGAGATGGAGAATTTCTGCAAAGTTTATGCTGAGTGATTTGTGCCATGAGGTTCATTTACAGGGATGGCAAGGTTGATGCCTTATTGTGCGACTATTGTGCAGTAAAGCGCATCAAAACAAAGAACTTTTTTTTTTCATAGGAAGGAAGGGGTATCACGGGGCTATAAAGCAGTGGTTGTCAACTTATGAGCTCAAGGGGGGCCTCAGATGTGGCCCTGCCCTGACACCACCGAAGGGCCGCACATAATATTCAATATACACTATATTGTCAAAAGTATTGGGACGCCTGCCTTTACACGCACATGAACTTTAACCGCTTCAGCCCCGGAAGATTTTACCCCCTTCCTGACCAGAGCATTTTTTTCCCGATTTGGCACTGCATCGGTTTAGCTGACAATTGCGCAGTCGTGTGACATTGCACCCAAACAAAGATGAAGTCCTTTTTTTCCCACAAATAGAGCTTTCTTATGGTGGTGTTTGATCACCTCTGCGGTTTTTATTCTTTGCGCTAAAAAAACAAAAAAAGAGCGCCAATTTTGAAAATATTTTTTACTTCTTGCTATAATAAATATCCCCAAAAAATATATAAAAAAATGTTTTTTCAGTTTAGGCTGATATGTATTCTTCTACATGTTTTTGGTAAAAAAAAATAAGCACAATAAGCGTATATTGATTGGTTTGCGCAAAAGTTATAGCATCGACAAAATAGGTTATAGATTTATGGCATTTTTATTATTATTTTTTTTTATTAGTAATGGTGGCGATCTGCAATTTTTATCGTGACTGTGACATTATGGTGGACACTTTTGACACTATTTTGGGACCATTGACATTTATACAGCGTTCAGTGCTATAAAAATGCACTGATTACTGTGTAAATGACACTGGCAGGGAACACTAGGGGGCGATCAATGGGTTAAGTGTGTCCTAGGGAGCTGTTCTAACTGTAGGGAGATGGGCTACTACTTACATGACAGCGATCACTGCTCCCAAGCAGTAGATCTCTGTCATGTCACAAGACAGGACAGGGAAATGCCTTGTTTACAAAGGCATCTCCCCATTCTGCCTCTCCACACCGAAATCGCGGGCCGCAGGCGAACATCGAGTTCCCGGGACCCGTGGGCACGTGCCCGATAGGCGGCAAATTCAAAGGGATGTACGGGTACGCCCATTTGCCTGCCTGTGCCATTCTGCCGACGTACATCTGTGAGCGGCGGTCGGCAAGTGGTTAATGGCATCCCAGTCTTAGTCCGTAGGGTTGAATATTGAGTTGGCCCACCCTTTGCAGCTATAACAGCTTCAACTCTTCTGGGAAGGCCGTCCACAAGGTTTAGGAGTGTGTCTATGGGAATGTTTGACCATTCTTCCAGAACCGCATTTGTGAGGTCAGGCACTGATGTTGGACGAGAAGACCTGGTTTGCAGTCTCCGCTCTAATTTATCCCAAAGGTGTTCTATTGGGTTGAAGTCAGGACTTTGTTTAGGCCAGTCAAGTTCCGCCACCCCAAACTCGCTCATCCATGTCTCTATGGACCTTGCTTGTAAATTGACAAGGAATATATAAAAATGTTTCATGCGACCATCTGGGTGTTTTTTGTTCTTTTCCACTGGTGCAGATTTCCCTTTGGTTTTCCCCAAATATTTATCATATTGTATAAGACATTTATTTTATGTTTTTACTGTCTATAGTTCCCTTTGATACCAGCAGTGAGAAAAGGGGGGGGGGGGGATTTATCTGAAACATGTTGGCTTTACCCGTTATCTTCAATAAACTTCTCAAAAAGTCCCTAGAGTGAGTCGATCTTTTATACAGTTATAAATAGTATATAAGAATGTTTTATGTGACCATTGATGTAACCATCTGAGTGTTTTGTTCATTTGCACTGGAGCAGATTCCCCTTTGGTTTTCCTTTAATATTGACAATGTTTATTTTAGCTTGTTATGGGATGTATTAGCATAAGTTTTGTATGTAGATTGCCCTCAAGATCTAAGCATCATGATGTTTTATCTATGCAATTGTTCATATATTTTTTATCTACTTTTTATAAATTGATATTAATGTGCTGATGTAACATTTTCACAAGTTACTGTATTTATCATTTTGTGTGAGACATTTGTTGTATGTTTTTGCTTTCTATTGTTCTCTTGCATACTAGCTGTGAGGAAGGGGGAGGCGTTTTCCCTGAAACGAGTTGGCTTTACCTGTTACCTGTTATCTTCAATAAACTTCTTGAATAGCCTCTCGCGGTTACAAGACTCTGGTCCGGCCGCACCTGGAGTATGCTGTCCAGTTCTGGGCACCAGTCCTCAGGAAGGATGTACTGGAAATGGAGCGAGTACAAAGAAGGGCAACAAAGCTAATAAAGGGTCTGGAGGATCTTAGTTATGAGGAAAGGTTGCGAGCACTGAACTTATTCTCTCTGGAGAAGAGACGCTTGAGAGGGGATATGATTTCAATTTACAAATACCGTACTGGTGACCCCACAATAGGAATAAAACTTTTTCGCAGAAGAGAGTTTATTAAGACTCGGGGCCACTCATTACAATTAGAAGAAAAGAGGTTTAACCTTAAACTACGTAGAGGGTTCTTTACTGTAAGAGCGGCAAGGATGTGGAATTCCCTTCCACAGGCGGTGGTCTCAGCGGGGAGCATTGATAGCTTCAAGAAACTATTAGATAATCACCTGAATGACCGCAATATACAGGGATATGTAATGTAATACTGACACATAATCACACACATAGGTTGGACTTGATGGACGTGTGTCTTTTTTCAACCTCACCTACTATGTAACTATGTAACTATGGTAGACAATCTTTTGGTAATTTTGATGAATTAAATATATAAATGTTTTATAAAACCATTGATGCGACCATTAGAGTGTTTTGTTTATTTCCACTACAGCCGATTTCCCGTTGGTTTTTCCCTAAATATTTTAGATGTGATGGTTTTATTTTAGCTTCTTATTGGATGCATTACTATAAGTTTTGTGTGTAGATTTCTCAAAAGATCTAAGCTCAGTGATATGTTATATCTATGTAATTATTCATATATTTTTATATGCTTCTTATCAATCCATATTAATAGGTTTATGTAACATTTTCATGAATTATTTATCATATTGTAAGAGACATTTATTGCGTGTTTTTACTCTCTATTGCTCCTTTGCATACTAGCGGTGAAAAAAGGGGAGGGCATTCTCCTGAAACGCGTTGAATTTCTATTTTATCTTCAATAAATTTCTCAAATAGACCCTTGAGTGAGACGATCTTTTGCAAATTGACAAGAAATATATTTTAAAAAATAGCAGCAACAGGATGATTGGGATTATAGCGGTGCTCACAATTACAAGGAATACATTTTATATTAAAATAGAACGTTTATTCATAAAATAACAGCAATTATTGGGTTCAATAAAAAATTAGAGTATGATATATATCACATTAGTGGTCATTGGTGTCCAACTATATAAGGTGATCAATACTTGGCATTATAACATGTTTCACCAACATTGGCTTCTTCAGGGGATTTCTACAGACCACCACTTTTCTTAAAGCTCCAGAGAGACATGAAGAAAAGTCACCAAGCGAGTCCACAGAAATATGGAGGGGAGGCTCTGTGCAAGCATAGGGAACACATGAGGACCAGGGAAACTCTGGAAGCTGGAAGGCAGGGGCGACCTATTTGCTGGTGCCCCTTCTTTAATCCGTGTTTATATCAGAGTTTTTCGGATAATTCGTAACTTCGGATAAATTCGTATTCCTTACATTCACTAACAGCCAAATTTGAAAGTTAATTCCAATACCTATAGTTTACCCTGTTTCCCCGAAAATAAGACCTAGCGTGATTGTTGGTGATGGCTGCAATATAAGCCCTACCCCCCAAATAAGCTCTAGTTAAAGTCCTTCTGGGTCTTCTTTTCAGGGTAGGGCTTATTTTTGGGGAAACAGGGTAGGGCTTATTTGGGGGGTAGGGCTTATATTGCAGCCATCACTGACAATCACGCTAGGTCTTATTTTCGGGGAAACAGGGTAATAGTTAGCAAAAAAAGTAAAGAAAAGTTAGTAAAAAAAATGTTATTATTAGTTAGTTATTATTTCAGATTTTCAAATTTTCGTTTTTTGCAAATTTTCGGATTTTTGTTCTTTTGAATTTTCGGTGTTATTTTCGGATTTTAGAATTTCCAAAATTTCAGGATTTTCAGATTTTCGAATTTCAAATTTCCGAATTTTCGGATTTCAATTTTACGATTTTCGGAATTTTCGAATATTTGAATTTACGAATATTCGGAAAAATTTGTTAAACGGGTTTTCGTTAATTCGGATATTTCCGAATTGACAAATTTTTCGAAATCCGTTAAAAAAAAAAGAATTTGGAAAGAAACACATTGCACATGTCTATTAGATACTAGCCGTGAGAAATGGGGAGGCATTTCCCTGAAACACGTTGGCTTTACCCATTATCTTCAATATACTTCTCAAAAAGACCCTTGAGTGAGACAGTCTTTTATAATTTTATAAATAATGTACAAAAATGTTTTATACGATCATTGATGTAACCATCTGCGTGTTCTGTTCATTTCTACTGGTGTAGATTTCCTTTTTTTTACTCTAACTATTGTGGACTTGATGGTTTTATTTTAGCTTGGGATAGTATGTATTACCATTAGCCTCCTGTGTAGATTTCCCACAAGATCTAAGCACCATAGTTTCATAGCAGGTAAGGTTGAATAAGATGTTGATAATTTTGATGTTTTATCTATGCAATTGCTCATATTTTTTTTTCATCAATTTATATTAGACTATATAACTATATTGCATGAGACATTTATTGTATGTTTTTGCTGTCTATTGTTCCCTTAGATACTAGTGGTGAGAAAGGGGGAAGCGTTTTCTTGAAATGCATTGGTTTTACCTTTTACCTTTTACCTTCAATAAACTTCTCAATTAGACCCTTGAGTGAGACGATCTTTTGTAAATTGATAAGAAATATCTAAGAAAAAGATGTATACGACCATTGATGTGGCCATCTGAGGGTTTTTCCACTGCATCAGATTTCCCTTTGGTTTTCTCTAAATATTGTAGATGATGGTTTTATTTTAGCTTGGAAGCATTAGCATAAGTTTTGTATCTAGATTTCCCACAAGATCTGAGCACTATCATGTTTTATCTATGCAACTCTTGATATATTTCTTATATACTTCTTATTCATTTATTTTAATATGTTTATATAACATTTTCATGAGTTATTTTTCATATTGTATGAGACATTTATTACATTTTTTGCTGTCTTTTGTTCCCTTTGGATCAGCTTTTTTTCAACCTTTTCAACACAGAGGAACCCTGGAAATAATTCTCCGGTCTTGGGGAACCCCTGCTAAAAATAAAAAATCTACAACTCATCATACATTAGTGTGATGGTCAATCAGAAGAATGCTTCTTACACTTGTGGTTATTGGGAAGAATTACCCCCTTACAGATAACTAAAAAGATCAATGGTGTCCTTGAGAACTTACCTGAGAGACAGAAATTGACCCTTGCTCAGGGAACCCCTAGCAACCTCTAGAGCAGGGGTCTTCAAACTATGGCCCCCCAGTTGTTCAGAAACTTCAATTCCCATCATGCCTAGTCATGTCTGTGAATGTCAGAGTTTTACAATGCCTCATGGGACGTGTAGTTCCGCAACAGCTGGAGGGCCATAGTTTGAGGATCCCTGCTCTAGAGGAACCCAAGGGTTCCACGAAACCCTGGTTGAGAAACACTGCCTTAGATATTAGCAGTGAGAATGGGGGAAGTGTTTCCTCAAAGTGTGTTGGCTTTAAGGAGGAGTGGGTTCCCTCCAGGCATACCTGCCCTCAATCTATCCATTATTATATATGTGGTCCTATTATGGAGGTTCTCAAAATTTATGGAGTTAGGACTGCAGATAATACGGGGGTGCCTTTTTGAGGCCTCTGCAGCTTATGCATGTATTTACAAATGTGTGCTAACTAAACCTCTGTTTTTAACATGAACTACTAGACAGGATAATTCGGTTTGCTGCAGGCTGGCTGGTAAGTTGAGCTAGGAATTTTTCTTTTCTGCTTTTGTTTGACATATGTCGCCCTTCTAAGTGCTCCTTGCTGTTAAGGCCTGTTATAGGTTGGGCAGTTGCCGTTTCTTTGTGCGTTGGCTTTACCTGTTATCTTTAATAAACTTCCCAAATAGACACTCAAGTCTTCCTGTGCATGACCCAGCTTGCTTTTGACCTGCCCTTTAGATTCCTGTCTACCCGTTGTGACCTCGGCCTGTGCTTGGACTCTGTATTCTGCTTTCTGATTCCTTACCTTGCTGCCTGACTGTGAACTGACCTTGGCTTGTATCCTGCCTTACATTCCTATACCTCATTGTCCATCTATTGATGACCCTTGGGTATGTCCTGGCATTGCTCCTGTTTTGCCCTGTGTCACTGTGTTCCGCCCTCTGGTCCTTGTCTGCTGGCCCACAGTCATCTGTGTCCTGCAACCAACATTTGGCACTGCCGCTACATCGACCCTCATGACACTCTGTTTCCTCACATCTCCTGTCCCCACTTCCAGGGATGTTGGACAAGAGGTGCAAGAGAAGCCCCTTTTCAAGCTCAGTCCCCACCAAGTATGTGACACAGGTGCTCCTCTATACTCATTCAAGTGTTTTCTGCTGAACATCCTCATTATTACTACGAAAGGGGTTGCAGCCCAAGACCGTAAAAGCATCTACCGGCATTGCCCCTTCATCGGAAGGGGAAGGAAGATTCACTCCACAGTACATCCAGTGCCAGAACAAGGTCAACTAGAGCCCAGGGCGAACATGCCAAATTGCGCTCCCCCAAGATATATGATTATGTATTATCAAACCCCCCAAAAAATCAAGCATGCTCTCCCTAAGCATAATCCCCCCTTCCTCCCAGTACAAATCCATCCCCCTGCTGAAATCCCCCTCCTGGCACATATCTTGGTGCCCCCAAGCTAAAATCCTCTCTCTCCCCATACGCCCCCAGCACAAATCCTCCAGCCTCCCCAAAAAAACTTTCCCCCCTAACACAAATACTCTACCCCTCAAATTTCCCCTCTGAGCACAAATTCTCTCCCCCAACTCCAATTGTCCCTCTCCTAGCACAATCATCCCTACTAGCATAAATCCCCCCCTCAAAATAAATTCCGATCTTAACACAAACCCCCCTTTACCATATTACCTTTTCTAGCACAAATCCCCCCTCCTTCCACAAATCCTCTTCACCCATTCACCCTCCCAACACAGATCCCCCCAAATCACCACCTCCCCAGATTTCCCCTCCTAGGACAATTATTAGCCCCTGCCTCCCCCCAAAGTCCCCCCTCCCAACACAAATTCCTTCCCCCCAATCCCCTCGTGGTGCCCCCCACCTCACATTAGACATGTGCGGTTCGTTTCATTCCGAATTAAAACTCAGACAAATTTTTTCATTATTCGGAGATTTGGATATGTCCGAATACCCGAATTACAGTATAAACAAAGTTTACCGAATGCTCCGAAATAACAAAACGAAATTTGTCCGAATTTTAGATATTCTAATTGAATTTTACATCGAATTCCATTTGAATTCGAACTGTAAACATATTTATGAAACCAAAGACCGTGTGGGTTATTAGAGTGCCATTTTGAAATAATGCTGTTTTAGTTAAGCCAAAGGTGATTTAACCACTTCAGCCCTGGAAGATTTGGCTGTTGAATGACCGGGCCATTTATTGCAATTCGGCACTGCGTCGCTTTCACTGACAATTGCGCGGTCGTGCGCCGTTGCACCCAAACAAAATTGACGTCCTTTTTTCCCAGAAATAGAGCTTTATTTTGGTAGTATTTGATTGCCTCTGCGGTTTTTAATTTTTGCGCTATAAAAAAAAGGGCTACAATTTTGAAAAAAACACAATATTTTGTACTTTTTGCTGTAATAAATATCCCCATTTTTTTTTTAAAAAGCTAATTTTTTCTCAGTTTAGGCCGATATGTATTCTTCTACATATTTTTGGTAAAAAAAATAAGTGTATATTGATTGGTTTGCGCAAAAGTTATAGCGCCTACAAAATATTTGATAGATTTATAGCATTTTTATTATTATTTTTTACTATTAATGGCGGCAATCTGAGATTTTTATCGTGACTGTGACATTATGGCGGAAACATCGGACAATTTTGACCCATTTTTGGGACCATTGGCATTTATACAGCGATCAGTGCTATAAAAATGCATTGATTACTGTAAAAATGTCACTGGCAGTGAAGGGCTTAACACTAGGGGGCGATCAAGGGGTTAATTGTGTTCCCTGGGAGGCGATTCTAACTTCAGGGGGAGGGGACTGACTAGAGGAAGTGACAGATCGTGGTTCCTAGCTAATAGGAACACACGATCTGTCATTAATCTCAGAGCAGAACACGGATTTGTGTGTTTACACACAAACTTCTGTGTTCTGTCCCTTGTGCTCGCGATCGCTCGTGTCCGGAGGTCACGATCATCGGCACCCCTGCTGTGCAGCGGGCGTGTGTGCGCACCTCCGGCGGCGAGCACGCCTGCTATTCCGATCCCGCAAGCTGACGTATAACTATGAGGGTTCACGGGATCGTGCCGACCTGCCGCCGTATAATGGCGGCTGGTTGGCAAGTGGTTAAAGAGTCATTGTAATCATTTGATGAAGATTTTTCTTTTGTTTGTTCACTATGCCGCATTCGAATTGAAAAAAAAAAAATTAACATTTTCGTTTTGACCAAATCAAAATGTATCAATTTAAACATTTCAAATAAAAAAAAATCAGTAAATTCTAAGAAAATTTGAAAAATTACTAATACGTATCCCGAATATGAATTGAACGAATCAACTGAATTTAACGAAACTAAATAACTAGATTAACGAATCTAAACAAATTTTTTCGTCATGCACATGTCTACCTCACATGATGCCACAGTGCCCAGGGCAGCCGTCTCTCCTGCCCACCTCTTGTCCAGTCCTTGCATCCATCAATACTAAGCTTTGGTTCCATTGGTCCAGTGCTTTCACTCAATCGCCTTATTATCTGCAAAAATCCGCAATTATCTGAAAAAGTTACAACCAAATAATAATAAGGCAGATACAGGTAAATGGCATTTCACTTTGCATACTTGTTGAATTTTGTGTTTTGCCTGAGGACGAGGGGAGCCTTGTTGAAATCTCTTTCTTATCTCCTAGTGACTGCTGATGCAACGTTCATCTCTTTGATGAATGCCACCATAGGGGAAAAAAAAAACTACAGCGAACTTCATTGTTCGAAAAATTCTCTGCCTTTTGAAAAGACATTTGCAGTTGCTTATAAAATGATGCATTCTCCATGAAATGACCCAGTAAAGGCTTTGTATAATTCCTTAGGAGCCTTCCGGCGTTGCTGTTCAAGTGCCGCCTCTTCACATAATACTTGCGCTGTGTCAGGCTATTGTAATAATTAATCAGTTTTATTAATCCTCTGGAAGATGCAGACGAGTCCACAAGATGTGTGCTCCATTGTATCCCTGAAAATTTTTCTCTGTAATAATTACTTATACTGTCCTTGCAAAAGAAAGAGGCGAGTTTTAACTGATGGATTCCAAGAGCGAGTCTTATTGCACATTATTACTTTTTGCGATGTTATTTAATATTACTTGGGAGAGCATTATCGAGGCTTTGTAAAGAAAAACAAAACAGAAATATTAATTCATATTTAAAGGATAACTACTGTATACCCAAGAACAAAAATGTAATATATTGCAGCTTACAGTGCTTAGATGTGGTGGCTCCATTAGCTTTTCAGCAAATACACAAAGGGGCTGATTTAGGAGTCTGGTGTGTTATGTGGACAATACCAGATCAGAAATACTAAAAGCACAGACAGCCCATTATATTAAAGACTAAGACATAGACAAGGAGTGTGGGACATTTTTAGGTGCATGGACATATGATTACACAGAAAGTACTTTTAAATAATGAATATTATTGAATTACAAAAATAATTTTAAAAGCATTGGAACAACCATGTGTTGTTATCCATCATATACAGACAGCATGTTCTGTCAGCACGCTTACATTTCAACATGTTTCGTCGTTTCGGCTTCTTCAGAAAAAAGGATGGTGAAATTACTAATAAAACAAACACAGATTATGTTATATAGTTACATAGTTACATAGTAGGTGAGGTTGAAAAAAGACACACGTCCATCAAGTCCAACCTATGTGTGTGATTATATGTCAGTATTACATTGTATATCCTTGTATGTTGCGGTCATTCAGGTGCTTATCTAATAGTTTCTTGAGACTATCGATGCTCCCCGCTGAGACCACTGCCTGTGGAAGGGAATTCCACATCCTTGCCGCTCTTACAGTAAAGAACCCTCTACGTAGTTTAAGGTTAAACCTTTTTCTTCTAATTTTAAAGAGTAGCCACGAGTCTTGTTAAACTCCCTTCTGCGAAAAAGTTTTATCCCTATTGTGGGGTCACCAGTATGGTATTTGTATATTGAAGTCCTATCCCCTCTCAAGCATCTCTTCTCCAGAGAGAATACGTTCAGTGCTCGCAACCTTTCCTCATAACTAAGATCCTCCAGACCCTTTATTAGCGTTGTTGCCCTTTTTTGTACTCGCTCCATTTCCAGTACATCCTTCCTGAGGACTGGTGCCCAGAACTGGACAGCATACTCTAGGTGTGGCCCGACCAGAGTAAACGGGAAAATTATTGTTTTATCTCTGGAGTTGATCCCCTTTTTAATGCCAATATTCTGTTTTCTTTGTTAGCAGCAGCTTGGCATTGAATGCCATTGCTGAGCCTATCATCTACTAGGACCCCCAGGTCCTTTTCCATCCTAGATTCCCCAAGAGGTTCTCCCCCCAGTGTATAGATTGCATTCATATTTTTGCCACCCAAATGCATTATTTTAATTTTTTTACATTGAACCTCATTTGCCATGTAGTCGCCCACCCCATTAATTTGTTCAGATCTTTTTGCAAGGTTTCCACATCCTGCAGAGAAGTTATTGCCCTGTTTAGCTTAGTATCGTCCGCAAAAACAGAGATTGAATTGTTTACCCACTACCCACCCCTGACTATTCCGAGTACTCCCCATTTATCCCCACCCTTTAAACTCGCCCTTGTAGCCAGTTTTCAATCCATGTACTCACCCTATGGTCCATGCCAATGGACCTTATTTTGTTCAGTAAATATTTATGGGGAACTGTGTCAAATGCTTTTGCAAAATCCAGATACACCACGTCTACCGACCTTCCTTTATCTAGATGGCAACTCACCTCCTCATAGAAGGTTAATAGATTGGTTTGGCAAGAATGATTCTTCATGAATCCATGCTGATTACTGTTAATGATACCGTTCTCATTACTAAAATTTTGTATATAGTCCCTTATCATCCCCTCCAAGAGTTTACATACTATTGATATTAGGCTAACTGGTCTGTAATTCCCAGGGATGTATTTTGGGCCCTTTTAAAATATTGGTGCTACATTGGCTTTTCTCCAATCAGCTGGTACCTATTCCAGTCAGTAGACTGTCAGTAAAAATTAGGAACAATGGTCTGGCAATTACTTGACTGAGTTCCCTAAGTACCCTCAGGTGCAAGCCATCTGGTCCCGGTGATTTATTAATGTTAAGTTTCCCAAGTCTAATTTTAATTCTGTCCTCTGTTAACCATGGAGGTGCTTCCTGTGTTGTGTCATGAGGATAAACACTGCAGTTTTGGTTACTGAACCCCTTGAGGAGAAGAATAAATTCAATACCTTCGCCATCTCCCCATCCTTTGTAACCAGATGTCCTTCCTCATTCTTTATGGGGCCAATATGGTCTGTCCTCCCTTTTTTACTGTTTACATACTTAAAGAATTTCTTGGGATTTTTTTTGCTCTCCTCCGCTATGTTTCTTTCATGTTCTATCTTAGCCGTCCTTATTGCACCCTTACATTTCTTGTTGCATTCTTTATAAAGTCTGAATGCTGATGATGATCCCTCAACCTTGTATTTTTTCCTACGTGTTCTTTGTACCTAAGATTTTATCCCAATTTATGCCTTCTAGCAAGGTTCGTAGTTTAGGGAAGTTGGCTCTTTTTGAAATTTAGTGACTTTGTATTCCCCTTATGTTTCCTATTTGTGTGATTTATACCAAAGCCGATAGACCTGTGATCGATGTTAACTAAATTGCCCCATATTTCCGCATCCGTGATTAGGTCTGTATTGTTGGTAATCAGTAGATCCAGTAACGCTTTATTTCTAGATGGTGCGTCTACCATCTGACCCATAAAATTGTCCTGCAAGACATTTAGGAACTGGCGAGCCTTAGATGAATGCGTGGTTCCCTCCGCCCAGTCTATGTCTGGATAGTTAAAATCCCCCATTATGATAACACTTCCCATCCTTGCCGCTAATCCAAATTGTGATAGGAGATCTGTCTCCCCTTCCTCCCTCAGGTTAGGGGGCCTATAGCATACTCCCAGTATTATTTTCCCCTTAGCTTCATCCCTTTGGAGCTCCACCCATAAGGATTCCACCTCCTCCTTAGCTCCCTTAGTGATGTCATCTCTCACATTTACTTTACATTATTCTTGATATATAGGCATACCCCTCCCCGCATTTTACCCTCTCTATCCTATCCTCTTGAATGTTTGCCAGCCAATCATGAGAGCTGTTGAACCAGGTCTCTGAAATTCCCACTAAATCCAAATCCTCCTCGTACAACAGTATCTCTAGTTCACCCATCTTGTCCGCCAGGCTCCTGGCATTGGTGAACATGCCACACAGTTTAGACTGGTCGCATATTATCCTCTTATTGGGTGTTCCGAGATTGCAACTAGGACTTGCTGCTATACTTACCTTGGGTTTATGTGCTTTGGTCAACCTACCACTAATGCCCCCAATACTACCCTCCGGAATATGTTCTGCACTGACTATCTCTACCTCTGAATCCTCCCCCCATCGCCTAGTTCAAAAACTCCTCTAACTTTTTGCCCATCTTCATTCCCAGCTGATCTGCACCCTCCTCATTTAGGTGCAGTCTGTCCCTTCTATAGTACTGGTTATCAACTGAGAAATCATCTCAGTCCTCCAGGAACCCAAACCCCTCCTTACTACACCAGCTCTTCAGCAACATGTTTACTTCCCTAATCTCCCTCTGCCTTTCTGGTGTGGCTCGATATACCAGTAGTATTCCTGAGAATACTACCTTGGAGGTCCTTTTCCTCAATTTAGCTCCTAAGTCCCTAAAATCGTTCTTTAGGACACTTCATCTGCCTCTTACTTTGTCATTGGTGTCAACATGCACCATGACAGCCGGGTCTTCCCCAGCCCCTCCCAGTAATCTGTCCACCAGATCCGTGATATGCCAAACCTGAGCGTCCGGTAGACAACATACTGTTCGGCACTTCAGGTCTTTGTTACAGATTGGCCTCTCTGTCCGTCTAAAAATTGAGTCCCCAATGTCACTCAACGGAGCGTACTTTTTGGGATGCTCCAGTCCTGGATTGGCCTCCCTGCCACTTCCCCCTCTACCCTTCCTGACTGTCACCCATCTACTCTTTGCTAGTGCCTGCAACTCTTTGTCTCCACCCGCCTCTGTGCTGGCCCCAGCTGGCACCTGCCATGTACGTTCCTGGCTTTCCTTTAGTATGGAGGGACTTCTCAGTGCTCAGTTATGTTGGAACCTGTACTGTATATAACATTAAAGTGATTGTAAGTGATTATTTTTTTCTATAAAAATAACAAACATGTTATACTTACCTGCTCTGTGCTGTGGTTTTGCACAGAGCCGCAACAATCCTCCTCTTCTCGGGTCCCTCTTCGGCTCTCCTGGCCCCTCCCTCCTGTTGAGTGCCCCCACAGCAAGCAGCTTGTTATGGGGGCACCCAAGCCCAGCCTGAGCTCCCTGTGTCCATTCATACATGGAGCTACGGTTTGCTCCCACCCCTATTTCTCTTGATTGGCTAACTGACTTTGACAGCAGCAGGAGCCAATGACTCCACTGCTGTGTCTCAGCCAATCAGGACAGAGAGTCCCAGACAGCTGAGGCACTTGTGGACATTGCTGGATAGAGAGGGGGTTCAGGTAAGTATTAGGGGGGCTAAAGGGGGCTGCATTAGGATACAAAAAACTTCTGGATTTTCAACCACTTTAATTGTTTGATATTATTTTTACTCTTGATCTGTGTTTGTTTAGTAATTTCACCACGCTTTTTCCTGAAGAAGCCAGAATGGCCTGCTAAAAGAACATGTTGTCTGTGTATGATGGTTAACAACACATGGTTGTACTAATGCTTTTAAAATTATTTTTGTAATTCAAAAAAATTCATTAGTTTTAAGAACGAGTCTTATTACACATTTTAACTTTTTTGCAATGTTATTTAATAGTCAAGAAAAACAAAACAGAAAAATTAATTCATATTTAAAAGATAACTACTGTGTACCCAAGAACAAACATGTAATTATTGCAGCTTACAGTCCTTTGATGTGGTGGGTCCTTTAGCTTTACAGCAAATACACAAAGGGATTTAGGAGTCTGGTGTGTTATGTGGACAATAGGGATGAGCCCAAACGTAAGTTCGACTTGAATATCGGGTGTTCGCCCGTTCATGGAACAGCAAACAATATGCAGCATTCACGGCAAACTCAAAAAATTACATTAAAGTCTATGGGACACTAACATGAAAAAAGTTCTAATTTTAAAGGCTTATATGCAAGTTATTGCCATACACAGTATTTGGGGACCAGGTCCTGCCCCAGGGGACATGTATCAATGCAAAAAATTTTTTCTAAAAACTGCAGTTTTTTCAGGAGCAGTGATTTTAATAATGCCTAAAGTGAAACAATAAAAATGAAATATTCCTTTAAATATCATGCCTGGGTGGTGTCCTTAGTATGCCTGTAAAGTAGCACATTTTTCCCGTGTTTTTAACAGTACCACAGCAAAATGACATTTCTAAAGGAAAAAAAGTAATTTAAAACTGCTCGCGACTGTAATTTATTGTCAGGTCCTGGTAATATAGATAAAAAACATTGAAAAAAAACAGCATGGGTTCCCCCCCAGTCCATTACGCAGGAAAAGGTTCCCCCCTTTTTCTGCTGCCTGCCAGGTTGCGTGCTCGGATAAGGGTCTGGGGGGTTCCCCTACGCCATTGTGGCATTGCGTCGCTGTAACTTTAACTTTTTAGCAGAACTGAAACATTGCGGTGGACAGATCGGACACTTTTGACACTTTTGTGGGACCAGTGACATTTATAGAGCGATCATTGCTAAAAATAGCCACTGATTACTGTATAAATGGCACTGGCAGGGAAGGGGTTACCACTAGGGGGCGATCAAGGGGTTAAGTGTTCCCTAGGGAGGTGTTTCTAACTGTGAGGTGAGTGTAGTGACTGAAGAAGGAGAAAGATCACTGTTCTTAATCACTAGGAACAGCAGATCTCTCTTTCCACCTAATCACTAGGAACAGCAGATCTCTCTCTCCACCCCTGACAGAATAGAGATCTGTCTGTTTACATCGACAGATCCCCGTTCTGTCTCTCTCAGGAGTGATCGCGGGTGGCCGGCAGGCATCACGGTCGTCGGCCACGCGCATCGGCTAGATCTCTTACAACGTACAATGACAGTGATTTACCTAGGAGAGCCATCCTGCCACAGTACTGCGGCGGCGGCTGATCTTAAAGTGGTTAATCACAACGCAGCCAGGTCGCCGGTGGCACGAGCGTGAGCCCCGTACCTGGAAGTGCCAGATCACGTACTAGGTATGTGATCTGGCCCAGGAGATCTGCCTTGCCGCTGTATATGTATGTTGTACTAAAACTATGGTACAGGAAAGCTCAGAAAAACAAAGACCACTGTGTTGATGTTAGTAACCCCAGATGATGTCTCTTTAGATGAAACGCGTCGGGATGAGCCCTGCTGATGTCATTGCTTTACCCACAAACTTCAATTTTAAATGCTTGATCCACTTTCTAAATGTGAGTATTTCTAATTCTCATTTAATAAATTTTACGCTTATACGGATTCACATTATGTGGAGTATTTTATTTTTTGGTCATGCTATTTTGAACACTTGAGAGGATTTGGTCTGACAAGATGGCTGCTTCTGAAGACCTCTTCTTGGTGACATCTCTTGACCAAATGGATTGCCTTACAACGTGATCTGGAACCCAGATGTGGAGGTCCCATATTTTGGTGGTTGCACCATAAGCCTTGTTGACTCACTGAGCATATGCCCATTTGAGTCCTCTCCCTCCGGTAAGCCTCCTCACCAACCGGTGGTGGTTCTATTGTCTGTGTCCTCACCTCAACATTGATGTCACGTGGAATCCCACTTCTAGTTACACAATTTATTTTCACCGTTTATTTACAGACTGCTATGTTTATGTTTTAAAAAGACTTTTGTATGATGGCACATGGACTTTAGTTTGGGTGTGAAATTTGCATCGCATTTTCATTATTTTTAGTTTTTGTGGTCATTGCACAGTGTACATTCGTTTGTATACATATGTATTTCAATGTTTTGAGCACTGCACATAATTTCACTTTTTACTTATTCCTTGATGTTAATAACTTTATGATGTTATTCCTTGATGTTAGTATTTTGCCCAGAGTTCCACTTTAATAGCGCTAAAATCCTCATGTAGAAATAATCATCTCCCCACCCTTTGGTTTCACATTTTTTTCACAACTTCCTGTGTTCTTGTTTATCTCTTCACACTTGAACGTGTTTTTCCAAATACTTGAGTAGTAACACACACATAAAGTCACAGGAGGAAAAAAAGAATAATTTCTCCGGCACACATGGGAACCCTTTCAAGGAAGCAAACAGAAAGGAGATTTCTTTTTATATGGTGATCGTATTTCCCCTAAAGGGGGCACTGCTCTTTGATTTTGATTTCAAAGCCCCTTTTTTTCTTGACATTGCAGGCTTGGAGGAGTTTTGAAGAGTGCTGAGGCTGGACAAGAGCGAAGTCTCCACTTGTAATACCGTGACAGCTTATCAAGGCCGAAGACTCTAGAAGATTGGAAATTGGAAACTACCAGCGAGCAAAAATTTCTTACAGCGGTAATTTATTATTTAAGTTTTAGTTTATCATGTTTAATCACCATAAAAAGTACTTTTGCTGAATGGTAGCAAAAAGAAAATTGACTGCATAAGACATTTTGGTCTTCCGTGAATATGTTGGGTAGCCAGGTGATTATTGCATGTACTATTCCTGCCTGTAACTTATTGATAAAATAACCCAAAAATATGTAATGTATTATTACAAAAAAAAAACATGCTTCATCATATATACCACATACTGTAATTAAAAAGTTTTTGCTTGGTACATATATCACATCTTGTCCATAAATAACCACCAATCCATGTAATTCACATTTATCAGATTTATCCAGAGCTATAGATTGGTCAATGTGTTTCATATGTCCTGGGTAGGGATGAGCCAAAGGTTCATGCCCCCAACCCCTAGTCTACATGCAAGGTGCATGATTAGATCCTGAGGCTCTAATTGACTTCAAAAAGGGTGGGCTCAGGGCACACCCCGAGCCCACCCAGTGACATTAGGGAATTAATATTCGCTAATGTCTTCCTGTTTCTCCAACTTGGCCAGTAAGGAAGCGGGTTCTAAGGCCCAATTGTCTGGGAGTCCTAAGATCCAATTGGCTGCCAGTCCTAAGTCCTTTTTGGCCAGGAGGAGAAGCAACTGCCGGGAATTAGGAGGAGACGCAGGGGGGAAGCCACCAAAGCGGTAAGGGTATATGCGGGGCTGGCAGGGGGCCTGGCAGGCGACGATGAGTAAAGCATCAATCGTTCGATAGAGCGAAGGAGGGGTGGGGGGAAGCAGCGATCGATTGATTGAGTACAGGGGGTGGGGGGTGGTTGGCTGGCCAAAGAAAACTGAGCACCAGCCACCACTGGTAAGTTCAGACTGAACTTTAATCAGAGATAAACAATACCATAGCTCAACCGCCAGCTCATTCCCTCGTGGCTGAAGACCGGTGCCCTAGGCAAAGTGTTCCCACACTTAAGCAGCATGTGCTCAGAGGACGGTTGCTACAGCCAAAATGCGTTAGCTTACTTGTGATGAGACTTATGTGTAGCCAATAAAGACTTTTAATTTGAATGATTTATCGGGTGCACGCTCATCTTTAGCAGCTCCCCGGGAGGGGCCCAAAAAGAGATGGTTCGCAACCACTCTGTGCGATTCAATTGCACAGGGCAGGTACATATAGAAATGTTTGTTGTTTTTTTCAATTTTACCTTTACAATCACTTTAAGTGTGACAAATAGGGATGAGCCTGATGTTCGAGATGGATGTAAGTTTGACTCGAACATCGGGTGTTCGTCTGTTTTTGGGGTGTTGGCGGCAAATTCGAAAGCCGCGGAACACCCTTTAAAAGTCTATGGGAGAACTCAAAAGTGCTAATTTTAAAGGCTTATATGCATGGTATTGTCATAAAAAGTATTTGGGGAACCAGGTCCTGCCCCAGGGGACATGTATCAATGCAAAAAAAAGCTTTAAAAACGGTTGTTTTTTCGGGAGCAGTGATTTTAATAGTTCTTAAAGTGAAACAATAAAAGTTAAGGGTCCCCCTGTTAAAGGGGGCTTCAAGATTCCAATAAGTCCCCCACCCGCAGACCCCCACAACCACCGGGCAAGGGTTGTGGGGATGAGGCCCTTGTCCCCATCAACATGGGGACAAGGTGCTTTGGGGGTCTACCCCAAAGCACCCTCCCCATGTTGAGGGCATGTGGCCTGGTACGGTTCAGGAAGGGGGGCTGCTCTCTAGTCCCCCTCTTTTCCTGTGGCCTGCAAGGCTGTGTGCTTGGATAAGGGTCTGGTATGGATTTTTGGGGGGACCCCCACGCCATTTTTAAAAAAAATTGGTGCGGGGTTCCCCTTAATATCCATAACAGACCTGAAGGGCCTGGTACGAAATTTGGGGGGACCCCCACGCAATTTTTTTTTAAAATTTTGGTTCGGGGTTCCTCTTAATATTCATGCCGTTTTTTTCAATGACTTCGTTTATCTGTATTGCCGGGACCGACCATTCATTGTAGCCGTGAGTACTTTTAAATGACTTTTTTCCTTTAGAAATGTCATTTTGTGCAGGGACTGTTCTAAACACGGGAAAAATGCACCACTTTACAGGCATTATAGTATGACACCCCACAGGTACGAAGTTCAAAGGAATATTTCACTTTTATTGTTTCACTTTAACACTGCTCCCGAAAAAACAGCCGTTTTTAAAACTTTTTTTGCATTGATACATGTCCCCTGGGGCAGGACCCAGTTCCCCAAACACTTTTTATGACAATAACTTGCATATAAGCCTTTAAAACGAGCACTTTTGATAATTCATGTTCGTGTTCCATAGACTTAAACCGTGTTCACGTGTTCGAACAAATTTTTGGCCTGTTCACATGTTCTGCTGCGAACCGAACCGGGGTTGGTGTTCGGCTCATTCCTAGTGACAAATATGCAAAAAATAAATAAAAAAACAGGAAGGGAGCAAATACATTTTCACAGCACTGCCACTGTTTATGAAAGCAGTATTTCTACCGCTTCTATATATGACAGCTTCCCACTGTCAATGGTTCCTAAGGAAGTTGCATATGCTAGCTTCCATGGCGTTCCTAGGAAACACTGACATCAGCGGAAGTCTCCGCTCTCAGGGAGCTGTCATTAGATATAGCTAACACCAGCTCAGGGAGCTATCATTGGCCTAGTGTTGCAGTCAGGATCATCAGGGGTGGTTGGCAGGGGCGGGAACTTGATGATGACTTTATAACAAGGGATATATTTGTCAAATTTTAACTTGTGTGTCCTTATTTTCTAGGTCACAACTTATTTTTTGTTGTGAATGAATTGGTGTACTATGTCCCCTATACTCATTCATATGGGGGGAGGCAGTATCTGGGGGCCTCTTTATTATTGAATAAAGGGAGCTTCCAGATTCCAATAATCTTCCATGTCTGGGACACTGAATGCAGACAACCAGCAGCAGGTATAGCCAGATCTGTGTAACTACATTATATATATATATATATATATATATATATATGATTTAGCGAGTTTATTAACAGTGAAACAAAATCAATCAAAAGACCAGCAAACAGAATACACAGCAAATGTGAAGATATAAGTGTACCATAAATCAAGTGACAAAATACATACCTAACAGCCTAACTATAATACAATATATACAATATACTGTACATAAAATGAGTAACACAGATCAATAGGGTAAAACTGGGAGTGTAAGGAAAAGTCAGGAAGGGGTAACCAAGACTTGGATCGGGAACAAGGGTTAGCAGGTACAGGGTATAGGTACAAGGCAGAGGAGGCTCAGGCAGGAACCAAGCTCAGGAGCAATAGCAAGCAGTATCTGGATAGCAGGGCAAAACACTGAAGCAACAGGGAATAGTAGAGGAGTGACTAAATACCTTTCCAACAGCCAGCATCAGATGAAGACTGATTACTGGGATCTGCTGGCTGCTAGGAGACACTCACTGGGGGACATTAAAACTACTTTGCCAGGCTGTATGCCTGTAACTACAGGGGTCACAATTGTGACCCAGCCACATGCTCCAGGGGGGCCCTGCGGCCCCCTGTACATCTGGATAGGAGGGAAGGCAGGGGGACTGTATGTTGAGAAATGTATCCCCTCCTGCAGCTGCTGAAAGCCTGTTTCTCCTCCTCTTTCTCCCCCAGGCATTCAGTGGCTGCAGGAGGAAAATGGAGGATCTGCATCCCACCCCTCCTAACCGGGTCCTGCTGCCCCACTGTGTGCGCTCCCCTGTACCACTGTCTGTGGGCTCTCCTACCCCGCTGTCTGTGGGCTCTCCTGCCCCGCTGTCTGTGGGCTCTCCTGCCCCACTGTCTGTGGGCTCTCCTCCCATGCTGTCTGTGCGCTCTCCTGCTATGCTGTGGGCTCTCCTGCCCAGATATCTGTGGGCTCTCCTGCCCCACTACCTGTGGGCTCTCCTGCTGCACTGACTGTGGGCTCTCCTGCTGCACTGACTGTGGGCTCTCCTGCTGCACTGACTGTGGGCTCTCCTGCCACACTGTGGACACCCTTGCCCTGCTGAGTTGTCTTCTGGCTCGCTCTTGTCCCCCGGATCACTGACTCTTCATTAAGACAAGGAAAGGCCCGGTAAGTGACATATAAAACTTTTTTCTTTTAAATTGTTTGGTTTTTTTTTGTTTTTTTAGTAAAAAATAAAAAATCCAGTGGTGATTAAATACCACCAAAAAAAAGCTTTATTTGTGTGAGGAAAATGATAAAAATGTTGTATGAGTACAGTGTTGCATGACTGCGCAATTGTCATTCAAAGTGCAACATCGCCGAAAGCTAAAAAATGGCTTCCATAGTGTAATTCTTTTAAAAGCATTTTAAGTCACGAAAAAGTCACGAAACGGCATAGGGAGGAGCGGCGTGCTGACGTAACCACATGCCCCGTAACCACATAGTCCCGGAAGCAACGGGCAGCAATTGAGAGCCAGCCAGCTCGACTTTTACTAGAAAACGCTTTATATCCACGGCTAAATTGTAAGTGTATTACTGCTTGTTTTAATAATAAATGCTTTTAAAAGAATGACACTATGGAAGCCTTTATATCCTTACATGGGGAATGAGCGATGCCAGTTGCACTGAGGACATCCTGAGTAGAGAGTAGGGATGAGCCGAACACCCCCCAGTTCGGTTCGCACCAGAACCCGCGAACGGACCGCAAGTTCGCACGAACGTTAGAACCCCATTGACGTCTATGGAACTCGAACGTTCGAAATCAAAAGTGCTCATTTTAAAGGCTAATTTGCATGGTATTGTCCTAAAAAGGGTTTGGGGACCCGGGTCCTACCCCAGGGGACATGTATCAATGCAAAAAAAACTTTTAAAAACGGCCGTTTTTTCGGGAGCAGTGATTTTAATGATGCTTAAAGTAAAAAAAAAAAAGTGAAATATTCCTTTAAATATCGTACCTGGGGGGTGTCTATAGTATGCCTGTAAAGTGACGCGTGTTTCCCATGTTTAGAACAGTCCCTGCACCAAATGTCATTTTTAAAGGAAAAAATCTCATTTAAAACTGCTTGCGGGTTTAATGTCATGTCGGGTCATGGCAATATGGATGAAAATCAGTGAGACAAACGGCATGGGTACCCCCCAGTCCATTACCAGGCCCTTTGGGTCTTGTATGGATATTAAGGGGAACCCCGCACCCAAATTAAAATAAGGAAAGGTCCCTATATACTCTGAACAGCAGTATACAGGCGGTGCAAACAAGACAGGGACTGTAGGTTTGTTGTTAAGTAGAATCTGTTTGTAATTTTGAACATTTTTAATGTGTTTAGCTCCAGCCAAAAAATCTTTTCTAAGCTTTTTGGAAAACATAGGGAAGGGTTATCACCCCTGTGACATTTGTTTTGCGTCTTTCCTCCTCTTCAGAAGATTTCACCTCACTTTTTTGTCCCAATGAAAAATGTTTTTTGAAAATTTGGGTTTTTTTGTGGAACAAGGATTGGAAAGCATCAGTGGAAAGGAGAAATTGTTTTCCCATATTAACTCTTACAGGAGAGAATTTCCCTTCCTTAGGGGTAGATTTCATCTCACTTCCTGTTGTCTCCTTCCGTTTGCAAGTAGGAGTCGTTTGTAAGTTAGATGTTTGAAAGTAGGGTCCTGCCCTATATACTCAGCAGAAATTTGGGCCTTAGGTGTTGCTGTGGCCAAAACACTGTAAGCCCTCACAGGGCCCTGCTGTGAAATATTAGATCAAGAATTGTAATTACATGCCCCTGTTGAACAGGAGCTGAAAAATTAGGCCTTAGGCACTGGTGCTGGTGCCACAACACTGCAACCCCTCACAGACACTCTAGTTGGAATGCAGGAACGAGCCCTGCTGCAAAGTATTGCATCAAAAATTGTAATTACAGGCCCCTGTTAGACAGGGGCAGAAAAATTGGGCCTTAGGCACTGGTGCTGGTGCCACAACACTGCAACCCCTCACAGACACTCTAGTTGGAACGCAGGAACGAGCCCTGCTGCAAAGTATTGCATCAAAAATTGTATTTACACGCCCCTGTTAGACAGGGGCAGAAAAATTGGGTCTTAGGCACTAGTGCTGGTGCCACAACACTGCAACCCCTCACAGACACTCTAGTTGAAAGGCAGGAACAAGCCCTGCTGCAAAGTATTGCATCAAAAATTGTAATTACACGCCCCTGTTAGACAGGGGCTGAAAAATTGGGTCTTAGGCACTGGTGCTGGTGCCACAACACTGCAACCCCTCACAGACACTCTAGTTGGAATGCAGGAACGAGCCCTGCTGCAAAGTATTACATCAAAAATTGTAATTACACGCCCCTGTTAAACAGGGGCTGAAAAATTGTGCCTTAGGCACTGGTGGTGGCGCCCAGAACCAAAAATGTTCTTACAAGCTATCAGCGTGATGATTGAGGAGGAAGAGGATAATTACTCAGGGATAGTCACTCAGCATCAGCATAGGCAGTCTTTGAAGGGATCTGAGATTTCAAAAAAAATTATTCGGTTACATCTGCATCAGGTGCTTGGTAGCTGGTGGTGATCCAAGACTGATTCATTTTTATGAAGGTCAGCCGATCGACCGAGTCGGTGGACAGACGCACCCTGTGATCGGTTACCACGCCTCCAGCAGCACTGAATGTGCGTTCCGAAAGAACGCTGGATGCAGGACAGGCCAGTAGCTCAATTGCATACTGTGCAAGCTCTGGCCAGTGATCCATCCTCAAGACCCAGTAACCCAGAGGAATTTCGGTGGGAAAGGTGTCCAAGTCTGATCTTGCCCCTAGGTATTCCTGCACCATGTAAAACAGACGCTGGCGATGGTTGCTGGAACCGATCATACCTTGGGGCTGCGGACCAAAAAATTGTCTGAACGCATCGGTCAGACGGCCACCTTCTCCACCGCTCCTTCTTTGACTGACCGAAGCCTCAGCAACACGTTGTCCAGAAACAGGAGTTTGTAACCTCCCAGTCTCTGGGAACGCGTTGCACAGACCTTTCTGCAAGGCCTCCCGAAGATGTTTCATCCTCTGCTCCCTCTGCGATGGCAAGATAAGGTCCGCAACCTTACCCTTGTAACGTGGATCAAGGAGGGTTGCCAGCCAGTATTGGTCCTTCTCCTTGATACCACGAATACGAGGATCCTTACGCAGGCTTTGCAGGATCAGGGAGGCCATGCAGCGTAGGTTTGCTGAGGCATTCGGTCCGGAGTCCTCTGGGTCACTAAGGACAACAACGTCCGCAGCCACCTCCTCCCAGCCACGTACAAGTCCATGTGTTCCTTGGGACTGATCCCTTAAAGACTGCTGATGCTGAGTGCCAGGCTCCACCTCCATACTGACACAATCTTCCTCCTCCTCCTCCTCCTCCTCCTCGTCCTCTTCCTGTGTGATCGGCGGGCACGCAGGAACACTGTCTGGATAAAGGGGGCCTTGAGAGCTAAGGAAGTCCTCCTCTTCCTGCCTCTGTTCTGCCTCAAGTGCCCTGTCCATTATTCCACGCAGCGTGTGCTCCAACAGGTGGACAAGGGGGACAGTGTCACTGATGCATGCACTGTCAGTGCTCACCATCCTCGTGGCCTCCTCGAATGGTGACAGGACAGTGCATGCATCCCTGATCATGGCCCACTGGCGTGGGGAAAAAAAACCAAGGTCCCCTGACCCTGTCCTGGTGCCATAGTCGCACAGGTACTCATTGATGGCCCTCTGCTGCGTGTGCAGCCGCTGCAGCATGGCCAACGTCGAGTTCCACCTGGTGGGCATGTCACAGATTAGGCGGTTCTTGGGCAGGTTAAACTCCTTTTGGAGGTCCGTCAGCCGAGCACTGGCATTATATGACCGGCGGAAATGCACAGAGACTTTCCTGGCCTGCCTCAGGACATCCTGTAAGCCCGGGTACCTGCCCAAGAACCGCTGCACCACCAAGTTAAGGACGTGAGCCAAACAGGGCACATGGGTCAGTTGTCCCTGTCGGAGGGCAGAGAGGAGGTTGGTGCCATTGTCGCAAACCACCATTCCTGCCTTAAGTTGGCGTGGCGTCAACCACCTCTGAACCTGCCCCTGCAGAGCTGATAGAACCTCTGCCCCAGTGTGGCTCCTGTCCCCCAAGCACACCAGCTCAAGCACCGCATGGCATCTTTTGGCCTGCGTACTTGCGTAGCCCCTTGAACGCCTACGGAGCACCGCTGGTTCCGAGGAAGAGGCCATGGAGGAAGAAGAAGAGGAGGGGGTGGAGGAGAGAGGTGTGTCACAATCAGCATTTTGGAGGCGTGGTGGCGGAACAACCTCCAACACTACTGCACCTTGTCCTGCATCCTTCCCAGCTGCCAGCAGAGTCACCCAATGCGCCGTGAAACTTAAGTAACGTCCCTGTCCATGCCTGCTGGACCATGAGTCAGCGGTAATATGCACCTTACCGCTGACCGCCCTGTCCAGCGAGGCATGGACATTGCCTTCCACATGCCGGTAGAGAGCCGGAATCGCCTTCCGTGAGAAAAAGTGGCGTTTGGGTACCTGCCACTGAGGAACCGCACATTCCACAAACTCACGGAAGGGGGCAGAGTCTACCAACTGAAAAGGCAGCAGTTGAAGTGCTAGCAATTTTGCCAAGCTAGCATTCAACCGCTGGGCATGTGGATGGCTGGGAGCAAACTTCTTTCGGCGGTGCAGCAGCTGGGGCAGGGAAATTTGCCTGGTACAATCTGACGTCGGTGTACCAAAAGCAGATTGCCCACAAGTACTTGGCTGTGACACACCTAATTCTACACCTTCATTCCTCTCACTGCAGGTCTCAGAGAGAACTGAAGGTCTAGTGGGGTTGGAAATCTCAGCTGATGAGGAGCAAGGAGAGATCGTCTTTGTTCTTTGGTGTGGGTCTTTTAGATACGCTTGCCAACGAACTGCATGGCAGGTCAACATATGTCTGGTCAAGCATGTGGTACCCAAGCGGGAGATGTTTTGGCCACGCGAGATACGCTTGAGACATATGTTGCAAATAGCAGCGGTGCGATCTGATGCACTCGTCTCAAAAAAGGCCCACACCAAAGAACTTTTTGAATAACGCGCAGAGACTGCAGCGCCCTGCACATGTGGAGCTTTGGGGTGTGATGCAGTCAATGTGCTGCCCTTAGGCTGGCCCCTGGAGGGCATCCTGCCTAGTTGGTGATGTGCCACCTCCTCCTCCTCCTCCTCCTCCTCCTCTCTCCTATCAGGCACCCACGTTGAGTCAGTGACCTCATCATCCCCTCCCTCCTCATCACTGGAGCAAACCTGGCAGTATGCTGCAGCAGGGGGAGCATGACTGCCAGATTGCTGTCCTTCTTGGGCACCCCCTCTGTCCGTGCTCATGTTACTGCCTTCATTGAGCTCAGTATCATCATCAGAGCCTTCCAAACGCTGGGCATCCTCCTGGAGCATGTACCCAACACTGTGGTCGAACAGTTCGAGGGAATCCTCATGAGGACATGGTGGAGCTAGGGAAGGAGTCACTGATGACATTGAGCTGAGGGAAGAGGCCGCTGCTTTGCCAGACAAAGCACCCTGGGCATGGGTGAGAGAGGATGAGGAGGATGAGGACGGCTTGGTCATCCACTCGACCAAGTCTTCCGCATGTTGCGGCTCAACACGGCCAGCTGCCGAAAAAAAGGCCAAGCGTGTCCCATGGCCACGTGCTGATGAGGATGCACCGTCTCCACGACCAGCACTAGACACAGAGCCTGCTTGCCCTCTCTTATTGGCTTGTGACTGTCTGCCTCTCCTTCTTGGCCTTCCAGACATACTAATGGCCTGTAGCTGCACTAAGCTGGGATAGAACACCTGTAATTTTCTTAAGGTAGCTTTATATACTGTAACCAGACAAGCCTGCCTGTCAGTAGGAAGATAACAGGAACGGATCTAGCTGAACACTGTGAGCAGGACACACTGTACTAAATGTAAATAGTCTAGCTGCCTGACCGTGGTACTAATAGGATCAAATAGAACACCTGTAATTTTCTTAAGGTAGCTTTATATACTGTAACCAGACAAGCCTGCCTGTCAGTAGGAAGATAACAGGAACGGATCTAGCTGAACACTGTGAGCAGGACACACTGTACTAAATGTAAATAGTCTAGCTGCCTGACCGTGGTACTAATAGGATCAAAAAGAACACCTGTAATTTTCTTCAGGTAGCTTTATATACTGTAACCAGACAAGCCTGCCTGTCAGTAGGAAGATAACAGGAACGGATCTAGCTGAACACTGTGAGCAGGACGCACTGTACTAAATGTAAATAGTCTAGCTGCCTGACCGTGGTACTAATAGGATCAAAAAGAACACCTGTAATTTTCTTAAGGTAGCTTTATATACTGTAACCAGACAAGCCTGCCTGTCAGTAGGAAGATAACAGGAACGGATCTAGCTGAACACTGTGAGCAGGACACACTGTACTAAATGTAAATAGTCTAGCTGCCTGACCGTGGTACTAATAGGATCAAAAAGAACACCTGTAATTTTCTTCAGGTAGCTTTATATACTGTAACCAGACAAGCCTGCCTGTCAGTAGGAAGATAACAGGAACGGATCTAGCTGAACACTGTGAGCAGGACGTACTGCACTAAATGTATATAGCAGGAACGGATCTAGCTGAACACTGTGAGCAGGACGCACTGCACTGAATGTAAATAGCAGGAACGGATCTAGCTGAACACTGTGAGCAGGACGCACTGCACTAAATGTAAATACCAGGAACGGATCTAGCTGAACACTGTGAGCAGGACGCACTGCACTGAATGTAAATAGCAGGAACGGATCTAGCTGAACACTGTGAGCAGGACGCACTGCACTAAATGTAAATACCAGGAACGGATCTAGCTGAACACTGTGAGCAGGACGCACTGCACTGAATGTAAATAGCAGGAACGGATCTAGCTGAACACTGTGAGCAGGACGCACTGCACTGAATGTAAATAGCAGGAACGGATGTAGCTGAACACTGTGAGCAGGACGCACTGCACTAAATGTAAATACCAGGAACGGATCTAGCTGAACACTGTGAGCAGGACGCACTGCACTGAATGTAAATAGCAGGAACGGATCTAGCTGAACACTGTGAGCAGGACGCACTGCACTAAATGTAAATACCAGGAACGGATCTAGCTGAACACTGTGAGCAGGACGCACTGCACTGAATGTAAATAGCAGGAACGGATCTAGCTGAACACTGTGAGCAGGACGCACTGCACTGAATGTAAATAGCAGGAACGGATGTAGCTGAACACTGTGAGCAGGACGCACTGCACTAAATGTAAATACCAGGAACGGATCTAGCTGAACACTGTGAGCAGGACGCACTGCACTGAATGTAAATAGCAGGAACGGATGTAGCTGAACACTGTGAGCAGGACGCACTGCACTAAATGTAAATACCAGGAACGGATCTAGCTGAACACTGTGAGCAGGACGCACTGCACTGAATGTAAATAGCAGGAACGGATCTAGCTGAACACTGTGAGCAGGACGCACTGCACTGAATGTAAATAGCAGGAACGGATGTAGCTGAACACTGTGAGCAGGACGCACTGCACTAAATGTAAATACCAGGAACGGATCTAGCTGAACACTGTGAGCAGGACGCACTGCACTGAATGTAAATAGCAGGAACGGATCTAGCTGAACACTGTGAGCAGGACGCACTGCACTAAATGTAAATACCAGGAACGGATCTAGCTGAACACTGTGAGCAGGACGCACTGCACTGAATGTAAATAGCAGGAACGGATCTAGCTGAACACTGTGAGCAGGACGCACTGCACTGAATGTAAATAGCAGGAACGGATCTAGCTGAACACTGTGAGCAGGACGCACTGCACTAAATGTAAATACCAGGAACGGATCTAGCTGAACACTGTGAGCAGGACGCACTGCACTGAATGTAAATAGCAGGAACGGATCTAGCTGAACACTGTGAGCAGGACGCACTGCACTAAATGTAAATACCAGGAACGGATCTAGCTGAACACTGTGAGCAGGACGCACTGCACTGAATGTAAATAGCAGGAACGGATCTAGCTGAACACTGTGAGCAGGACGCACTGCACTGAATGTAAATAGCAGGAACGGATCTAGCTGAACACTGTGAGCAGGACGCACTGCACTAAATGTAAATACCAGGAACGGATCTAGCTGAACACTGTGAGCAGGACGCACTGCACTGAATGTAAATAGCAGGAACGGATCTAGCTGAACACTGTGAGCAGGACGCACTGCACTAAATGTAAATACCAGGAACGGATCTAGCTGAACACTGTGAGCAGGACGCACTGCACTGAATGTAAATAGCAGGAACGGATGTAGCTGAACACTGTGAGCAGGACGCACTGCACTAAATGTAAATACCAGGAACGGATCTAGCTGAACACTGTGAGCAGGACGCACTGCACTGAATGTAAATAGCAGGAACGGATCTAGCTGAACACTGTGAGCAGGACGCACTGCACTAAATGTAAATACCAGGAACGGATCTAGCTGAACACTGTGAGCAGGACGCACTGCACTGAATGTAAATAGCAGGAACGGATCTAGCTGAACACTGTGAGCAGGACGCACTGCACTGAATGTAAATAGCAGGAACGGATCTAGCTGAACACTGTGAGCAGGACACACTGTACTAAATGTAAATAGTCTAGCTGCCTGACCGTGGTACTAATAGGATCAAATAGAACACCTGTAATTTTCTTAAGGTAGCTTTATATACTGTAACCAGACAAGCCTGCCTGTCAGTAGGAAGATAACAGGAACGGATCTAGCTGAACACTGTGAGCAGGACACACTGTACTAAATGTAAATAGTCTAGCTGCCTGACCGTGGTACTAATAGGATCAAAAAGAACACCTGTAATTTTCTTCAGGTAGCTTTATATACTGTAACCAGACAAGCCTGCCTGTCAGTAGGAAGATAACAGGAACGGATCTAGCTGAACACTGTGAGCAGGACGCACTGTACTAAATGTAAATAGTCTAGCTGCCTGACCGTGGTACTAATAGGATCAAAAAGAACACCTGTAATTTTCTTAAGGTAGCTTTATATACTGTAACCAGACAAGCCTGCCTGTCAGTAGGAAGATAACAGGAACGGATCTAGCTGAACACTGTGAGCAGGACACACTGTACTAAATGTAAATAGTCTAGCTGCCTGACCGTGGTACTAATAGGATCAAAAAGAACACCTGTAATTTTCTTCAGGTAGCTTTATATACTGTAACCAGACAAGCCTGCCTGTCAGTAGGAAGATAACAGGAACGGATCTAGCTGAACACTGTGAGCAGGACGTACTGCACTAAATGTATATAGCAGGAACGGATCTAGCTGAACACTGTGAGCAGGACGCACTGCACTGAATGTAAATAGCAGGAACGGATGTAGCTGAACACTGTGAGCAGGACGCACTGCACTAAATGTAAATACCAGGAACGGATCTAGCTGAACACTGTGAGCAGGACGCACTGCACTGAATGTAAATAGCAGGAACGGATCTAGCTGAACACTGTGAGCAGGACGCACTGCACTAAATGTAAATACCAGGAACGGATCTAGCTGAACACTGTGAGCAGGACGCACTGCACTGAATGTAAATAGCAGGAACGGATCTAGCTGAACACTGTGAGCAGGACGCACTGCACTGAATGTAAATAGCAGGAACGGATCTAGCTGAACACTGTGAGCAGGACGCACTGCACTAAATGTAAATACCAGGAACGGATCTAGCTGAACACTGTGAGCAGGACGCACTGCACTGAATGTAAATAGCAGGAACGGATCTAGCTGAACACTGTGAGCAGGACGCACTGCACTAAATGTAAATACCAGGAACGGATCTAGCTGAACACTGTGAGCAGGACGCACTGCACTGAATGTAAATAGCAGGAACGGATCTAGCTGAACACTGTGAGCAGGACGCACTGCACTGAATGTAAATAGCAGGAACGGATCTAGCTGAACACTGTGAGCAGGACGCACTGCACTAAATGTAAATACCAGGAACGGATCTAGCTGAACACTGTGAGCAGGACGCACTGCACTGAATGTAAATAGCAGGAACGGATCTAGCTGAACACTGTGAGCAGGACGCACTGCACTAAATGTAAATACCAGGAACGGATCTAGCTGAACACTGTGAGCAGGACGCACTGCACTAAATGTAAATAGCAGGAACGGATCTAGCTGAACACTGTGAGCAGGACACACTGCACTAAATGTAAATAGTCTAGATAGAAGATAACAGGAACGGATCTAGCTAAACTGAATACAGTGTATATATATATATGCAACACCTGGGATGCATATATATACACAATACACTGTAAGTGCAGCTAACTGACTGACTGTTCTGCCTAATCTATCTAACTCAAATCAAATGACACTGTCTCTCTCTCTCTCTATCTCTCAGCACACCGGAACACACACTACACAGGGCCGCCGTGCAGGCGGCCTTATATAGTGTGGGGTGTGTACTAAATCCCCTGAGCCATAATTGGCCAAAGCCACCCTGGCTTTGGCCAATTACAGCTCTCTCTACTGACGGCGCTGTGATTGGCCAAGCATGCGGGTCATAGTGCATGCTTGGCCAATAATCAGCCAGCAATGCACTGCGATGCCGCAGTGAATTATGGGCCGTGACGCGCCACACGAATTTGGCGCGAACGGCCCATATCGTTCGCAATTCGGCGAACGACCGAACAGCCGATGTTCGAGTCGAACATGGGTTCGACTCGAACACGAAGCTCATCCCTAGTAGAGAGTCTGGGAACATCTAGCTATTCAAGCACAGAGACCCGGGGCTGGGGATAAAGCCACAGGCACTTGTGATCTCCCTAAACAAGAGATCTAACAAGCTGGTAAGCGGCAGTATTATTACAGGTGGAGGATCTTTCCTGTCATACCCTATCACATCTTCTTGGGTGTCATGATTACATGTCACTGCAGAATAGAGGGTTGAGGAACCATCACTTGAACTGTCATTATGAACCATATGTCTTTTTAACAATCCATTGGAATTGATTGGACATTTGGAGAACTCTTGTAGCCTTCATTGTGTCCTTTTTATATATTTTTTGTATACTTCACTTGTGTTACGTTTATCATTTATACAATACTGGGTTACACAGAGATCTTACATCTCTATTATACCAGATTAATCACTTACAAGTCACTTTATTTTTGTTTATAATAAGCATACAGCGCAGCTTTTTCTTTTTGGCATCAATTCTATATATCGGTGCCTCCTCATCAGTGCCCATCAGTGCCACCTTATCAGTGCCGCCTCAACAGTGCCCATCAGTGCCGCCCCATCAGTGCCCATCAGTGCCACCTTATCAGTGCCGCCTCAACAGTGCCCATCAGTGCCTCCTCATCAGTGCCCATCAGTGCTGCCTCATTAGTGCCCGTCAGTGAAAGGGAAAACAACATTTTCTGACAGAAACTGAGAAAAACTTTTTTTTTTCAAAAATTTTGGTCTCTTTTAGTTTTTTTTAGCAAAAAATAAAAAACCCAGCAGTGATCAAATACCACCAAAAGAAAGCTCTATTTGTGGGAAGAAAATGATAAAAATTTAGTTTGGTTATGGTGTTGCATGACCGCGCAATTGTCATTCAAAGTGCGACAGCGCTGAAAGCTAAAAATTGTCCTGGGCAGGAAGGGGCGAAAGTGCCCAGTATTGAAGTGGTTAAAGGGGGCTTCCGGCCGGGAAAAAAAAATGTAAAAGTCAGCAGCTACAAACACTGTAGCTGCTGACTTTAAATAAGCACACTTACCTGTCCTGGGTGCCCGCGATGTCGGCCGCCCGAGGCCGACCCGTCCCTCGGCTCTTGGGTCCCGAGATCGCCATCCTAACTAAGGGAAACAGGCAGTGGAGCCCTACGGCTTCACTGCCCGTTTCCTACTGCACATGCGCGAGTCGCACAGCGCTTTGTGAATGGGACGCGATGTGTTGTGGGACACACACAGTTCCCATAACACACCGTGCCTCATTCCCCAGGAGACAACGCGTGGAGGACAAGACAGAACATCACCACGACGTAGGAAGAGGCAGATTAGGAAGACTGCCTAGCAACAGCCATTTCAGGTGAGTTAATTTTTTTTTTTCCTCCAATTTTTTAGGGATTTTTTTGGTGCAATTTTTTTTTGTGGTGGACCTCCACTTTAAATTTTTTTTTTTTAAACTAGCAATGGTCAGCTGAATTAATGTGTGTCTCTTTTTATCTGTCTAGAGTTCGGCTTTATCTCTTCAACATAAATGATTTATCAACTTTGGGCAAATGACCTTTACATTACTTTACTTTTACATTACATTACATTAAAAATGGGAAAAGAGGGCTAAAAAAAACAACCCAGTAGCAGGTTAGCATCCCTTTAAATGTGACAACACCTTTGTAGACCACACAGCTAGCTTATCGTCTTGCCCCAAAGATCCATCCTAGATGATGGTACCATGACTTGGTGACCCAAGCTTCTATCAGTGTGTGCCCGCGTGTTTGTGTGTTATTGACTCTTCTACTGATCTATATTTGAATTAGGTAAGGCGGAAGGAGCGAATCCCTCTGTGAGTCAGTCCGTTGTCAGAGTGGTGTCATGGCGTGTAGATGGAGATTGAGAATGAAAGGAGCAATCTTGGCTGGAGTAGCGAGTGTGAGCTGGATCTGGTCCAAGCCTAAAATGACATTGTTACAGTGATGAATTGTAAATGTCACTTTGATGTTACATTACTCATAGAGTGATGGTGTGCACTGAACAAGCTTTCCGCAATGTCTCACACTGATGAGGACACCAGACTATAACACACCTAGTAGTGCTTATAAAATATTGAACAGAAATATTGCACAGATGTGTTTGTTTTTGCCTTAGAGCTTCACTGCATCTGCAGCAAATTAAAGGGAGGATTTTGTTAACCACTTCCAGCCCATATGAGGTCCTGTACTGAGTGGAGATATCTGGACGATGGGTGCAGCTGCAGGCATCATTCAGATATCCTTTTTTTCAGCAGGCGATTCCCTGCAAAGTAAAAGCAGTCATAGCAGCTGTTTAGCCGCTTGATTGCTTTTACGGGCAGCAGGAGGGAATGTCCCCCCCAGCTGCCCTCTGGTGCTTCTCCCCGCCTCTGGGGTTGCCACCTTTTCTTTAAAGTGATTGAAAAGGATCATTTTTTTTTTTAACCGCTTCAGCCCCTGCGTTGCTTTACCTGACAATTGTGCGTCCTTTTTTTCCCACAAATAGAGCTTTCTTTTGGTGGTCTGCAGTTTTTATTTTTTGCGCTACAAACAAAAAAAAAAAAACATTATTTTTTACTTTTTGCTATTATAAATATCCCCCAAAATATATATTACAAAAAAAATTTCCTCAGTTTAGGCTGATATGTATTCTTCTACATATTTTTGGTAAAAAAATATCACAATAAGCGTATATTGATTGGTTTGTGCAAAAGTTATAGCGTCTACAAAATGGGGGGATGGTTTTATGGTATTCTTTTTCATTTTTTTTTATTAGTAATGATGGCGATTTGCGTTTTTTATCATGACTGCAACATTATGGCGGATACATCCGACATTTTTGACACATTTCTGGGACCATTTGCATTTATACAGCGATCAGTGCTATAAAAATGCACTGATTACTGTGAAACTGTCACTAGCAGGGAAGGGGTTACACACTAGGGGGCGATCAAGGGGTTAATAGTATTCCCTCTCTGTGTTCTAACTGAAGGGGGGATGGGACTGTCTAGGGGAGATGACAGATCGCTGTTCATACTTTGTATGAACAGATGATCAGTCTCTTCTCCCCTCAGAGAACCAGAAACTGTGTTTACACACACAGATCCCGGTTCTCCGTGTGTCACCAGCGATCACGGGAGCTTGGCGGTGATCATGACCGCATCGGCTCCGGGGGGTGAGGAGCAGGCGTGCGCGGCCCTAGTGGCCACAGGGTGAAGCTACGTTACATAACATTGTTTCGCCCAGCCGTGCCATTCCGCCTCAGTAAAACTGCGGTGGTTGGTCGGCAAGTGGTTAAAGTGATTGTAAAGGGTTGTTTTTTGTTTTTTTTTAAATAACGAACGTATCATACTTATCTCCACTGTGCAGCTCGTTTTGCACAGAGTGGCCCCCGAACTTTCTCTTCTGGGGTCCCCTGGCGGCTCTTGGGGCTCCTCCGCGCATCAGATAACCCCCTAGGGTTCCCAAGGGGGTTACCTTGCGGGCGTGCTTCCGAGACCAGCATTTGCGTCCACAGACACGAATGCCGGACTCGGCCCCGCCCCCCCCCGGCGCCCGCATCATTGGATTTGATTGACAGCAGTGGGAGCCAATGGCTGAGCTGCTATCAATCTATCCAATCAAGAGCTGGGACCCCATGGAGAGAGAGGGACAGCGCGTTCCCACCAAGGAGATGGAGGGGTTCAGGTAAGTTAAACGGGGGGGCTGGGGGGGCAGTGACTGCCAGGTGTTTTTTCACCTTAATGCATAGGATGCATTAAGGTGAAAAAAAACAAGGGTTTACAACCCCCCTAAAGTCAAACCTGAACACTTTAGCGGCGCACAGCAACGGAGTCCACAGAGTTCCCTTTTTACATCTAAACAATAAATTGGACTCAGCGCTCTTATGGGGGAGGACCCCGGAGGTATACACAGACCTCAATTGTATGTTAAGGGAAACGAAGGGGAAATAAAAAGGAATAGTAATTAAACACAAATTAATTTAAAAACGTCTCTCAATAGGAGAGACAATGTCCATGGTAAAAGTCTTTAACCACTTCAATACAGGACACTTTCCCCTCTTCCTGCCCAGGCCAATTTTCAGCTTTTAGCGCTGTCGCTTTTTAAATGACAATTGCGCGGTCATGCTACACTGTACCCAAACAAAAATGTTGTAATTTTGTTCCCACAAAAAGAGCTTTCTTTTGGTGGTATTTAATCACCTCTGGGGTTTTTATTTTTTGCTAAACAAAAAAAAAAGACCGCAAATTTTGAAGAAAAAAGTTTTTCTTTGTTTCTGTTGTAAATAAGTATGTTTTCTCCTTCGCTGACGGGCACTGATGAGACTGCACTGACGGGCACTGATAAGGTGGTACTGATGAGGTGGCACCAATGAAGTGGCACTGGGGAGGTGGCACTGATGGGCACTGATGATGGGCACTGATATGCAGCACTGATGGGCACTGATAGGCAGCACTGATGGGCACTCATAGGTAGCACTGATGTGCAGCACTGATGGGCACTCATAGGTGGCCACTCATAGCTGGCACTGATAGGTGATACTGATGGGCACTGAAAGGCTGCACTGATGGGTACTTATGGGTGGCACTGATGGGCACTTATAGGCGGCACTGATGGACACTGATAGGTGGCACTGATCGACATGGTTGGGCACTGATAGGCGTCACTGATGGACACTGATGGGTGACCCTGATGGACACTGATAGATGGCACTGATGGGCATCACTGATATGGAGGCACTGGCAGGCATTGCTGATGGGCACTGATTGGCATTGTATGTGGGCACTGATTGGCATCATGTGTGGGCACTGATTGGCATCCCTAGTAGCCAGGGGTGGAATACCTGGTGGGCATCAGTGGTGGGCATCCATGGTGGTCCTAGTGGCATCTCTGGTGGTTCTGGTTGGACAACCTTGGGGGGCTGCGCTGATAATCAATCAGCGGAGATCCCCCCTATCAGACGCGAGTGAGGAAAAGCCTATACACAGCTTTTCCTGTTTACATTGTGATCAGCTGTGACTGGACACAGCTGGTCACGTGGTAAAGAGCCTCCATCAGAGACTCTTTACCAAGATCAGTGTTGTGGTGTGTCAAACTGAAACACAGCACCACCAATCGCCTGGCCGTGTGCCGGCTTGTTATCCTGATCACGTCATATGACCTCCGGTCACGATAACACAACCACTTTGCGCACGTCACATTGCTATATGGCGGGCGGGAAGTGGTTAAGATGGAAGGGGAGGGGAATCCATGTTCCAGCACTAAGGGCAGCCGGTGTCAAGAGCTAAAAGCAGTCTCTGCAATGCACAGAGCCTCAGGAAGGAGCATGCATGCTCCGAATGTGAAGCCGCCTCCTCTCACCCTGCACCCGGAAGTGACGTCATCTATAATCTCCCCTGTGGTCTCCTCTGTTCCATCAGGCTGCGAGTGCTGGATTCCACCCTTCAGCTGCACTCCGGATACACGGATGTTCATGAGAGAACCACCGCCGGAATCCACTGCAGGATTTATTACATATGCCTGCATTCATGCTCCTTTTGTGAGTAGTAAATCTTTTTTGCCTTTACCATTAAATGATTCATCAATACTGCACTTAGAGGCGCTGTGTCTTTTCCCCCTTTTACATCTGAACTCGCAGAGTTCCCTTACACTTTAAGGAGGGACTCTGCCTACTCTGATGTAAGGGAGAACTCTGAGGTCTCTGACATAAGGGATGCTCTGGGAACTCTGATTTAAGGGGGAACACTGAGAACTCTGATGTACGTAGAGGACTCTGATGTTAGAAGGAACACTGTGGCCTCTGGTGTAAAGGGAAATTCTCATGTAAGGGGTGCTCTGAGAACCCTGATTTACCTTATGCCCCATACACACGATCGGATTTTCCAACAACAAATGTTGGATGTGAGCTTGTTGGCTGAATGTCCGACCCTGTGTATGCTCCATCGAACATTTGTTGTCGGACTTTCCGCCAACAAAGGTTGGCTAGCAGGTTCTCAAATTTTCCGCCAACAAAACTTTGTTGTCGGAAAGTCCGATCGTGTGTACACAAGTCCGACGCACAAAAGTTCACGCATGCTCGGAAGCAGAAGGAGCCGCACTGGCTATTAAACTTCCTTTTTCTCGGCTCATCGTACGTCTTGTATGACACCACATTCCCACGTTCGAAATTGTTGGCCAACATTTGTGTGACCGTGTGTATGCAAGACAAGTTGGAGCCAACAACCTTCGAACAAAAATCCACGGTTTCGTGGTTGGAAAGTCCGATGGTGTGTACGGGGCTTTAGTGTACTCAGGAGAGAGAAGTGGGGAAGGGTGTTGGTGACAGGGATGGATGGTGAGCTCACTCACCCCTTGGCAGTCAGCACAGATATATAGTTACATAGTTACATAGTTAGTAAGGTTGAATAAAGACACCAGTCCATCCAGTTCAACCTGAGTGAGTGTGGGTGTCTACAATTATCCCTAACCCTGTACATTCCACACTCACATCATTCCCTACTCTCAATCCAAGGTCCCCATTCATATACTAGGGCCAATTTTGGACAGAAGCCAATTAATCTACCAGCATGTTTTTGGAATGTGGGAGGAAACCGGAGTACCCGGAGGAAACCCACGCAGGCACAGGGAGAACATGCAAACTCCAGGCAGGTAGTGTCGTGGTTGGGATTCGAACCAGCGACCCTTTTTACTGCTAGGCGAGAGTGCTAACCACTGCACCACTGTGCCGCCCTATCTGCAGCTGTTGGGCTTCAAAAGTATTTCCCGCCCTCACTTTCCTTTTCTGAGGCACAGCGGCAGGGATCGGAGTGTGGGCAGACACAGAGGGGTAGGGGCGGGAGTAGGAGAAGCATACCAAGCCCTCTGTTCTCTCCCATCTGTATGTGAGGGGGGACTGTTAGTGCTGGCTTTGGGTAGTGTGAAAGAGATTGTAACAGACAACCCTGCAGGGAAGCCAAAGTCCAGTCTGAATAATGTGTCCAGGTTTCAGGCAGTCTGAAACCCGGACGCATGATTCCAAATCCCAACTGTCTGGGTGAATCCCGGACAGGTGGCAACCCTACCTGGCTTGCCCATGCGATCGGTGAGCCAGAGAATGAAACAACTGGTGGCAGTGGCCATCTTTATGACCCTTGGGGGCCAGAAGCAACGTCATAATGTCCATCGGATTTTCCCTGAGGAAAAGCAAATCTCGAAACGCGTCGGTCATTTGGCATAATATATAGTTGGTTGTAAAAATATTGCATGCCTGTTTGATCTGGGGATATTTTGAAATCTACTGTTCCTATTATGCAGTTTTTCATGGAGTTTTGAACTTATATAGGATATAAGATATACAAAGAATGTTTGGCCTGTAGGTTTGCTAAGAGGGGACTTACAGTAAGAAGATGCAGACAGCGCCATCTGGGGACTCCTACAGAAGAGGAAAGGGACTGCTCTGTGCAATGTTATTGCACAGACCAGGTAAATATAATCCTGTTTTTTTTTTAATTTTAGGAAAAAAAGCTGCCTTTAGAATCAAGTTAAAGTGTTTCTTACCCTAGCATTTCATATTCCTGATATGTGGCTGCTGTACCATGTACTTGTATGAGAACGTATCCTGTTCTCTTTGTATTGCTTCCTTTATGTGAAGGCCCTGGCGTTCCTGCCAGTCACTCTGCTTTCCCATTAAAAACTGACCACACTAGGCAGCAGAGCACAGCATGGTCGGTCCTCTAGCTATTCCTGCTCTCCTCCAATGATCAATTATAAAAAAAGGGAAAACGGTATTTACAGTGCCTTGAAAAAGTATTCATACCCCTTGAAATTTTCCACATTTTGTCAAGATACAACCAAAGCCATAAATGTATTTTATTGGGATTTTATGTGATGGAAGCTGCCTTCAAAATTACTGACATCTGGTGGTAGTTTGGAATGTGGTGCAGACCAACTAATACTAATCAAGGCTCATATTGGTTAAATTTCTGGTGAGTGAGTTTTTCATTGGGGGATCCCAGCGCGTGGTGTATCGCTTGGTGAATGGACTAACTACCCTCACAGAACACGAGATTATTGACTAGGGGGATTTTTATCATCTGTTTCCCGTCTTTGCACTTTATGAACTTGATTGGAAAAAAGGACCCTAATTATTGGGGTCACACACAGCGCTGCTGCAATACTGAAGGAATGCTATTGACTTAACTGACTCACTATCGCCTATATATATTTTATGTGATAGACCAACACAAAGTGGCACATCATTGTGAAGTGAAAGGAAAATTATAAATGTTTTCAAAGTGTGGCGTGCATTTGTATTCAGCCACCTTTACCATGATACCCCTAACTAAAATCTAGTGGAACCAATTGTCCTCAGAAGACACCCAGTAAATAAAGTCCACCTGTGTGTAATTTAATTTCAGTATAAATAAAGCTGCTCTGTGAAGCCCTCAGAGGTTTGTTGGAGAACCGTAGTGAACAAAAAGCACCATGAAGGCCAAGGAACACACCAGACAGGTCAGGGATAAAGTTGTGGAGACATTTAAAGCAGGGGTAGGTTATAAAGAAATATCCCAAGCTTTGAACATCTCACGGAGCTCTGTTCAATCCATCATCCGAAAATGGAAAGAGTATGGCACAACTGCAAACCTACCAAGACATGGCCGTCCACCTAAACTGACAGGCCGGGCAAGGAGAGCATTCATCAGAGAAGAGCCAAGAGGTCCATGGTAAATCTGGAGGAGCTGCAGAGATCCACAGCTCAGGTGGGAGAATCTGTCCACAGGACAACTATTAGTCGTGTTCTCCACAAATCTGTCCTTTATGGAAGAGTGGCAAGAAGAAAGAGATTGGTGAAAGAAAGTCATAAGAAGTCCCGTTTGCAGTTTGCTAGAAGCCCTGTGGGGGACACATCAAACATGTGGAAGAAGGTGCTCTGGTCAGATGAGACCAAAATTGAACTTTTTGACCTAAAAGCAAAACACTATGGGGTTTATTTACTAAAGGCAAATTGACTGTGCACTTTGCAAAGTGCAGTTGCACTCTGCAAGAGCAGGTGCTTCAGAACTTAGTAAATGAGCAAAAGCTCTGCTGACTTCCATCGTCCAATCATGTGCAAGCAAAAATGCTGTTTTTTTATTTTCCTTGCATGTGATTGGGCATTCTTTGCAAAGTGAAGCCTAACCTCATTTACTAAGCTCTGGAGCAATTGCACTTGCAGAGTGCAACTGCACTTTGCAAAGTGCACAGTCTATTTGTCTTTAGTAAATCAACCCCTATGTGTGACGGAAAACTAACACTGCACATCACCTTGAGCCCACCATCCCCACCGTAAAACATGGTGGTGGCAGCATCATGGTGTGGGGATGCTTTTCTTTAGCAGGGACAGGGAAGCTGGTCAGAGTTGATGGAATGGATGGAGCCAAATACAGGACAATCTTAGAAGAAAACCTGTTAGCGTCTGCAAAAGACTTGAGACTGGGGCGGAGGTTCACCTTCCAGCAGGACAAAGACCCTAAACATACAGCCAGAGCTACAATAGAATAGTATAGTATAAGCACATTCATGTGTTAGAATGGCCCAGTCACAGTCCAGACCTAAATCCAATTGAGAATTTGTGGCAAGACTTGAAAATTGCTGTTCACAGATGCTCTCCATCCAATCTGACAGAGCTTGAGATATTTTGCAAATAATTCCCCGTACACACGGTCGGACTTTGTTCGGACATTCCGACAACAAAATCCATGGATATTTTCCGACGGATGTTGGCTCAAACTTGTCTTGCATACACACGGTCACACAAAGTTGTCGGAAAATCCGATCGTTCTGAACGCGGTGACGTAAAACACGTACGTCGGGACTATAAACGGGGCAGTGGCCAATAGCTTTTATCTCTTTATTTATTCTGAGCATGCGTGGCACTTTGTCCGTCGGATTTGTGTACACACGATCGGAATTTCCGACAACGGAATTTGTTGTCGGAAAATTTTATCTCCTGCTCTCCAACTTTGTGTGTCGGAAAATCCGATGGAAAATGTCCGATGGAGCCCACACACGGTCGGAATTTCTGACAACACGCTCTGATCGGACATTTTCCATCGGAAAATCCGACCGTGTGTACGGAGCATAAGAATGGGCAAAAATGTCCCTCTCATCAGACCATAGGACATGGTTCCAGTAATCCATGTCCGTAATCTGCTGGTCTTCAACAAACTGTTTGCGGGCTTTCATGTGCATCATCTTTAGAAGAGGCTTCCTTCTGGGACAACAACCATGCAGACCAATTTGATGCAGTGTGTGGAGTATGGTCTAAGCACTGACAGGCTGACCCCCCACCCCTTCAACCTCTGCAGCAATGCTGGCAGCACTCATACGTCTATTTCCCAAAGACAACCTCTGGATATGATGCTGAGCATGTACACTCAACTTCTGTGGTCGACCATAGGGGGGCCTGTTCTGAGTGAAACCTGTCCTGTTAAACTGCTTGTTACTATGTAGAGTAACAATTCTTTTTTTCAGATCCTCAGAGAGTTCTTTGCCATGAGGTGCCAGGTTGAACTTCCAGTGACCAGTATGAGAGAGTGAGAGCAATAACACCAAATTTAACACACCTGCTTCCCATTCACACCTAAGACCTTGTAACACTAACGAGTCACATGACACCGGGGAGGTAAAATGGCTAATTGTGCCCAATTTGGACATTTTCTCTTAGGGGTGTACTCACTTTTGTTGCCAGCGGTTTAGACATTAATGGCTGTGTGTTGAGTTATTTTGAGGGGACAGCAAATTTACACTGTTATACAAGCTGTACACTCACTACTTTACATTGTAGCAAAGTGTCATTTGTTCAGTGTTGTCACATGAAAAGATAGAAGAAAATGTTTACAAAAATGTGAGGGGTGTACTCACTTTTGTGAGATATTGTATATACATATCTTTTTTTTGTGGCTGTTGCTGGCTTTATATATGTATATTCATTTTTTTTTCATTATGACTTTACATATGCATATATTTAAGGTTGAAACCAAGTTAGTTCCATTTAGCAACATAATTAAACTTCTGTACAACCTATTGCATTAAATGATCACATTTTGACAATGTTCTTTCTTGAACTACTGTACATAGAATAGAAAAGAACATATACTTATGATAATATTAGGTGTTTACTTCACGCTGTCTCCTTTTGTACTCAAGAGAGCGACCTCATCTAGCTTCTTCATGAATGCAGTTTTTATTCCTATTGATTTACATTCAGCCTTGACCTGAAAGGTTTGAACTAAGCAGGCATTGTGCACTGTTACGAGGCTAGATGTACTTGGAAAATGGTAGAGAACAAATTCTAAAAAACAGATTAACAGCTCACCTGAAGACAAAAAAGAATGTCATCGCTGTCACCTATCATCTGGCCCTGGGAGTTACTATTTTTTCCATCGAAGGTGTTCCCTCTTTTATATGAGGTTCATGACTGCGGCAGGACATCCTAATCTTATGGATGTCCTTCCCTGTTGATTTATGAGGCTTACAAGCCCTTATATAGTATTTAATGGCCCTAAACCCAGCGTAGTCCACATGGCTGTTTGGCCCTGTTGGACTTATATACAGTATATCACAAAAGTGAGTACACCCCCTCACATTTTTGTAAATATTTTATTCTATCTTTTCATGTGACAACACTGAAGAAATGACGCTTTGCTACAATGTAAAGTAGTGAGTGTACAGCTTGTATAACAGTGTAAATTTGCTGTCCCCTCAAAATAACTCAACACACAGCCATTAATGTCTAAACCGCTGGCAACAAAAGTGAGTACAAATGTCCAAATTAAAAAGTCCTAAGTAAAAATGTCCAAATTGGGCCCAAAGTGGGCCCAATATTTTGTGTGGCCACCATTATTTTCCAGCACTGCCTTAACCCTCTTGGGCATTGAGCTCACCAGAGCTTCACAGGTTGCCACTGGAGTCCTCTTCCCCTCCTACATGATGACATCACAGAGCTGGTGGATGTTAGAGACCTTGCACTCCTCCACCTTCCATATGATGATGACCCACAGATGCTCAATATGTCTGGAGACATGCTTGGCCAGTCCATCACCTTTACCCTCAGCTTCTTTAGCAATGCAGTGGTCATCTTGGAGGTGTGTTTGGGGTCATTATCATGTTGGAATACTGCCCTGCGACCCAGTCTATGAAGGGAGGGGATCATGCTCTGTTTCAGTATGTCACAGTACATGTTGGCATTCATGGTTTCCTCAATGAACTGTAGCTCCCCAGTGCTGGCAGCACTCATGCAGCCCCAGACCATGACACACACACCACCATGCTTGACTGTAGGCAAGACAACCTCTGGATATGACGCTGAGCATGTGTCCTCAACTTCTTTGGTCGACTATGGCGAGGCCTGTTCTGAGTGGAACCTGTCCTGTTAAACTGCTATATGGTCTTGGCCACTGTGCTGCAGCTCAGTTTCAGGGTCTTGGCAATAGCTTATAGCCTAGGCCATCTTTATGTAGCGCAACAATTCTTTTTTTCAGATCCTTAGAGAGTTCTTTGCCATGAGGTGCCATTTTGAACTATCAGTGACCAGTATGACAGAATGAGAGCGATAACACCAAATTTAACACAGCTGCTCCCCATTCACACCTGAGACCTTGTAACACTAATGAGTCACATAACGCTGGGGGAGGGAAATGGCTAATTGGGCCCAATTTGGACATTTTCACTTAGGGGTGTACTCACTTTTGTTGCCAGCGGTTTAGACAATAATGGCTGTGTGTTGAGTTATTTTGAGGGAACAACAAATTTACACCGTTATACAAGCTGTACACTCACTACTTTGTAGCAAAGTGTCATTTCTTCAGTGTTGTCACATGAAAAGAAGAATAAGAAAAAAAAATGAGAAAAAGAATAAAATATTTACAAAAATGTGAGGGGTGTACTCACTTTTCTGAGACACTGTATATAGTTTATTCTGTCCAGTTGCATTGCCTGTATCCCACCATCACTCAGACAAGCCAAGGATAACAGGGCTGTCACTTTGAAGGCGATGACACGGGTTCACTTGATTCCGTGAAATGCACCTAAAAGGGCCGATAGATATATTGTTTCCTCTAACATGCTCCTCAAGTATTCATTACAACAGAGGCTTACAATAGAGGTTTGCAACCTCCTTGGCCTGGGTCGTTCTTTTCAATTTTTTAGCAGTATTTTGTGACCTGTAAAGAACAGTTTAGATAACAGATATTACAGAGCTCTGTTTTAAAATGTACGACGCGTATAGGCACTGATGCCCTCCCAAAACCTCAGGGATGGCTGGTGACCCTTCTGTCTGGCAGAGCATACATTGCCGAGATGCACACAGCCTGCAGATTTTCTCTGTTAGAAAAAAAAAAGTATCCTGAGGATTTCTTTGAACTGTGTGCGTCATAACCATGAACTCTTGGTGTAGTAAAGCTGTAGTCTATGACTTTTTGGGGGGTTTATTTTTGCCTTTCACTGCATAAAATGTTGGTATAGGCAGTGCCAGATTTATGCGGAAAAAATAGTATATAACAATACAAAGAATTATATAAAATAATAATAATAAAAAAAGAAACAAGAATAAAAAATCATAAACTATCCGCTTAAAGACCAGACCTTTTCTGACGCTTTTTGTTTCGTAAAGACAAAAAGTAAAAATCTATATTTTTTGCTAGAATATTACTTGAAACCCCAAACATTATATATACATATATTTTTTTTTTGGCAAAGACCCTAGAGAATAAAATGGTGATTATTACAGGTTTTTTATGTCACACGGTATTTGCACAGCGAGTTTTCAAAAGCAATTTTTATATTCTATATTTTAGTAATTCACTATAAAAAGATGTTGTTATATAGATACCTAACATGTCATGCTTTAAAATTGCACATGCTTGTGGATTGGCGACAAACTGCAAGGCCTTGCACTAGAATTATTGCTCTCACTCTAATGCCCAGTACACACGGTCGGACATTGATCGGACATTCCGACAACAAAATCCATGGATTTTTTCAGACGGATGTTGGCTCAAACTTGTCTTGCATACACACGGTCACACAAAGTTGTAGTAAAATCCGATCGTTCTAAACGCGGTGACGTAAAACAGGTACTTCGGGACTATAAACGAGGCAGTAGCCAATAGCTTTCGTCTCTTAATTTATTCTGAGCATGCGTGGCACTTTGTGCGTCGGATTTGTGCACACACGATCGGAATTTCCGATAACGGATTTTGTTGTCGGAAAATTTTTTAGCCTGCTCTCAAACTTTGTGTGTCGGAAATTCCGATGGAGCCCACACACGGTCGGAATTTCCAACAACAAGGTCCTATCACACATTCTCCGTCGGAAAATCTGACCGTGCGTACAGGGCTTAATGCCGCGTACACACGGTCGGAATTTCCGACAACAAATGTTCGATGGGAGCTTGTTGTCGGAAATTCCGACCGTGTGTAAGCTCCATCGGACATTTTCCGCCGGAATTTCCGACAAACAAAATTTGAGATCTGGATCTCAAATTTTCCGTGTGTACACAATTCCGACGCACAAAATTCCAAGCGTGCTCAGAATCAAGCAGAAGAGCCGCACTGGCTATTGGACTTCATTTTTCTCGGCCCGTCGTACGTGTTGTACGTCACCGCGTTCTTGACGTTTGGAATTTCCAACAACATTTGTGTGACCGTGTGTATACAAGACAAGTTTGAGCCAACATCCGTCGGAAAAAAAACATGGATTTTGTTGTCGGAATGTGCGATTGTGTACACACAGCAATACGTTTGCATCGATACCTCACATGTGTGATGAGAACACTGAATACATATGCAATCATACGTATGCGTTCACTTCTGCGCGAAAGCACGGATTGCTGGGGCGCTTTAATTTTTTTTTTCTTTTTTATTGTTATTTTTACACTGTCTCCTTATTTTATTTTTTTATCACTTTTATTCTCCTCTTTATGGAGAAATCTGGGCTCTATAAGACCCCAAATCTCTCATCTATCTTTGAAAGCAATAGATAAAAAAAAAAACATTTGATCTTTTGCTTTAAAAAAAAAAAGTTGACGTCTGCCCTAGATCGGAAGTGACGTTGTGACGTCACGCTGGTCCTCCAAGATCATAGGGATGATCAGAGACGATCTGGTCTCTCTTCATCTCTATGGCCAGCGACGCAAACTTTTGTATCGTTTCTTGGGCTCGTTGGTTTAAATGGCAAGCCCGAGAAACACCGGCAAGGGGGGGCTAATTAGCCTCTTGGCCTCTTGGACCACTTTCATGATAAAGGGAGTCGCCAGCTGAAAAAAAAAAAATACCGGGGGTTATGGCTGATATCTTTAGCCATAACCCTGTTAAACCACTTGCAAGCTGCAATGTATATATACGTATTGCGATCAGCAAGTGTATATAGAATAATAAAAAAAAATGACTTTCTTTTATTAAATTTATCTTGGCAAGTCATATTTTGCTGGCCATCATCTGTAAAAGTTTTTATTCTGGGCCGGTATATTGTATCACTGTAAAAATGAATTCTGGAAGCTCAAGGGAACCACACACACAGTAAACCAACTCTGTGTATGAGGTAGGGTTGAGGGCATGTGGCCTGGTACGGTTCAGGAGGGGAGGTGCTCTCTCGCCCCCCCCTCTTTTCCTGTGGCCTGCCAGGTTGCGTGCTCGGATAAGGGTCTGGTATGGATTTTTGGGGGGACCCCACGCCATTTTTTTTTAAATTTTGGCACGGGGTTCCCCTTAATATCCATACCAGACCTGAAGGGCCTGGTATGGAATTTGGGGGGACCCCCACGCATTTTTTTTTTTTACTTTTGGTTCGAGGTTTACCTGTGGGGGAAACCCATGCCGTTTTTATCAATGAACCTTCATGTGTATTGCCGGACCGACAATTCATTATAGCCGAGAGTAGTTTTAAATGACTTTTTTCTTTTAGAAATGTAATTTTGCTGTCAGACTGTTCTAAACACGGGAAACATGCACCCCTTTACAGGCATACTATAGACCCCCCCAGGTACGAAATTTAAAGGAATATTACACTTTTATTGTTTCACTTTAAGCATTATTAAAATCACTGCTCCCAAAAAAAAAGGCGTTTTTAAAACTTTTTTTGCATTGATACATGTCCCCTGGGGTCCCCAAACACTTTTTATGACAATAACTTGCATATAAGCCTTTAAAATTAGCACTTTTGATTTTTCATGTTGGTTTCCCATAGACTTTAGTGGTGTTCATGTGTATGAACACTTTTTTTGCCTGATAGCATGTTCTGGTGCGAACCGAACAGGGGGGTGTTCGGCCCATCCCTATTTGTGGGGACCAGTGACACTAATACAGTGGTCGGTGCTAATAATATGCACTATTACTGTACTAATAACACTGGCTCTGTTCTGTCATCCTCTTCTCTGATCAGCGGATGCCGGCAGTAATCCATTGGCACCCGCTGATTGACTTTTGCTGTGACTAATCACAGCACAGCCGCCCCGCAGGCTCCGCGCACATACGCCCCCTACCCGGAAGTGCTGGATCATGTACTAGATAGTAATAATAATAGATACTGATAATAATAATAATGATAATAAAAGATTGATAATAATACGAATAATAATAACAATATTAACAATTATTATTCTGAATATCTTTTATATATAATAATACTACTACTAATAATGTATTAAATATAATAATGTATTAAAGTGATAGAAAGATTGAGTGGGGTGGCTCGTGACAAGAGAAAAAAATGTGTGGTGCCACTTTCTGAACTCAAGTCGATCTGACTACTGTTTTCCAGTCTGACTACATGCAGGGCTGATGGTTTTTCTCTTGCTGTTTCATGCAGATGGGGGGTGGGGCTTCCATCCGAGATCATGTTTACTATCCTCCCTCTTCATATTATCTCGATCTATGAGGCTATATTTGGATTATCCCCTTATGCAAGTCAAATTTTTTACTTTGCCTGATATCATCTGACTGACACGTCTTGATTTAGCCTCCCTCTCATCTTTTCCTCCATACCAAACACCATTCTGAGTTGATACATTGTGAATATCAAGTGGATCCTAAAGAAGCCCAATTCGGACGAAATGCGTCGATCCGACTATCACCTTGTACTTTGTTGGTTGTATAACAAACTTGGCAGCACAAAAAAACATTTTTCACATGTTTTTAGATTGTACTTCCAGATTTTAAACTATGTATAACAAATATTCTAGTTTTTAATATACTGTATGTTGAATTTCTTCCTGTATATTAATTCTGTCAGGCAAATCCCCTATATAACTGCATCTCCCCCAGTGGGTGACTCGGGGACACCTTTCTATTTTCAATGTATTAATCTCTTGCTTACAGGGCACTTAAACCCCCCTCCTGCCCAGACCAATTTTCAGCTTTCAGCGCTGACGCACTTTGAATGACAATTGTGCGGTCATACAACACTGTACTCAGATTACATTTTTATCATTTTTTTCACACAAATTGAGCTTTCTTTTGGTGGTATTTAATCACCATTTGGGTTTTTATTTTTGCTAAACAAACAAAAAAATACAGAAATTGTTGAAAAAAAAATCATGTTTCATAGTTTGTTATAAAATTTTGCAAACAGGTCATTTATCTTCTTCATTGATATTTGCTGATGAGGCTGCACTGATGTGCACTGATGGGCTGCACTGATGGGCACTCATAAGGCGACACTGATAGGCACAGATAAGGCAACACTGATAGGCACAGATAAGAAGACACTAATAGTGTCACGTCAATACTCACCGAGGCCGAGATGCCGAGAGCGGCTCGCCCTTACGACCACGTGCACCCGAACCCCCGAGGGTGATACAGGGGATCGGGAGCACGCGGAGGCACAGGCTTTTGGTGGCTGCGGAAGGTAGACTTGGAATCGCTGTAGATGTAGGAAGACACCTGGCGGGTACCGTGCAGGACCGGTGTAACTGAGAGCAGGGAAGTCCGTAGGGCAAGCAGAGGTCAGAGGTATCAAGCAGGCAGGCAGAGTGGTTCTTTAATAAGCAGAGGTCAGAGGTATCAGGCAGGCAAATAGAATAGTCCTTATAACAAGCAGAGATCAGGGGGTATCAGGCAGGCAGGTAGAGTGGTCTTTAAACAAGCAGAGGTCAGGGGTATCAGGCAGGCAGGTAGAATAGTCCTTTAAACAAGCAGAGATCAAGGGGTATCCAGCAGGCAGGTAGAGTAGTCTTTAAACAGGCAGTGGTCAGGGGGATCAAGTAAACAGAAACAGGGAACTTTCTCAGGGCAAGGTACACGGGAGCAGCTGACGACAAACCAGGAACCCGACTGGGCGCTGGAGTCATCTGAAGTAGCCTCCCGGCGAGCGCGTCAGCGTGACACGCTACCGGGCACCCGCACGGGCGACGGCACGCACACGGGGACCGCCGTGCACCTGCGCGCGCTGCACCATCGGGCCGCGAACGGGTGCACGTCTCAACACCAGCCTGCTGCGCATGCGCCCCGCAGCCCGGCGGACGGAGGCGACCTGCGTCTCCTGACAAATAGGCACTGATAAGATAAAGCAGTGCAAATACACATAAAACATATACATATGAAACATATGAGGCAGAGTCCCAAATTATATCTTGATTCGAGGAAATGATTGTCCACTAGCAGAAGGGAAATTTCTCAGATGGTAAAAAAGGGTGCAGTGATAAGATAAACTTGACATTCATGTATCAACACCACTGTGTTCCACCACCAAGAGTAGAGGCCGCTCATCTTATTGAGTGGAACTTCTGCGCCAACAGAGAGGTCACTTGTACAGTCCCTTCCACAAGGTAATTATAAAGATGAAAGAGGTTGGCCACATATATTTTCCAAAGACTTGCAGTATCCAAATGTCAATCTCATCGGCAGGCATAGGTCATGTTAAAAACAAAATAACAGGACATAGTGCTCTCCATATGATAAATATTGAATTTATTGAATAAAAAACTTCACTCACAAAGACAGCACTGAATCCCAGTGCAGGAGGGTAGGACATATATTGATAAAACCAGATAAGTGGCTGTACTGACGTCACGGAGCCCCTCGCACGCATATCGTCCGTGAATAAGGACTTCCTCTTCGCTTTGTGATTCGCTGAGGAAGTCCTTATCCACGGACGATACGCATGCGAGGGGCTCTGTGACGTCAGTATAGCCATCTATTTGGTTTTGTCTATATATGTCTTACACTCCTGCACTGGGATTCAGTGCTGTCTTTGTGAGTAACATTTTTTATTCAATAAATTCAATATTTATCATATGGAGAGCACTATGTCCTGTTATTTTGTTTTTAACATGACCTATACCTGCCGATGAGATTGACATTTGGATACTGCAAGTCTTGGAAAAATATATGTGGCCAACCTCTTTCATCTTTATAATTACCTTGTGGAAGGGACTGTACAAGTGACCTCTCTGTTAGCGCAGAAGGTCCATTCAATAAGTTGAGCGGCCTCTACTCTTGGTGGTGGAACACAGTGGTGTTGATACATGAATGTCAAGTTTATCTTATCACTGCACCCTTTTTTACCATCTGAGAAATTTCCTTTCTGCTAGTGGACAATCATTTCCTCGGATCAAGATATAATTTGGGACTCTGCCTCATATGTTTCATATGTATATGTTTTATATGTATTTGTTCTTTAAAGCGCTGCACTGCTTTATCTTGAGAGTTACTATTAAGGATTTTATATTGGCCTTCAGCTTCCAGCTGCTGGGTTTTCATTTTTGGTTTTGCGCTGTCTGTTTTTCCTTTTTTGTGAATAGGCACTGATAAGATGGCACTGATGGGTGGCACTGATGGGTGGCACTGATGGATGTCACTGATGGGCACTGATAGGTGGCACTAATGGGCACTGATAGGTGGCACTGATGGGCACTGGTAGGTGGCACTGGTAGGTGGTATTGATAGGCAGCACTGGTAATGACTCACTGATTGGTGATTTATAGGTAGCACTGTGGGCACTGATAGGTGGCACTGTGGGCACTGATAGGTGGCACTGGGGGCACTGATGGATGGTACTGTGGGCACTGGTAGGTGGCGCTGGTGGGCACTAGTATGTGGCGCTGATGGGCACTGGTATGTGACGCTGGTGACATCCTCTTGATTGGGACCGATGTCCCTCTCGCAGCCGCCGGCTATCAGCGTGAGGAGGAAAAATAGCTGATTACCGTCTCTCTTTACATCACATGATCAGCTGTCATTGGCTGACAGCTGATCATGTGGTAAGGGGTCGGGATCGACCCCTTACCCTGATCTGTGATCAGGCGAGTCTCAAAGACTTGCTAATTACAGAGCCCGTGCGCCCTACAGGGGGGCGCGCAGGCCGCTCAAGCTTGGGAGGATGTCCAGGGATGCCCTCCCGGCAAATTAAGTCTTCGCTGTCTTTTTCGGCTATAGCGCAGAAGGCAAGTGGTTAAAGTAATGCTACACATACACTTTTAATGTTTCATTGTCCATTCTATTTCTGCATGTAGATGATGGCACTGAAATTATTTTAACTAAAAAAAAACAAACATCTAAGTACCTTTTTCCAAATTGATATACAGCTGGCACATGACCCATCTCTCTCCCAGCCTGTCTGAAGGGAAACACAAGCAGGAGGAGATTCTAGTCCTCTGCTGCTGGTCACATGTTCAAAGTAAATAGAAACAGCCTTTGGAATACAGAATAAAAATAAATAATTAACCACTTCCCATACGGCCAATTCTGGCATTCCTCTCCTACATGTAAAAATCATCATTTTTTTTTTCTAGAAAACTACTCAGAACCCCGAAACATTATATATGTTTTTTTTAGTAGAGCCCCTTGGGAATAAAATGGCGGTCCTTGCAATTTTTTATGTCACGCGGTATTTGCGTGTTTTCAAACACTTTTTTTTGGAATTAAAAAACAGGAATTTTTCTAACACTATTTTTTTGGAAAGAAAACACTTTCATGAATTAAAAAAAAAAAACAGTAAAGTTAGCCCAATTTTTTTATATTATGTGAAAGGTGATGCTACACCAAGTAAATAGATACCTAATATGTCACACTTTAAAATTGCGCACACTCGCGGAATGGTGCTAAACTTCAGTAATTAAAAATCTCTGTAGGTGACGCTTACATTTTTTTTTACAGGTTACATGTTTAGAGTTACAGAGGAGGTCTTGGGCTTGAATTGTTGCTCTCACTCTAACACACGCGGTGATACCTCACATTTGTGATTTGAATGCTGTGTACATATGTGGGTGCGACTTACGTATGCGTTCGCTTCTGTGCGCGAGCACACGGGGATGGGGGAGCTCAAGGTTTTTTTTTTATTCTTTATTTTACTTTTATTTTTTATTTTGACACTTTTTCTTTAAAAAAAAAAAATTTGATCACTTTTATTACTATTACAAGGCATGTAAACATACCTTGTAATAGGAATAGTGTATGACAGGTCCTCTTTATGGAGAGATGTGTGTTCAATAAGACCCCATATCTCTCCTCAAGGATGGAAAGGCTGAGATGGAAAAAGAAAACTCTCTCTGTCTTTCCAGCCACGTCCTCGGCTTTGTTTACTTCCGCCAACCCCAACGTGACGTCATACTGTCGCGCCCGTGCCTCCGAGGGTGAGAGAGATGACAGGGGACCATCTGGTCACCATAAATCTCCATGGCAAACTTTGGTGGTAACTAGGGATGAGCCAAACACCCTCCTGTTCGGTTCGCACCAGAACATGCGAACAGGAAAAAAGTTTGTTCGAACACGCGAACACTGTTAAAGTCTATGGGACACGAACATGAATAATCAAAAGTGCTAATTTTAAAGGCTTATATGCAAGTTATTGTCATAAAAAGTGTTTGGGGACCCGGGTCCTGCCCCAGGGGACATGGATCAATACAAAAAAAGTTTTAAAAATGGCCGTTTTTTCGAGAGCAGTGATTTTAATAATGCTTAAAGTCAAACAATAAAAGTGTAATATCCCTTTAAATTTCGTAGCTGGGGGGTGTCTATAGTATGCCTGTAAAGGGGCGCATGTTTCCCGTGTTTAGAACAGTCTGACAGCAAAATGACATTTCAAAGAAAAAAAGTCATTTAAAACTACTCGCGGCTATTAATGAATTGCCGGTCCGACAATACACATAAAAGTTCATTGATAAAAACTGCATGGGAATTCCCCACAGGGGAACCAAAATGAACCAAAATTTAAAAAAAAAATGATGTGGGGGTCCCCCTAAATTCTATACCAGGCCCTTCAGGTCTGGTATGGATATTAAGGGGAACCCCGGCCAAAAATTTTTAAAAAATGACGTGGGGGTCCCCCTAGATGCCTTATGTTGGACGATAAGGCCTGCCTTGCGGTCTCTGCTCTGATTCATTCCAAAGGTGTTCAATCGGGTTGAGATCAGGACACTGTGCAGGCCACTCAAGTTCCTCCGCCCCAAACTCGCCCATCCATGTCTTTATGGACCTTGCTTTGTGCACTGGTCCAAATCATTTGGTGGAGGGGGAATTATGGTGTGGGGTTGTTTTTCAGGGGTTGGGCTTGGCTCCCTAGTTCCAGTGAAGGGAATTCTTAAGGCGTCAGCATACCAAGACATTTTGGACAATTTCATGTTCCCAACTGTGTGGGAACAGTTTGGGGATGACCCCTTCCTGTTCCAACATGATTGTGCACCAGTGCACAAAGCAAGGTCCATAAAGACATGGATAAGCGAGTTTGGGGTGGAGGAACTTGACTGGCCTGCACAGAGTCCCGTCCTCAACCCGATAGAACACCTTTGGGATCAATTAGAATGAAGACTGTAAACCAGGCCTTTTCATCCAACATCAGTGCCTGACCTCACAAATGTGGTTCTGGAAGAATGGTCAAACATTCCTTTAGACACACTCCTAAACCTTGTGGACAGCCTTCCCAGAAGAGTTGAAGCTGTTATAGCTGTAAAGGATGGGCCAATTCAATATTCAACCCTACGGACTAAGACTTGGATGCCCTTAAAGTTCATGTGTGTGTGTAAAGGCAGGCGTCCCAATACTTTTAGTAATATAGTGTATATTTGAAATCAAATTGTTGTGTTTTTTTGGGCTATAACATGGTGTGGGCGGATTTCTGCTAGTCACAGGCTGCCCCAACCTGTGTCTTAGAATAGGGGGGTGATGGGGGGTGAAACCTCCATCAATCTACATGTAATATCCCACCCCCAATGTGTTTAACTGGTTATCGGGCATAGGGCAGGAGGGAGTGGGCTGTCATTTAGCACTGTGTATACGCCCACATGCGTGACTCTATAGTCACATGGGCTGCTCAGATGTGATAGGGAGGAAAATGCTAAGCATAGAAACTTACTGAAAACTGAGCACGTGCAGAGCTGACAACACTGCTCTGTAAAAGCCACAACTGAATTGGGGACATGGACAGAAGGGGGAGATAGAGAGCAACAGGACCAACCAGGTTTCTTGCAGAATACAGAAAAGGAATCCAATAGTGACTGAGTGACTATGAAAAGCATGTAATACACAATTTTTTTAGTGTTTTAATGATGTGGGTTTAGTGACACTTTAAATGTTTCAGAGCTGCATTCATGTGTTTCCTTTTTTATGCCTGCCCAGAGTTCAGTTTTACCCAGTTCTATGCAGTCACTTAATTGTTTTTATGTTGCAATTGTGTTTATTATCACTGATGGATAATAAAACTTTTTTGTGATATTTTAATAATTTGATCTTTGTGTTGCCTGTAAAATCCCGGCTTAGTTTCTTTACTTATTGTTACAAGCTGATATCTGGTCGATGCTGCTTGCAAAAGTGAACAAAGAAATAAACGAAAAATAATAATAATACAATATATAAATGGTTGCATTCATTTGTTTCTTATTATGCTTGTCTGGAGTTCAGGTTTATACTGATCACACTCACATATGTATAACATCAAAAAGAAAACAAGGTCCCTAAAATAATCACCTTTTTTTCTTAGAATAATGATGGAGTCTTCCTTACCCAGGTTTTATTCACTCTTGCAAACAAAAAAAATCATGTTATCCTTTCTTTTGAAGAAAAAAATAAGTTGCTGTTTAATTTTGAAGAGAACGGCGATAATTACTAGGGATGGGCCGAACGGACCCCTGTTCGGTTCGCACCAGAACTTCTGAACACCGCAAAAGTCCGGACCTAAATAACAAACCCCATTAAAGTCAATGGGACCCGAACATCAAAAATCAAAAGTGCCCAGTTTGAAGGCTATATGTAAGTAATTGGGCATCCAAGGATTATAGGGGTTTGGGTCCTGCCCTGGGGGACATGTATCAATAAAAAAAAAAGTTTGTGAAAATTTTCATTTTTAAATGAGCAGCGATTTTTTGATTTTTAAAGTGAAAGTCTAAAAAATGAAAAATTAATTCCAATATAGTGCCTGGGGGTCCCCTTAGTCTACCTGTAAAGTTGCAGATCTGTATCATGTCTAGAATCTGCTGCAGCAATAACTGCATTTATAAAGCCAAAAAAATACATTTTTCCTGCAAGCTGCCTTTATTTTGCTGAGCAACAGCTGGGGAGCCAGTGTGTATGATGAGGCCACAATGTAGTGCATTGGGAACAAGATTAGAGATTTTTAGATACATTTTGGTGTGACTTTGACTTTGTATAGAAGTAAAAATTGGTCTTTGGGTGTCGGTGGCGCCTTCGGTGGTGAATACCTCATTACCCTATAGAGGTAATCTTGACGAAAGAAAGAATTGGCCTTGCTGTAAAAAATTGCAATGATATGCACCTGTCAAAGTAATGAAAAATTGGTCTTTGGGTATTAATTGTGCCCATGAAACCTATACCAAAAACATTCTTCTAGATGAAATGATTGAACACCCTCAAATCTAGGCAGCCTCGAAGTCCAGCTGGGATTCCACATCCCAAAAAGTGACATCGGCATCAGGGGCTTCATAGCTGGTAATCCAGGACTGGTTTATTTTTATAAAAGTCAAACGGTCCATGGAGTCTGTGGACAGACATGTTCTATGATCGGTATTTAAACCTCCTGCAGCACTGAATGCCAGTTCTGAAAGCACACTGGATACAGGGCAGCCCAATAACTCAATAGCATACTGGGTATTGAGCAAGTTCTGGCTAGTGGTCTATTCTCATGACCCAGTATGTCAGTGGATCATCAGCTGGAAAGCTCTTCATCTCTGTTTTGACCCAGAGATAATCGTCCACCATGTGATGCAGACACTGCCGATGGGATGTGGAAGATGACAGCCCAGGGCAGTGAGGACTAAAATAATTCCAAAATGTCTCTCCAATGCTCCTCTCTTGACCAACAGAAGACTCAAAACTATGTTTTCCACAACACTGTAACCTACTGGAGTCAGTAAAAATGTTCAATAAAATTCTCTTTAACGTGTCCTCAAGAGATTTTAAAATCTTTTGTACTCTCTGTGGGGATGGGATGAGTTCTGAGACCTTCCCCTTATAACGATGGTCAAGGAGGGATGCCAACCAGTAATCATCCTTCTCCTTTATGCCATGTATTCTTGGGTCCTTTCGCAGGCTTTGAAGCATGAGGTCGCCCCAAATTTGCCGAGGCTTGAGAAGCAGACTCCTCAGGGTCACTCAGGATGACAGCATCTAGAACTTCCTCCTCCATACCACGTACTACTCCCAAGGGTTCTGGGGTTGGAAAGCCATCTCTTACAGATTGACGCATGTCTTCCTCTTCTTCAAAGCCTATGAAAGTGCCAGATCCTCCTCCTCGTCCTCCTCCCCTCTCTCCTCCAGTGTGTTCTGTGACATAGGAATGATGGTGTCTGGATAAAGTGGGCCTTGAGAGGAAAGGAAGTCCTCCTCTTCCTCCTGCTGCTTTGCCTTCAGTGCCCTGTCCATTATGCCATGCATAGTCTGCTCCAGCAGGAACAAAACAGGGATTGTGTCACTGATGCATGCACTGTCATGGGTCACCATCCTTGTGGCCTCCTCAAATGGTGACAGTACAGTGCATGCATCCTTAATGATCAGCCATAGGCGTGGCTAAAAAAAGCAGAGGCGGCCTGAGCCTGTACCGTATTCGCACAGATACTCGCTGCCGGCCCTCTGCTGAATGTATAGCCACTGCAGCATTGACAAAGCATTGACATTGGGGTTGTGCCGCCTCACCTTCAGTTTCCTATCTGGCACCCAAGACGCATCAGTGACCTCATCATCATCATCATCTCCATCTCCTCCATCTTCATCATTACCACTGGAGACAACTTGACAATACGCAGCTTGGGGAACATGAATGCCAATTTGTCTACCAGTGTTCCCCCCGACCCCTCTCTCTAGGCTCATGGTCCTGTCGTAAGAAAAACGGGAGAGGCCCAAAACTTATTCATCAAAGAGGACAGACCGGTGAAAACTTAAAATCTTTATTGATAATCCACAAATAGACCTGTAATAAATATATACGGTGTATGTATACTACACCCACCTCCAACACATATGTTAAAATTAAGACTGAAGTCTTAATGGGACACAGGTGGCCAGGGCCAGATTAAGAGCATCATGGGCCTGGTGCTGAGAATTTCGGTGGGCCTTTTTATGAAAACAAAATGAAAATGCAAACAATTTTTCGCTAAAATGAATTAAATTTACTCTCACCAGTAATACCAGCTGTGCAGCCTCTGAGCAGCAGCAATACCACCTGCTATGCGGTGTCTCACCAGCAGCAAGATAGGGAGACCACATTTCCAAACTGTCATTTAGGGACAACCCCCTCTTCCCAAAAAAAGATGAGGGTGGAGGATGTAGTCTCGGGGTTGGCAGGGAAATCGGCAGTGGAGGTGATTTGTCAGGCAAAGGGCTGGTGTTAGTACTTAAAATCAATCATCCTGACACCATGCTTGATATGGTGTCAGGATGATCAAATTCCATTATTTCAGTTACTACATTGTAATATATAGTGAAATAGTTCAACTCACCATCATGCAGAATCAGTGGGAAACTGAGCTTGTCACTTGCCACCAGATGCAGCTTGTCACTTGCCACCCATAGCCTGCCACCAGATGTAGAGTATCCACAGTTGCCTGCCGCTAGATGCAGCATGTCACTTGCCACCAGAAGCCTGCCACCAGATACAGTGTGCCACTTGCAACCAGATACAGTGTGCCACTTGCTACCCACAGCCTGCCACAGATACAGTGTGCCACTTGCTACCCACAGCCTGCCACAGATACAGTGTGCTACTTGCCACTAGCAGCCTGCCACCAGATACAGCATGCCACTTGCCACCAGCAGCCTGCCACCAGATACAATGTGCCACTTGCCACCAGATACAGTGTGCCACTTGCCACTAGCAGCCAGCCACCAGATACAGTGTGCCACTTGCCACTAGCAGCCAGCCACCAGATACAGTGTGCTACTTGCCACTAGCAGCCAGCCATCAGATACAGTGGGCCACTTGACACCAGCAGCATGCCACCAGATACAGTGGGCCACTTGCCACCAGCAGCCTGCCACCAGATACAGTGTGCCACTTGCTACCGACAGCCTGTCACCAGATACAGTGTGCCACTTGCCACCAGCAGCCTTTCACCAGATACAGTGTGCCACTTGCTACCAGCAGCCTGCCACCAGATACAGTGTGCCACTTGCCACCAGATACAGTGTGCCACTTGCCACCAGCACCCTGCCACCAGATACAGTGTGCCACTTGTCACCAGTAGCCTTCCATCAGATACAGTGTGCCACTTGCCAACCACAGCCTGCCACCAGATACAGTGTGCCACTTGCCACCAGCAGCCTGCCACCAGATAGTGTGCCACTTGCCACCAGCAGTCTGCCACCAGATACAGTGTGCCACTTGCCACCAGCAGCCTGCCACTAGATACAGTGTGCCACTTGTCACCTGCAGCCTGCCACCAGATACAGTGTGCCACCAGCAGCCTTTCACCAGATACAGTGTGCCACTTGCCACTGACAGCCTGTCACCAGATACAGCATGTCACTTGCCACCAGCAGCCTGCCACTAGCAGCGTGCCACCATATACAGTGTGCAACTTGCCTTAAGATGCAATGTGCCACTTGCCACCACCAGCCTGACCCCAGATACAGTGTGTCACTTGCCACCAGCAGCCTTTCACCAGATACAGTGTGCCACTTGCCACCAGCAGCCTTTCACCAGATACAGTGTGCCACTTGCTACCAGCAGCCTGCCACCAGATACAGTGTGCCACTTGCCACCAGATACAGTGTGCCACTTGCCACCAGCACCCTGCCACCAGATACAGTGTGCCACTTGTCACCAGCAGCCTTCCATCAGATACAGTGTGCCACTTTCCAACCACAGCCTGCCACCAGATACAGTGTGCCACTTGCCACCAGCAGCCTGCCACCAGATAGTGTGCCACTTGCCACCAGCAGTCTGCCACCAGATACAGTGTGCCACTTGCCACCAGCAGCCTGCCACTAGATACAGTGTGCCACTTGTCACCTGCAGCCTGCCACCAGATACAGTGTGCCACCAGCAGCCTTTCACCAGATACAGTGTGCCACTTGCCACTGACAGCCTGTCACCAGATACAGCATGTCACTTGCCACCAGCAGCCTGCCACTAGCAGCGTGCCACCACATACAGTGTGCAACTTGCCATCAGATGCAATGTGCCACTTGCCACCAGCAGCCTGACCCCAGATACAGCGTGTCACTTGCCACCAGCAGCCTGCCACTCCCTCCAGGACTCTTCCAGGATGGAAAGAAGGGACAGGGCCTGCATAGTCAAACAAATCCCTGGAGCCCCCACCCCTCCTCATCTGGGATGGTATGGTTGTGTGTAAATTGAATGCCAGCAGTATTGATCAGACCAAGTTCTACAGAGGGGGGTGTGTACAGCCTTTGGGCTCACACTGGTGTGCTGCAGTTTGGGAGCACACACTGCTTGTGTATCTGCAGTTTTAGCTGCAGACCTATTGTTTTATATCAGGTTGCATATTTTTGCCGCATTTTCTGACAGTGCGCCAAAGATAAAATGCAGCACGCAGGAATTTTGGTGCGCTTTCAGAAAAAACATGCAACCTAATAGAAATCAATAGGACTATGGGTAAAACGCAGGAAAAATGCGGATACACCAGCAATGGGCCAAGACACAGCAAAGCAGTGTGAACCCACCTAAAAGCACAAGGAGTCAAGTCTACATATTGGCTGCAGTTATAAGAGCCATTGCTGAAGATAAAGGTAAAAGAGGGGGAGAGAAGGGAGATAAAAGTCCAGTCACTGAGCTCACACTTGGATGGTCAGAAGCTCATCACTCAGATATCTGTTCAGTTCACCTTCTATCTGCCAGCTGCTCTGTTCATAATTTCCCAGCCCACACGGCTCCTTCACTGCACACAAAGAGAGAAGAGAGAGGGGAGGGGGAAGGCAGAGCCATTTGTGTAGGGGGGGAACTGTGCACTGTGACACTAATAACCACAGTAAGCCAACACAGATGCAGTCAGACACCCCTACATTTACACACAGCTTCTCCTGTCCCATAGAAGTTTATGGACAGGAGAAAATCGGCCTTTTACTGCTGACTGGGAGGGCCGATTTTAAGGCAGGGGCCTGGAGCTGCAGCTCCATCAGCCCCTATGTTAATCCGGCCCTGCAGGTGGCCACCACACCCGATACAAACACCTCATGCACACCTCACACACAAACACTTGAATAACCTTGAACCAGATCTGGAACTAATTCATATGGTAGTCAATCGTTACTAATTCACAAAGTGAAATATGAAATGAAAGGTTCCATAATAAGACTGGGTTGAGCGCTCAACTAAATACTCCAATGTGGATATAAAGTGCTTGTGCTTCTTGAGGTATGGAGAAATTTCCATCGAATGTCAGGAAAGAAAATGATACAATAGTTCTTAACCAACGGGATATATATCAGAGGACAGATGTAAGAGGGGATCAGTGGTCATGGACTAATAAGCATAAAGGTGACACCAAACAAGGGAAACTAACAGAAAATGCTATGAGTGAAGCTCCCCTTCTGATGCATGGGGTAGGATACAGCTCATCGCTTGACGTCTTGTGTATGGAGTCATTTCCCTATTTGAATCAAGTCCATGTAACTAGAGCCCCACCGTCTCAGTGACAAGACTGGAGTCCAGATCGTGAATGTTGGCTCAAGTTAGTTCTCACCAGTGTATGGCAGTTTGTAATATAATCCAAGGTTCAATGACTTCCAGTATCCCGCGGCTGTATGATGAACCATGGACCAAGATAGCTGTACAGCTGGTTCACGCCAACTAGCGAGGTGGTGGCTAGCAGCGGCTTGTGGTGAATAGAGTTGGATCATTGTGTGTGATGAAAATCATTGTGCCCCCACCATGAACAACGTGATGATGCTCATGTTCCTGTCGTCCTCAACCTCAGAACCAACATCTCAATCCAGTAATCATCAAGTAGCAAATGGCTGATGCTGATGGCTGATGCTGTGGTCAAATAACTCAGCTGACTCCTCAATGGCTGATGTTAGGGCTATGGCAGGAATAGATGTGGACAATGAGGCAGGTTTATCCACTCTGGTAACTGCAGGGGACTGCACACTAATTTCTGCTTGCATGACAGAGGATTAGGAGGATGAGGAAGGTTTCGTAAGCCAGTCCACCACCTCCTTTGCATGCTGTGGCTGGATAGCATGGCCAAACTCACTAAATAGTAGAAATGGTGCCCTGCCTGAGGACTGACCACCACATCCACCTTTGGCTGTGGACACATTTGTTGCTGGCCCTCTTACAGTGCCAAGGGAACGTCTGCCTCTCCTTGTTGTCCTCCCAGACATTATTGGGAGGGAGGGGGCGGTGCTTATAAGCAAATGTAAAGAAGAAGTTGAAATCTGTACGTAGATGCACTTTAATCAATGTAAAGAGGTGTTTGGTGCACTTTAATTTGAGTACTCACAATACACAGACACACTCCACTAATACACTATAATATACTGCAATATAATGTGCCAAACGTACAGTGACACACAGAACTATAAGTGACACACAGAACTATACACAAAAGTAAATGGCATTAAACTGGCAGTAACACACAAAACATTATGGCATTAAACTGGCAGTAACACACACAGAACTGTATGGCGTTAAACTGTCAGTAACGCACACAGGACTATATAGCGTTAAACTGGCAGTAACGCACACAGAAGTAAAAAATGTTAAACTGGCAGCAACGCACAAAACTATATGGCATTAAACTGGCAGTAACGCACACAGAACTATATGGCATTAAACTGGCAGTAACGCACACAGAACTATATGGCGTTAAACTGGCAGTAACGCACACATAAACTATATGGGGTTAAACTGGACTCTGGGGGCTGGAGGTTTTTATTTTCTGTGCTATAAACAAAAAAAGAGCAATAATTTTGAAAAAAACCTATGTTTTTTACTTTATTCTATAACACATATCCAATAAAAAATGTAAAAAATCGAATTTCGTCATCAATTTAGGTCAATATTTATTCTGCTACATGTTTTTGGTAAAAAAAAAAATAAAAAAATCACAATAAGCGTATATTGATTGGTTTACGCAAAGGTAATAGCGTCTAAAAACTATGAGATAGATTTATAGACTTTTTATTTTTTTTTTTTTTTTTTTTTTTTTTTTTTTTTTTTTTTGTTTTAAAAGTAAAGTTTATTGAAGTCTTGAAAAAATACATCAATCAAGATAGATGAAAAGGAGCCCAACGCTCGTCAGTTACAGAATATGAAAACGGTACATCTGTTATATATGATGTCAACAGTAAGTTTTGCATAATCAACAACTTGTACCCTAAACACATGTATTGTTTTGAGCTCTGGGGGTCTCGGTACCAGAGCCCCTTCTGGGGACTAACTGCTCCGGTGAACCGGGAAACCCCGAGCCCATTTCACCATCTATGTGTAGAAAAATGTCCAGGGTATCAAAACAGCTTTAGTGACTGAAGAAGAGATAATAAAAGAAAAAAAAAAGAAAATAAATAAATAAATAATAGACCAGAAAAAAACTGAAGTGAGCATGTATCTATAATGCTACCGATTGTTATGCTAATAACGTAGTCAAACATACATTGCTTTGAACAATAAATCCTGTCGGTCAGTCAAACTCACAGAGTGAGTTAAACTCTGGTAGATCGGTCCGGACCGGAATATGTTATGGTTGAGGAATAAGGTATAAATAATATTAAGAGTCCGCCTTGGGCGTTTTCTTGAGGTCAATAACACATATAATACACTTTACCGAGAGCTTGATGTACCAGAATAATCATAGTGAGAGAGAAAGTAGGGGAGTGGGATAGAGAGAGAAAGAAGCTAGAGGAGACAGAGGGGATAGGGGGGGATGCTAAGAGTAGCTGATCATCAGGAGTGAAGAGAAGGAGGTGCACAGGAGACCTCTCAAGAGAGGGTTTAAAAATCCACAAGCTGTAAATCACGCTTAGAGCTGTTGTTCACACATACAGAGGATACCCTACTAGAGTTGCCCAGGGTTCCCAGATAATTTTGAATTTGTCAAGGGTATCTAGAATTGTGTTGGATATTTTTTCTTGCAGCATGATCCAAGTGATTTTTTGTTTGGCAAGTCGAAAAGATACTTTCGGTGATTTCCAGGATCGAGTTATGGTCATTTTAGCCCCTACTAGAATAAAATGGATCAGCTTTTGGGTGTATTTGGAGATTTTAGGGATGGGCCCATTAAGCAATGCAATAGTTGGATTCAGGGTACAACCGCATGTTCTGCGGATAAGGGAGAATATCTTGTTCCAAAACATCCTGATTTTAGGGCATTCCCATAGTATGTGTAAAATAGTTCCCACATGACCGCAGCCTCTAAAGCAGAGAGGCGACACTTGTGGAAAGAGTTTAGCTAGACGAGACGGTACCAAGTACCAGCGTGTAAGAATTTTCAACCCTGCTTCATTTATGGAAGTGTTAACCATACCTTTGAATGAGCGGGCAAAATAATTATGCCACTTATCCAGGTCCCAACTGAAATCAAGATCTCTCTCCCAGCTTATCATATACGCTGCCTTCTCTGTAGGTTCCGCCAGGGAAGAATAGATGAGGGAGATACCTCCCCTTGTGTCTGAGGCCGAAGCACACCATTGTTCATAGGGCGTTACTAAAAGATGATTCTCATTGCTCTTCCAAATTTGATTTAAGAAATGTGACAGTTGGAGGAATCTGAATTTTTCGGCCAAGGGCATTTCTAGTTTGGAAATGCAGTATGCTAGGGTCAGGGGACCATTGGAATTGAAGAATTGCCCAATTCTATAAAGGCCTTTGTCCAGCCACCATTTAAAGGCTCGGATATCTAGTCCGGGTGGGAAGTTCTGATTCCTAAAGATATGTGCCAGGGGATGCCAAGTAGAGATAATGGGTTTGAGCTTATGAAGGGAATCGCAGAGTTTCATTGAGTGGGATAATGTAGGAGCTAATATAGAGGGACGTTTTTTGGGGATATTCCAAAGCAGGAAATCTAAAGTGAATCCAGGGACCGCCTCTCGTTCCATGTATACCCAGTCTGGTTTGGGTCCTTTCATATAAATAGTTGAAAATTGGCTCAGTTGTGCTGCCTGGTAGTACCACCAAAGATTAGGAACCCCTAAACCTCCCTTTTTTCTGGGTCTAAAAAGTACCTCTTTAGAGAACCTGTGGCCTTTTTTATCCCATATAAAGCGTATTATTGCGGATTGTAGTCTTAGAACGTGCGATTTGGGTATTGGGATGGGTAGTGAACGGAAGAGATATAATAACCGAGGTAGAAGTGTCATTTTGACCGCGTTTACTTTACCTAACCACGAAAGCTTGTATAGCGACCATTGGGTCAGGTCATCTGTGAGTTTTTTGAACATGGGGGGAAAATTGTGTTTATAAAGTGTATCAATGCCAGACGTAAGGTTAATGCCGAGATAAGGGATGGATGTGGAGTTCCATGCGAATGGGAATTTACTTTTTAGGGTGTCAGCTATGTCTTGAGGAATTGAAACATTAAGAGCGACTGATTTGGAGACATTAACCTTAAGTCCGGAAGCTGCTTCGAAATCTTGTAAAAGTTGCAGAATATTAGGGATGGAGATTGAGGGAGATGTGACGAACAAGAGGACATCATCCGCGAATAAAGCGCATTTGTGAATATTATGCCCACAACGAACTCCATGGATGTCATGGTGTTGTCTAATCGCGATGGCTAAAGATTCGATAGCCATCGCGAAAAGAAGAGGGGAGAGGGGGCACCCCTGCCTCGTCCCCTTCTGTATAGAGAAATTATCTGATAGGTGTCCTTGTAATCTCACCTGTGCCTTGGGTTGGAAGTAAAGGGTTCTCAAAATATTAATAAAATTTGGGCCGAAACCCCATTTGCTTAATATGGTGAAGAGATAGGGCCAAGCCACTGTGTCAAATGCTTTTTGTAGATCTATGGAAAGGAGGAGGCCTCCCTGGGGAGGTCCCCCGTCCCACCCCGATCTCATTAGGGAGACTGCATTTATTGCTCTACGTATCTGGTCCGGTCCCTGTCTCCCCGGTATGAACCCCACCTGATCCTTATGTATGTAGGTGCCTATGAAAGAGGCAAGTCTATTGGATAATATCTTTGTCATAAGTTTTAGATCATTATTTATTAATGAAATAGGTCTGTAGTTACTAACTTCGCTGGGATCTTTACCTGGTTTAGGTATGACCGAGATAAAGGCCAAGTTGGCATTAGGGTCTAGCGGAGAGGCTTTTGTTAAGGAGTTGAAGAGGCGGACCAGGTACGGAGAGAGAGCATCTATAAAAGTTTTATAATAGTGGTTTGAAAAACCGTCAGGGCCTGGGGCAGAGTCTTTTCTAGTCTCTTTAATGACTGCTCGGATTTCTGATTCTTGGAATGGAGATTCCAATATAGAGCGGTGAGATTCAGAAATTGTAGGAAGTGGGATTTGATCTAGAAAGGCATCCAATTTTTGTTGAGAAATTGGGCAATCATTGGAGTATAGGTTAGCATAAAAGGATTGGAATGATTTGAGGATTTTACTTGGATTTTGGGTGTGCGACCCGGATTGTGTTTTTATTTTGGGTAGGGCAAATGTCCTGTGTTTCGGGGTAAGTTTGGCTGCTAGTTGGGGACCAAATTTGTTCGCTCGCAAATAGAAATTGCCGCTGAGCCAATGAAGATGCTTTTCTGCGTTAGAGGTAAGGGCTGAGTTGAGAGATAGTCTAATAGCATCAAGTTTAGAGAGATTTTTTGAATTGGGGTTCTGTTTGTGGGATCTACTAAGATTCTTGAATTCTTTCTCTAACTTTATGATGTCTATCTGCCTTTCTCGCTTTAATTTGGCCGATAATTGAATCAATTTCCCCCTAATTACCGCTTTGTGAGCGTTCCAAAGAGTAGTAGGGGAGATGTCCTCAGTGTCATTCAATAGGAAATACTCTTTAATGTCTTTTTCTATTAGAATACAGTGGACGGGGTTAGATAAGATCTTCTCGTTAAGGCGCCATGTGCGAGGGCCAGATGGGGACAATGAGTTGGATATTCCTAAGAGTACCAGGGAGTGGTCAGACCACGGAACATCGTGGATAGAGGCATGGTTAGCTAAGTGTATATCAGGGTTTGACAAGAAAATGTGGTCAATTCTAGCATATGTCTTGTGTGGAGCTGAGTAGTGTGTATAATCCCTTAAAGATGGGTTTAGTTCCCTCCATGAATCAATTAAGCCTACCGAGTGAAAAAGTCTGGCTATCTGGAGGCTCTGTTTGGGGGGTTGTTTGAGCCGAGGGATCCCTTGAGCTGCTTTATTTAGGACCTGGTCAAACGTAATGTTGGAGTCCCCTCCCATAATCACTCTACCCTCAAAGTGGGAAGAGAGATTAGCCAATAAGGAGGAAAAAAATTTGGCTTGGCCTTTGTTGGGGGCATAATATGAGATGATAGTGTAGAGGTTACCTTCAATCGAACCTTTGACCAGTATATATCTCCCGTCAGTATCTTTAACTGTTAAAGTGTGGGAAAAAGGGGTCTGTTTGGAGATTAGTATGGCCACTCCTCTTTTTTTCTCGCTAGCGTTTGCAAGGAAAAAAGTGGGGTATTTGTTGTGTAGAAAAGAAGGCGAATAGTTCGCGGGAAAGTGAGTCTCCTGTAGGAGCACGACATCTGCTCCCCTGGAATGGTAGCTTTGGAAAGCTTTGCGTCTCTTGACAGGCGAATTGAGCCCTTGGGTATTATGAGAAATCACCTTAAGTGCCCTCTGTAAAGGAGGTGGGTCAGCCATAGTCACAATGGGAGTGATCCTGGTATGTTAGGTGCACACCTACCCGGTTCTCCAGAGATGCATCGCTAAGTCTGGGAGAGAGATCCCGTTGTTGCTGCGGAGTGGGCTGGATAAAGCTGGTCTCCTGTGCATCTTCCTGAAAAAGAGAGGAGGTTAAGGAAGAGAAAAGGGGAAAGAGGAGAGTGTAGAGAGAATGAAGGAAAAAAGGGAGAATCATTAAATAAGATATACTAATAGCGTCAAAAATGTCTAGGCTTATGAGCCCAGAAAAATAGGGAACTGGACTAAAAAGTTCAGTTCAAGTCTGAGACCCTAAAACAGTGGGATCTCAGAAAAACAAGAACAACCTCAGCCGAGGTTGTTAGTCTGACGTGACCAGTGGGAGAATTCCCCCTGGTTACGACAGAAGGAGTGGCGATGCTAGTCCAGCCGAGCCGCCGGATCCCCATCTATTGGGGAAATATGGAACCTTAAGAACCTGAAATTCAAAAACTTTTTAACTATATTCTCATATAAAAGAAAGAAAACCAAAATGAGGAGTTATGCCCAGCCTCCAAGAGGTACCTGGGTAAATCACTACCTGAAAAAATAACAAAACAATTCCTACCATAGGAGATATCTTTCCAGTAATCAGGAAGGGGGAGGGAAGGTGGGAGAGGAAGGAGGGAGGGGAATAAAACATCCCGGTATCATCTTCCCCCCCCTGTATATTGAGAAATTAAGTGAAAAAAGGTCAGGTAAGTGCGACCATTATCCCTGATGGGAAGATATGGTCGGAAGGGGTGCATCCAATGTACACCCGTTCCCCTCGTACAGAGGGAATAACTTGGAGGAGAAAAGGAAGTCACACAGTCCTTTTAAGGCCATAGCAAGAGGAGTTCATCTTGGAGGGAAGGCATCACGGTGGCGCTTTGGTTGTTGTTTGTTCCAGAGAGGAGTGATGGGGCTGCCAGAGGGGGGTCTCTTCGAGGAACTTGGCTTGGATGGGAGATCCTGGGGGGAAGCTTCTTGGGAGATGAGACCAAGTCGCAGGAGTAGGTGTTCACCTTCTTGAAATGAGGAGAATCCGTACGATCGTTCCTTATATTGAAATTGGAGACGGAAAGGGAAGGTCCATCGATATTTAATTGATTTCTGTGAGAGGATTTCAAGGAGAGGTTTCAAGGCTCTCCTTTTTAAAATTGTAGTTTTGGAGATGTCAGCAAAGACTTGGATTTTGTTACCTTGGAAGGATAGGGTGTCCAAATTCCGAGATCTTTTCATAACTTCTTCTTTGGTTTCGTAATAGTGGGGCTTAACCACTATATCCCTTGGGAGCCCATCTTGTCTGGGAGGCTGCAGCGCTCTGTGGGCCCTGTCAATCTCTATTTTGTGGTCGGAGATATCTGGGATAAGTTCTTTCAAGAAGAGCTTCACAGTGTCATGAATGTTAGTAACAGCTTCAGGGATACCGCGAATGCGGAAATTACCTCTCCGATTGCGATTTTCCAAATCATCGAGTTTCCCTAGTGCTGAATCGAGTTGTTCCTGCAGCAATTGAATACAGTCAGTGTTCTGGTTGGTGCGTGCAACTGTATGATCCACAGCTTGTTCAATTAAATCGATGCGGGCCCCCAAGCTCTGTAAGTCGGCCTTAATAGACGTGGTAATCTGCGCTGCATTTTGGGCCAGGCCTGTGGCCAGCATATCTGAAAAACAATTCAGAAGTTGTGCCATGTCTGATTGGTGGGGAGAGTTCAGGTTTGCGGCCTGTGGTATGGCAGGGGATGGATGAGCAGGAGGTCCCAGTGTGGTAGTGGTGAGCTGTTCCTCCTCAGGGAAGTCTGCCATGAGGTCTCCGTCTCCTATGTCATCATGTGGAGGAGCCGCGGCCGCCATCTTAGGAGCGGTGGGGTCAGGCAGGCCGAAGGTAAGTTTCCTGCTAACCGCAGAGCGATGCGAGCGGTTAGGCATATGAATGTGTGCCCACTGACCTCCTCTACCCGTGGGTGTATGATGGGGAAGGTTCCGCTAGAGAGATCAGCGTCTGGGGACCGCGGAAGGCTCGGCTGCGACGGAGCTCCCGTTCAGAGCGTCTTCCCGGAAGTCCCGCGCATGCGCACTCGACTTTTTATTTTTTTTACTAGTAATGGTGGTGATCAGTGATTTATAGTGGGGCTGCCACATTGCGGCAGACAAATCTGACACAAAATGACACTTTTTGGGGACCAGTGACACCAACACAGTGATCAGTGCTAAAAAAAAATGCAATTTCACTGTACTAACGAAACTGGTAGGGAAGGGGTCAGCATCTGTGGCGATCAAAGGGTTAAATGTGTTCCCTGGGATGTGTTAAATGTGTTCCCTGGGAGTGCTTTGTAACTGTGTGGGGGATGGTCTAACTGAAGAAAGACAAATATCCGTTTTCCTGCTTAGAAGAAACACAAGATATCTATCTTTCTTACTAGCAGACCGCCTTTCTCTGAACAATCAATGGGTTTCTGGGGGACATTGGGTCCGCCGGACCCACTGATTGGCTCCCGCTGTGTCCAATCACAACAGGAGTGGGGCTCCAGTGGCGTGCGCCCCAGAGCTGGAGAAAGAAATCACATACAGGTACGTGATTTTACGCTTAAGGGCTGCAGTATATGTACGTGGGGTGGTCCTTAAGTGGATAACCACTTCAGTACTGGGCACATTTATCTCCTTCCTGCCCAGGCCAATTTTCAATTTTCAGCACTGTCACACTTTGAATGAAAATTGCGCAGTCATGCAACACTGTACCCAAACTTAATTTTTTTATCATTTTATTTACACAACTAGAGCTTTCTTTTGGTGGTATTTAATCACCACTGGGTTTTTTTTATTTTTTGCTAAATAAATGAAAAAAGACCACAAATTTTGAAAATTAAAAAAAACAAGTTTTTCTTAGTTTCTGTTATAAACTTTTGCAAATAAATAATTGTTCTTCATAAATTTAGACCAAAATGTATTCTGCTCCATTTATTTTGTGAAAATAACCCAAATTAGTGTATCCACATAGAACAAAACACAGGCACTTTTAAGGTGCCAGACAAATGCAATATACTACATCATGCTTTAAAATCCATATCACATTTTATTAAGTACTTAAATGTCCTTTTATTATAAAAGGCCTGAATATAGATCACATGTGATCCAGGTATACATTACAGTGATTTTTGCTCAACATATTTCACCAAGAGGTGGCTTCTTCAGGAGACTTTGAAATTACTGTACAAGGTATTCACTGTGAACAGAGAAAGTATACATTTAGAGGCAATATCATATGGGGCCAAATAGCTGTATTATCTATATTCATACATAATCAGTTCATATACATCAAATCAGTGTATATTATTTAGTTTTAAAAAAGTTATACAGTCCACAAACAATGTTATATATCTAAAAAATGGATCAATTCTGATGTACTGACGGCCCCTTTTTAGAATGTAGACAGTCCAAGGTATTTAGTAAGAGGCATGGCGAGTTTTTTAAAGTTGTAATTTTTTGTCCAAATTTTTTGGAAAATTAGGAAATTATTATTGTTTTTTACATACTGTCATCAGTGCAGTACACCGTCATTATATAACTGGTGTGGCAGTGATCATGGATACTGACTTGTGACAGTATGGAAAAAAAAAATACAATAACTTTTTTCAGATGTTTTTATTTTTGTATTTTTTATTATATATATTTATATATTTTTTTTTACGATTTCTTTTTTGTTTAGCACACTTTGACCAGAGCAATATAATGTTACTGTAGTAACATTGTACTACTCTGGAGAAGCGATCTGTATTTTTTTATTTTTTATTTTTTTTACATATTATGCTTGCTTATAACAATGATTTTCATTGCTATAGCAATCATTTTACAGAATGAAATTGATTTATTCAGTTTATTTTGTTGTAATTAGCTATGTTGTAATTAGCTATGTTGTAATTAGCTATGATTGGCCACAGCTGAACACATGGCACAGATGGGTTGTGATTGGCCCAATCTGTACCATGTGATCATTGTGACCAATCACAGCTCGCAACACAATTGTACACAATGGATGGCTTAAAAGGAGACCATCCATTGTTTACAACTGTCATGTGACCTGCTGTGACTGGTTACAGTGGTCACATGGTACCGGCAGCGGGCCAGTACAGTGATCAGTCATTGGATGTGTCTTTCATTAATTTTTTTCACATTAGAGGAAGGAACGCAGGCGGCTGATGCAATTGTTTTGGAATAAACAAACAATTGAATGCAAGATTTTCGAGTGTGATGCATGTATCTTTTTCTAACAAGTTTGAGTTGATTTCCAATATTTCTACAGTAAAACCTTGGATTGCGAGTAACTTGGCCTGCGAGTGTTTTACAAGATTTTTAAATAAATGTTAACTTGATAAACGAGCGAGGTCTTGCAATACGAGTAGCGTCACGTCACAACTGAGTATAAAATAGAAGAGAGGTGCCTCTAAGTGTAGCAATATGGTTGCATTTAATTCGGCTACAACATTTAGGCTCTCACTGCCGCGACTTGGGATCTGATATGTGAGAGTCACCTGACATGTGAAATCCCATGTTAGTCAATGAGAGGCATCTGTTTTAGCACTACTGAAGTTGCTCCGACTTTAGAAAAGGTTTCTGTTCAACTTCGAGACAACTTTTGCCCCTAGACTTTAATGGAAGTTGCCTCCAAGTTGGATCCTCATCTTAATTGATGTGATTTGGATCGGACATTACAGGAAGATTACCCAGGGGTCCCCTGCAGTTGCTTCGAAGTTGACTTGAAGTCACATTGCTATAATCTTTTTATATGAACTATAGACTAAAGGACTTATGGATAAATGGTTGTGGAATGAATCCTCTGAGTTTCCATTATTTCTTATGGGGAAATTCGCTTTGATATACGAGTGCTTTGGATTACAAGCAAGTTTCCGGAACAAATAATTCTCGTAATCCAAGGCTTTACTGTACTTCACATTGAATTACGTTTGATTATTTGTGCTTTCAATGACATGCTGACACTGGCATTTTGTATCCGTGAAAATTACAGATATCAATCGGTTCTCATTGTGCCAAATTCCCAAGAAACCTTTTAGGTCTCCTTCTCCAACCTGTTTCTACTGCTAATTGTATGTAGCCTTTTGCATATACACTTTCCATTCCTTTCGGTGGCATTGACTCATTTTCTGTCATTCTGCGCTTATACACATAGGAATCATTCTAACTCCTTCATTATAGAACATGATATTGATGCGGGAAAAAAATTCACTAATTAGGAAAAAAAAGTCAAATTCATCTTGTCACATCTTACTTGGAGACGTCATATCAGCCTCTATAAATAACGAGTGATTCAAACCTTGTATCATGTCCAAGAAAAGGGGAAAAAAAATGAACAAGTTATTCAAGACTTGTATGGTGTCCAAAAAAATAATACATTTTTTTTTTTAGTTTTAAATGACCTTGAAATTGGTATTGTATACTCTGGCAACTTCCACAAAGCTTTCATGGAAGAGCTGATTGTCTGCAGCCAGCTGGAGTAACTTTAGTAAAGTGATTTACTTGATTGACACTCTGAGTTTTAACCTTGGTTCACATCAGTGCGGGTAACCACTTCAGCCCCGGAAGGATTTGCCCCCTTAAGCCCACATATTAGATTTTCTGCAGATTTTTGTGTTCAGATTTACCAAAACCATATAATATGAGGTCAAACCTTAAGAGTATCAATTTGTATGCAATCAGGCAGGCCCTTGAACTACATGGTAAATCTGAAGACAACAATCTGCAGAAAATCTAATAGTGTGTATGGGGTCTTAATAACCAGGTCATTTTTTGCGATACGGCACTGCGTCGCTTTAACTGACAATTGCGCGGTCGTGCGACGTTGCACCCAAACAAAATGTATGTCCTTTTTTCCCCACAAATAGAGCTTTCTTTTGGTGGTATTTGATCACCTCTGCGTTTTTTATTTTTTGTTTCTTCATCACTTTAGGCCAATATGTATTCTTCCCGTTTATTTTTCGTAAAAAAAATTGCAATAAGCGTATAGTGATTGGTTTGCGCAAATGTTATAATGTCTACAAAATAGGGCATATATTTATGGCATTTTTATTATTATTTATTTATTTATTTTTTTACTGGTAATGGTGGTGATCTCCGATTTTTAGCGGGACTGCGACACTGCGGCGGACAGATCAGACACTTTTGACACTTTTTTGGGACCATTGACATTTATACAGCGATCAGTGCTATAAATAACCACTGATTACTGTATAAATGTCACTGGCAGGGAAGGGGTTAACAATAGGGGGCGATCAAGGGGCTACGTGTTCCCTAGGGAGGTGTTTCTAACTGTGAGGGGATTGTACTGACAGGGAGTAGAGATTGCTGTTCCTGATCACTAGGAACAGCAGACCTCTCTCTACTTCCCGTACAGAATGGCGATCTGCCTGTTTACATTGACAGATCCCCGTTCTGTCTCTCTCAGGAGCAATCACAGCTCACTGGTGGACATCGTGGCCAATGCTACGCGCATCGGCTCCGGCGTCACGCCCCCTATACCTCTTAAAGCGGCCAATGTACACCTACGGCAGTTTGCGCAGCCGTGCAGACCTGCCGCCGTATAACAACGGCGGCTGGTCGGCAAGAGGTTAAAGTCACGCTACTTCAGCGCGCCTTCAAAGCAGACTATCAGTGCGATTTCATGTGCGGCTTGCTGATATCTGTGCAACTTTATTTAACAGATGTCAATGCAAGTCGCACTGAAATCATACCAAAATAGTGCAGGAACCTTTTTCTAAGTCACTGCAACAAATGGGGCACGACTTGTCTTTCGACTTTGAACCGTCAAGTCACATGACAAGTTGCGCTGGTGTAAACCTGGGCTTAAAATTGAAACCCCAAATCAATGATTCAGTGTGTTTGGCATAGTATCTCACTGTATACTATTTTCTTATGCAAAAAAGTTTTTTTACTTGTACTTTCTCTTGAAAGATGACAACGTGTAGCCACTCTATCAGCAGCAGCGTTGTTAGCCTGCTGTGTGCACCTATTCCATTGACCATTGGGAAGCCTATCTGGTCTATTGGACTGGCAGCCCCAAGAGAAACTGGAGGAACTCATATGGCAGGCTAACAAATCTAAGCCAAGGGTATTGATTTACTAAAGGCAATTAGAGTGTGCAATTTGCAAGTGCAGGTGCTCCGGAGCTTAGTAAGTAAGGTAAAGCTTCACTTGACAAAGCAAACCCAATCACATGCAATGAAAATAAGAAAAAACAACATTTTTGCTTGCACACAACTGGATGATAGAAGTCAGCAGAGCTTACCTTCATTTAGGAAGCTCTGGAGCAACTGCACTTGCAATGCGCACAGTCTATTTGTCTTTAATCAACCCCATTGTCTCACAATTATCAACAGCATTGCATTGCTGCTTGCAGGATCTCCAGTTAACTTTCCAACAGATATATATACAAAAAATCATTGCTTAAACATTTGAGTCCCTAGTGCCATTTTAAAATGGTGCCAGGATAGTGGCTATTTGTCCCAGAGCTGCCCAGTGAAATTTTAAAATGGTGGCTGGACTAAGTGGTTCCCGCGCATCCTGGCCATTGTAGTGATAGAACTTTCGGCTGTGACAGCTGGGACCCAGTGCTAAGCTCAGGAGCAGGAATGATCAGCTTCTGGTTTATGATTATGGCTTATTATTTTGCTACACAGAGCTCCCTTAGAAGTGACTGTAGCAACCTAGGGTCCCTAGAGTTATACTCCTGCAGGGTAAACTGCAGGATGGTCTGGGAGTCCCTAACTTTTCTAAATATTACCAAGCAACCCAGTTAGCCCAGATTGCACTTAATCATGCAACAAGTGAAGTACCATTGTGGGTGAGACTTGAAGCTATAGATCTGAGCCGATTGTCTGTGACTAACTTGCTCTGATTATACCGTTCGGAAAGTGAACCTATAGTTAATCCTATAACTCAACATTGCCTTTCCTTGTGGGATAAATTAAAAGTTCCTTACACTACACACTACACCAATCCAGCTTTGTTTCAGTTGTGGCATTTATTAGGCTTGATGCGCCTGTTGGGCTTGACAACTGACTCTGGTCTGAAAAAATGTTCTGCTCTACAGGAACAAGCTCATCTCCCTTACAGGGATTTTTGTTTCACTATCTCCCACTTCTTCGCAGCACACTCACATACACACTCTTCCCTTACTAGTCTGACCCTATTTGCAATTCTGACTCACATGCCCTGAGTCTTTTATCAAAACCTGATCTCACCTCCACCCTTCTATCCTACCCTCTTATGCTTCAAACTGGGTCTCGTATCTCAGGGTGCAACTGGAGAGAGAGGATTGGGATGCCATTTGGGCTATGACCAAATCTTCCTCTCAGAATATGCTGGCAGTAGAAACCAACTATTAAAGTTCTCCTGCACTGGTATTTGGTCCCAGCAAGAATCCTTAAATGTTTGTGCATTGTGGGGAGACAGGCACACATGCTCACATTTGGTGTGTCCGATTGTGTGGCAGTTTAGGGTTGAGATCTTTAGGATGGCCCCAACCTGGCCCAGCATTAGCATTATTGAACCATTGTGCTCATGATCTCAACAGAGCCCATTTGAAACTCTTACTGCATATTATGATGGCTTCCAAACAAACCATAGCGAAGGCCTGGAAGACCCTGACACTTTGTACACTGGAGACCAAAACTAGAATCACCCGAAATATGATACATAGAAAAATTAAGGCCACCATACAATATATGATCCCTAAGCACCTTAAAGTTTTGCAGCCATGGGTAGACCATTTTCTTCCACTCGGTTTTGACTCTTGCCTCCTTGAGCCTTGACTCTCAAGCTTGGGCCAATGATGAAGCTTGGGACCATGGCCTGGTTTGAGCAGATGACCTCTTCTCCCTCTTCCTTTTCTATCTTCTTGACTTTCCTTCTTCTTTTTCTTTGTTTCCCTACTATGAGATTTGGGTTTTTCTTTTGTGCATATTTTATGCTTTTCATTCCTGGCTAACCCATTAGCATTATATTCCCTGATCTATGGACTTATGTTACGTATGTTTTTGGAGGCTTTGAGCCTCTATGCTTTTCACTTGAAACCAATCATTGGATCACTTCTTTTCATCGTCTTTCCAGTTTGTATGGCTTACTGTCATGACTTTTGTATAGGCGCTATGTGTATCACCCACTTTCTGCGATATAGGGCGCCCTCTGTTGAAGTCAGGATATGAGGAAATCCGTCAGGGCGTGGCTTACAAGACGCAGGAAGTGAGGTTTGTGCTCCATCGAGGTCAGACCCGGAACGAGGAAGTCATCACCGCTATCTGATTGCGGAGACCAGTTCCAGATGGCCATGGTGTAGTGCATGGTGATATTAATTTGATCTGCTATGTTTTTATTTTAATCTGGTACGTTGCTAGCAATGGGGGAGTGTTTATGTAATGGGTGCTTTTCAAGAATAAAACGGAATTACGCTATATACGCTCTTATCTCGTTTTTAAATGGTTTGGAGCCCCTTCATCTCCTTATTGCCTAGAGAAGTGCTGTATTGAGGTGGTCCAGAATATCCCTTAATTGGATGCTTTGATCCTTTAAAGCTCCAGTGAGTTTGACCCCCCAAGGGGAGTGTGTTCACATATGGTGGAGTTGGATTGATCAGTGGAAGGTGCACGCTGTGACATGCTTTATGATCTACTTGAACACCCTCTGAATCACTACTGATATTGCACTAGTCTAATGGACTTTTTATGTGTGTAGTTGGCCACACTTCTGTCTTATGCTCAACATAGCGCTGTTTCAGTATATGACTATTTATATTACCATATGTATGTCCTATATACTATCTATTTACATATATATATATATATATATATACACACAGTATTTTATGTTGGTGTGTGCATTCTTTGGTTTACCTAATAGGAACAGAAAGCTCAAAGGCAACATTACTTGCATGTTCCTTAACAGGCACATGGCAGACTAGGTCCACAAATATACTCATTGAACATCAGTGGGGAGTTAGCCATGGTCAAATGTATAAGAATGTCCATATGCACTCGCAGGCCCATAATCCAATCATACCCCGGCATTTTATCAGGCCCAGTGTGTTTTTGTTTTTTTTGTTTTTTTAGTATTCCTTGGATTATTAGGACAGGACTCTGTCTTATTAGGTAATGATAGCAGTGATGGGGTATTATAAATGGGAAATATGATATCGCTGCTATAAACTACAAATAATATATAGTGAAATACTAATGTTGACCAAGTCAATACAACAGTCATACAAAAAACAAAGTGCTGAATAAATAGTCCAAATGAATAAAAATGTGATGAAAAATGTATCTGAAATAAATATAATATTACTATAATAAAAATAGATGTAGATAATCTTCTTATGAGAGATGTACTTTAAACTTCACTGTCAAAAAAAGTGCTTCACTAACAATATGACAATCTGTGACCAGTGTACCCTCCACCAGGTACAATGGAAGCTCACCTCCTTCATAGAGCCTAATAGGGTCTCAGGACTGAGAATGGTTCTCATCAACAGATAGCTCCTTAGTAGTCTCTGGAGGTTCCCGTAAAGACCCTGCAGGGATCAAACATGCTCTGCACACCGTATGCTTCTCCTTTAATATTGCCTCCCTGATGTTCACCAGCAAATCCAAACTGACATAAAAACACAAAAGTGCTTCCAATAGTGCAGTACATGGTGTTAAAGTGGTTGTAAACCCTTATAATCCACTTTTTTACTACAGGTAAGCCTATAATGAGGCTTACCTGTAGCTACCATGGATATCTCCTAAACCTGCACGTTTTAGGAAATATCCCCTGTATCAGCATGTGCCGACGTCATCCGCACATGTGCACTGAAGCAAAGGCACGTTTGTGCCGTTGCTTCAGCTGATGTGCTGTTACCGGCGGCTCCCGAATGCATGTGCTTGAGTGACGTCATTGCGGTTCCAGCCAATCACAGCGCCGGAGCCCGCGATACCTGGAAATAACTCCAGGAGTAATGTCGCTGGCCGGAGCGGTGTACGGGGACCGCTGCGGGGGCTTCGATCTAAGGTGAGTATTTCATAATGAGCTAGTATGCCATGCATACTAACTCATTATGCCTTTGTCTTGCAGGTTTTTTTTGTTTGTTTTTTGCGTTTACAACCACTTTAAGAGGAATGAAACCTCACCACCCCAGCTTCATACATAAAAAACAGCATAATTGATCTCACGTATGTCACTGCCAGGCTCTACCTCTACGCGTTACTCTACCATCCTCGTAGCTTCATCTGGAGGGCAACCAGTAATGGGGTATGGTACCATGCTATCCATCAATGAATGCATAACCCTTGCAGCTTACATGTTACCCTTGAATCCTGCCCAATGTGTTTTTATTTTTTATTTTTTGGTATATCTTTGTTTAATGGTGACTTTCTATGTAGCTATAGCAGAAGTAGAGTATTGTACTGTGTTAGTCATCAATTAAGTTTAAGTGATACCCTTGAGTTATTAAAGATGCAAGATTTCAGGATAACCCCAATCCCTTTGTAAACTGTAAACCAATTAGGTACAGTTTTTACCATTTTACCGCTATCTGAGTTAAACGTGCTTTTTACCAATTTACATTTTTTACACATTGATTGCATGGTGTCCGGTTTATTTGCATTTTACCACCCTTGAAGATTAAATACAGTTTTCTCTTTAGTGACGCAGCCTCAAACAGCATTTACTTATCCCTTGGAAGATTTAATGCAGAACCCATACTGTCGGGGTTATGCTTTCTTTTACAAATCCGGCCATTAATATATGCATTCTGTGTATATTGAAGACTTTTCATTTGCGATTTTCTGTAGAAGTTATTGCGCACTTTATATAGTTTAAATAGAAAAACAAGTCTCCCAGATGGTAGCTATAGCAACCCGATATTAAAGACAATGAGCAGTGTATCGGTGGCACTCCAGTTTTTTTGTTTTTTTTTCATCTGTCATAAATAATGTGGAACTGACAATAAAGAATTCATGTATGTTTCTGTATCTGATTAATTAAGGAGTAAAAAGCTACAAAGATGGTGCCATGTTTAGCTGTAGACTCCATAAACAGTTCCCGTGAACCGGGAACAAAGATTGCACATCAGTATTTTTGTCTGTGTGTAATATATACAAAGAAGCCATCTGATTAAATGAATTTGCAGCAAGTGTAATTGACCCGCAGCATTTTTATAAAGTAGAGTTCGACTGTTTATTGGTTCATAGAACAAATAGCCATCTGTTTGAAGTGGCACATTTTACATAAAGAAAAAATGGCAAATAACTTATCTAAATTGTTGAGAATATTCTCTTCGCTCCATCAGATCTATCTACTAAAACTAATAAAGTTAGTAGTACTTACCTGTAGGTGCCCCCTAGCCATCAGAAGTTGATGTGGCTAGCCAGGGGCCTTAAAATGGAAGTAAACCTCAGTCCCACTCTTAGGGCATATTCACACTACCTTTGGTCTGTGAAGAGCGATCCATGTTAAGATTTGACAGGCAGTGAGGAGGGGTTGTATCGCCACCTAACCATCTACTTTAACCCCTTGAACCCTACACTACGTGCATTGCAATACGTCATCACGTCTTTCGTGGTGGGGGCACGGATGTGCTGACCTGTACAACTGACTATCTCCATCCACCTTGAGTCTTCGTTATACTCATGCTCCGAACGCCTACTAGAAGCCCGGGCAGACGTTCACTGCATAGCCTGCATGACCTATAGACGCTCGGAAAACACTGCTATATGGCGTTGGATCTAGACGAACACATCGGATGTTTGGTGAAGTGAGATCAACGTTTATTCCGTATCTAATATCTTAGCTTTGGTTTCACCTCTTAGACGAGTGGACCATACATACATGGACTTGAAATCAAAGAAGTAATGACATGAAACAAGACGTCAATACGGTGAGCCGTTTTTACCCCCATGCAGTTGAAGGGGATGTCTATTCAGTTTAAAAAACTTTTGTTTCCTTGAATACTGCCATCTCTATATGCACCAGTCCGTGACTCACAGATCCATTCCCTTAATAGTCTTTACAAGCGTTCATGCAGACTTTTTATGAAATGAATTCCATCCCTTGTCTTTTTCCTCCAACTAAGACCTATAACAATTCCAGATAATTTTTTCTCTGAATTGAATTTTTTCTAAGTATACATCAAGATTCTTTGAGACTGTAAAATTTATAGTTGGTGGTGGATGAGAGTTGTGTATGATTGTCTGTGGTGGCCACCTGTGTCCCATTAAGACAACTGTCTTAATTTTAATAATGTGTTGGAGAGTAATGCTTGCACAGCAAAATCACTTTAATGGGTCCTCGTAATTGGGTGCTACGCCTGCCAAAAGTGACAGTCATTTCTGCTGCAAATGAAAGCATCACTACCACTGGCATGTGTACACCAATGGTCACTGCCACTGTAACTAAAGGGGAAGTGGATGGAAGTTGTGGCTCAACAGTGGGGTTTCACAGCCCCCAACTGCTAATGGGAACAAGCCTTTAATTAAGTTTTAAAACTGGGCAGCACAGTAGTGGTCTGGTTCCATTAAGATGACATTTCAGGAGGGAATGTGCAGAACACAGCTCCTTCCACTAGCACTTTTGACACAAGCAGGTCCTCATACACTTCACCCTTTGGCAATGATAGGAGCCAACACAACTGATATTACAAGGCCTTTCTACTCAGTCAATAAAAAGGTGTGCTATTGTCAGGAGTATCTAGTGCTCCTGCTCCTTGTTCCAGCATCATGGTTTTGACCTGTGGCATTCTCCTTGTCTGTCTGTCTGTCCACCTGCCAAGTGATTAATGTGGCCAGTCTCTGGGTGGGGACCAAACCTGATTTAAGCCAGCCAGGCCTGCAGTTTCATGCTTGTGATAGCAATGTATAATACCTGATCAAGCTACCTGTTTGTCTGCCCTGCTCTGCTAGATTGGATTACCTCGCTGACGACCTTGGATCGGATACCAAATATCTTCTGAACTCTGCCTGCCTTTTGACTTCGGATTTTGACCCTGACTATTTTGAACCTTGCCGGTCTGCCAACTGCAAGTACCTGCTTGCTTTGCTCAGTTCACGCATGCCCTGGCGTCGTAAGCCAGGTACTATAGCATTGTGTATAAAACCTGGGGGCAACCAAGTACCAGTAGGCCTGCTTTCCTTATGGAAAAGTGGGCTATTATGGGTGAAGAACACAGAAGCCAACTATAGTGTCTAAACCACCTGCGTTAGGGGTAAGCGTGGCAGCTATCTCTTCAAATATGGCAATGCTAATACAAAGTGCTCTGGTACAATGAATGAAATCTCACAAATTCATGAAAAATTATACAAAGTGCCCATGTGCAATAAATAACACAAAAATGCATACTTAGTATCAATAACTATAAAGTGCTCATGTGCATAACAATATATAAACTAATATCAAAATATTTTAACAGTCCATCCAAAGTTCCTAGAGTGCAAGACAGACTGGTGCGGGGAAACATTAAATTAATCTATGCACCTCTTGTGTGTGACCACCAGTGCAAACCACTCACCAGAGGAAGTTAACCTCAAAGTTACAGGAGGTAAATGTAACCTCCCCATAGTAACAGTCTGGCTCTCCACTGGGTGGCTCTTAGTGACACCTTTCGTCTACAATATATCACCTCCTGAAAAATCCATGCATTACTCAGAGAAAAACAAACCAAAAATCCATGGCCTAATATCTTCCAGACTTGCTACTCTGTGGTGATAAGTCAAGTCCCTGGGACTAACTCCATGCCGCAGCTGAGGAATGAATTATAATAAAATTGGAAAAAGCTATTGGGACTTTAAAGGTGCTCAATATAGACAATAATAGGCTACGTTAATTTAAGATTCACAATTTATTAAATTACAATGTTAAAAGTAGGGATGAGCTTCGTGTTCGAGTCGAACCCATGTTCGACTCGAACATCGGCTGTTCGACCGTCCGTCGAATTGCGAACGATATGGGCCGTTCGCGCCAAATTCGTGTGGCGCGTCACGGCCCATAATTCACTGCGGCATCGCAGTGCATTGCTGGCTGATGATTGGCCAAGCATGCACTATGACCCGCATGCTTGGCCAATCACAGCGCCGTCAGTAGAGAGAGCTGTAATTGGCCAAAGCCAGGGTGGCTTTGGCCAATTATGGCTCAGGGGATTTAGTACACACCCCACACTATATAAGGCCGCCTGCACGGCGGCCCTGTGTAGTGTGTGTTCCGGTGTGCTGAGCGATAGAGAGAGAGAGAGACAGTGTCATTTGATTTGAGTTAGATAGATTAGGCAGAACAGTCAGTCAGTTAGCTGCACTTACAGTGTATTGTGTATATATATGCATCCCAGGTGTTGCATATATATATATACACTGTATTCAGTTTAGCTAGATCCGTTCCTGTTATCTTCTATCTAGACTATTTACATTCAGTGCAGTGTGTCCTGCTCACAGTGTTCAGCTAGATCCGTTCCTGCTATTTACATTTAGTACAGTGCTTCCTGCTCACAGTGTTCAGCTAGATCCGTTCCTGCTATTTACATTCAGTGCAGTGCGTGCTGCTCACAGTGTTCAGCTAGATCCGTTCCTGCTATTTACATTCAGTGCAGTGCGTCCTGCTCACAGTGTTCAGCTAGATCCGTTCCTGCTATTTACATTCAGTGCAGTGCGTCCTGCTCACAGTGTTCAGCTAGATCCGTTCCTGGTATTTACATTTAGTGCAGTGCGTCCTGCTCACAGTGTTCAGCTAGATCCGTTCCTGCTATTTACATTCAGTGCAGTGCGTCCTGCTCACAGTGTTCAGCTAGATCCGTTCCTGCTATTTACATTCAGTGCAGTGCGTGCTGCTCACAGTGTTCAGCTAGATCCGTTCCTGCTATTTACATTCAGTGCAGTGCGTCCTGCTCACAGTGTTCAGCTAGATCCGTTGCTGCTATTTACATTCAGTGCAGTGCGTCCTGCTCACAGTGTTCAGCTAGATCCGTTCCTGCTATATACATTTAGTGCAGTACGTCCTGCTCACAGTTTTCAGCTAGATCCGTTCCTGTTATCTTCCTACTGACAGGCAGGCTTGTCTGGTTACAGTATATAAAGCTACCTGAAGAAAATTACAGGTGTTCTTTTTGATCCTATTAGTACCACGGTCAGGCAGCTAGACTATTTACATTTAGTACAGTGTGTCCTGCTCACAGTGTTCAGCTAGATCCGTTCCTGTTATTTACATTCAGTGCAGTGCGTCCTGCTCACAGTGTTCAGCTAGATCCGTTCCTGCTATTTACATTCAGTGCAGTGCGTCCTGCTCACAGTGTTCAGCTAGATCCGTTCCTGCTATTTACATTCAGTGCAGTGCGTCCTGCTCACAGTGTTCAGCTAGATCCGTTCCTGCTATTTACATTCAGTGCAGTGCGTGCTGCTCACAGTGTTCAGCTAGATCCGTTCCTGCTATTTACATTCAGTGCAGTGCGTCCTGCTCACAGTGTTCAGCTAGATCCGTTCCTGCTATTTACATTCAGTGCAGTGCGTCCTGCTCACAGTGTTCAGCTAGATCCGTTGCTGCTATTTACATTCAGTGCAGTACGTCCTGCTCACAGTGTTCAGCTAGATCCGTTCCTGTTATCTTCCTACTGACAGGCAGGCTTGTCTGGTTACAGTATATAAAGCTACCTGAAGAAAATTACAGGTGTTCTTTTTGATCCTATTAGTACCACGGTCAGGCAGCTAGACTATTTACATTTAGTACAGTGTGTCCTGCTCACAGTGTTCAGCTAGATCCGTTCCTGTTATTTACATTCAGTGCAGTGCGTCCTGCTCACAGTGTTCAGCTAGATCCGTTCCTGCTATTTACATTCAGTGCAGTGCGTCCTGCTCACAGTGTTTAGCTACATCCGTTCCTGCTGTTTACATTCAGTGCAGTGCGTCCTGCTCACAGTGTTCAGCTAGATCCGTTCCTGCTATTTACATTCAGTGCAGTGCGTCCTGCTCACAGTGTTCAGCTAGATCCGTTGCTGCTATTTACATTCAGTGCAGTGCGTCCTGCTCACAGTGTTCAGCTAGATCCGTTCCTGCTATATACATTTAGTGCAGTACGTCCTGCTCACAGTGTTCAGCTAGATCCGTTCCTGTTATCTTCCTACTGACAGGCAGGCTTGTCTGGTTACAGTATATAAAGCTACCTGAAGAAAATTACAGGTGTTCTTTTTGATCCTATTAGTACCACGGTCAGGCAGCTAGACTATTTACATTTAGTACAGTGTGTCCTGCTCACAGTGTTCAGCTAGATCCGTTCCTGTTATTTACATTCAGTGCAGTGCATTCTGCTCACAGTGTTCAGCTAGATCCGTTCCTGCTATTTACATTCAGTGCAGTGCGTCCTGCTCACAGTGTTTAGCTACATCCGTTCCTGCTGTTTACATTCAGTGCAGTGCGTCCTGCTCACAGTGTTCAGCTAGATCCGTTCCTGCTATTTACATTCAGTGCAGTGCGTCCTGCTCACAGTGTTCAGCTAGATCCGTTCCTGCTATTTACATTCAGTGCAGTGCGTCCTGCTCACAGTGTTTAGCTACATCCGTTCCTGCTGTTTACATTCAGTGCAGTGCGTCCTGCTCACAGTGTTCAGCTAGATCCGTTCCTGCTATTTACATTCAGTGCAGTGCGTCCTGCTCACAGTGTTCAGCTAGATCCGTTCCTGCTATTTACATTCAGTGCAGTGCGTCCTGCTCACAGTGTTTAGCTACATCCGTTCCTGCTGTTTACATTCAGTGCAGTGCGTCCTGCTCACAGTGTTCAGCTAGATCCGTTCCTGCTATTTACATTCAGTGCAGTGCGTCCTGCTCACAGTGTTCAGCTAGATCCGTTGCTGCTATTTACATTCAGTGCAGTGCGTCCTGCTCACAGTGTTCAGCTAGATCCGTTCCTGCTATATACATTTAGTGCAGTACGTCCTGCTCACAGTGTTCAGCTAGATCCGTTCCTGTTATCTTCCTACTGACAGGCAGGCTTGTCTGGTTACAGTATATAAAGCTACCTGAAGAAAATTACAGGTGTTCTTTTTGATCCTATTAGTACCACGGTCAGGCAGCTAGACTATTTACATTTAGTACAGTGTGTCCTGCTCACAGTGTTCAGCTAGATCCGTTCCTGTTATTTACATTCAGTGCAGTGCGTCCTGCTCACAGTGTTCAGCTAGATCCGTTCCTGCTATTTACATTCAGTGCAGTGCGTCCTGCTCACAGTGTTTAGCTACATCCGTTCCTGCTGTTTACATTCAGTGCAGTGCGTCCTGCTCACAGTGTTCAGCTAGATCCGTTCCTGCTATTTACATTCAGTGCAGTGCGTCCTGCTCACAGTGTTCAGCTAGATCCGTTCCTGCTATTTACATTCAGTGCAGTGCGTCCTGCTCACAGTGTTTAGCTACATCCGTTCCTGCTGTTTACATTCAGTGCAGTGCGTCCTGCTCACAGTGTTCAGCTAGATCCGTTCCTGCTATTTACATTCAGTGCAGTGCGTCCTGCTCACAGTGTTCAGCTAGATCCGTTCCTGCTATTTACATTCAGTGCAGTGCGTGCTGCTCACAGTGTTCAGCTAGATCCGTTCCTGCTATTTACATTGAGTGCAGTGCGTCCTGCTCACAGTGTTCAGCTAGATCCGTTCCTGCTATTTACATTCAGTGCAGTGCGTCCTGCTCACAGTGTTTAGCTACATCCGTTCCTGCTGTTTACATTCAGTGCAGTGCGTCCTGCTCACAGTGTTCAGCTAGATCCGTTCCTGCTATTTACATTCAGTGCAGTGCGTCCTGCTCACAGTGTTCAGCTAGATCCGTTCCTGCTATATACATTTAGTGCAGTACGTCCTGCTCACAGTGTTCAGCTAGATCCGTTCCTGTTATCTTCCTACTGACAGGCAGGCTTGTCTGGTTACAGTATATAAAGCTACCTGAAGAAAATTACAGGTGTTCTATCCCAGCTTAGTGCAGCTACAGGCCATTAGTATGTCTGGAAGGCCAAGAAGGAGAGGCAGACAGTCACAAGCCAATAAGAGAGGGCAAGCAGGCTCTGTGTCTAGTGCTGGTCGTGGAGACGGTGCATCCTCATCAGCACGTGGCCATGGGACACGCTTGGCCTTTTTTTCGGCAGCTGGCCGTGTTGAGCCGCAACATGCGGAAGACTTGGTCGAGTGGATGACCAAGCCGTCCTCATCCTCCTCATCCTCTCTCACCCATGCCCAGGGTGCTTTGTCTGGCAAAGCAGCGGCCTCTTCCCTCAGCTCAATGTCATCAGTGACTCCTTCCCTAGCTCCACCATGTCCTCATGAGGATTCCCTCGAACTGTTTGACCACAGTGTTGGGTACATGCTCCAGGAGGATGCCCAGCGTTTGGAAGGCTCTGATGATGATACTGAGCTCAATGAAGGCAGTAACATGAGCACGGACAGAGGGGGTGCCCAAGAAGGACAGCAATCTGGCAGTCATGCTCCCCCTGCTGCAGCATACTGCCAGGTTTGCTCCAGTGATGAGGAGGGAGGGGATGATGAGGTCACTGACTCAACGTGGGTGCCTGATAGGAGAGAGGAGGAGGAGGAGGAGGAGGAGGAGGTGGCACATCACCAACTAGGCAGGATGCCCTCCAGGGGCCAGCCTAAGGGCAGCACATTGACTGCATCACACCCCAAAGCTCCACATGTGCAGGGCGCTGCAGTCTCTGCGCGTTATTCAAAAAGTTCTTTGGTGTGGGCCTTTTTTGAGACGAGTGCATCAGATCGCACCGCTGCTATTTGCAATATATGTCTCAAGCGTATCTCGCGTGGCCAAAACATCTCCCGCTTGGGTACCACATGCTTGACCAGACATATGTTGACCTGCCATGCAGTTCGTTGGCAAGCGTATCTAAAAGACCCACACCAAAGAACAAAGACGATCTCTCCTTGCTCCTCATCAGCTGAGATTTCCAACCCCACTAGACCTTCAGTCCTCTCTGCGACCTGCAGTGAGAGGAATGAAGGTGTAGAATTAGGTGTGTCACAGCCAAGTACTTATGGGCAATCTGCTTTTGGTACACCGACGTCAGATTGTACCAGGCAAATTTCCCTGCCCCAGCTGCTGCACCGCCGAAAGAAGTTTGCTCCCAGCCATCCACATGCCCAGCGGTTGAATGCTAGCTTGGCAAAATTGCTAGCACTTCAACTGCTGCCTTTTCAGTTGGTAGACTCTGCCCCCTTCCGTGAGTTTGTGGAATGTGCGGTTCCTCAGTGGCAGGTACCCAAACGCCACTTTTTCTCACGGAAGGCGATTCCGGCTCTCTACCGGCATGTGGAAGGCAATGTCCATGCCTCGCTGGACAGGGCGGTCAGTGGTAAGGTGCATATTACCGCTGACTCATGGTCCAGCAGGCATGGACAGGGACGTTACTTAAGTTTCACGGCGCATTGGGTGACTCTGCTGGCAGCTGGGAAGGATGCAGGACAAGGTGCAGTAGTGTTGGAGGTTGTTCCGCCACCACGCCTCCAAAATGCTGATTGTGACACACCTCTCTCCTCCACCCCCTCCTCTTCTTCTTCCTCCATGGCCTCTTCCTCGGAACCAGCGGTGCTCCGTAGGCGTTCAAGGGGCTACGCAAGTACGCAGGCCAAAAGATGCCATGCGGTGCTTGAGCTGGTGTGCTTGGGGGACAGGAGCCACACTGGGGCAGAGGTTCTGTCAGCTCTGCAGGGGCAGGTTCAGAGGTGGTTGACGCCACGCCAACTTAAGGCAGGAATGGTGGTTTGCGACAATGGCACCAACCTCCTCTCTGCCCTCCGACAGGGACAACTGACCCATGTGCCCTGTTTGGCTCACGTCCTTAACTTGGTGGTGCAGCGGTTCTTGGGCAGGTACCCGGGCTTACAGGATGTCCTGAGGCAGGCCAGGAAAGTCTCTGTGCATTTCCGCCGGTCATATAATGCCAGTGCTCGGCTGACGGACCTCCAAAAGGAGTTTAACCTGCCCAAGAACCGCCTAATCTGTGACATGCCCACCAGGTGGAACTCGACGTTGGCCATGCTGCAGCGGCTGCACACGCAGCAGAGGGCCATCAATGAGTACCTGTGCGACTATGGCACCAGGACAGGGTCAGGGGACCTTGGTTTTTTTTCCCCACGCCAGTGGGCCATGATCAGGGATGCATGCACTGTCCTGTCACCATTCGAGGAGGCCACGAGGATGGTGAGCACTGACAGTGCATGCATCAGTGACACTGTCCCCCTTGTCCACCTGTTGGAGCACACGCTGCGTGGAATAATGGACAGGGCACTTGAGGCAGAACAGAGGCAGGAAGAGGAGGACTTCCTTAGCTCTCAAGGCCCCCTTTATCCAGACAGTGTTCCTGCGTGCCCGCCGATCACACAGGAAGAGGACGAGGAGGAGGAGGAGGAGGAGGAGGAAGATTGTGTCAGTATGGAGGTGGAGCCTGGCACTCAGCATCAGCAGTCTTTAAGGGATCAGTCCCAAGGAACACATGGACTTGTACGTGGCTGGGAGGAGGTGGCTGCGGACGTTGTTGTCCTTAGTGACCCAGAGGACTCCGGACCGAATGCCTCAGCAAACCTACGCTGCATGGCCTCCCTGATCCTGCAAAGCCTGCGTAAGGATCCTCGTATTCGTGGTATCAAGGAGAAGGACCAATACTGGCTGGCAACCCTCCTTGATCCACGTTACAAGGGTAAGGTTGCGGACCTTATCTTGCCATCGCAGAGGGAGCAGAGGATGAAACATCTTCGGGAGGCCTTGCAGAAAGGTCTGTGCAACGCGTTCCCAGAGACTGGGAGGTTACAAACTCCTGTTTCTGGACAACGTGTTGCTGAGGCTTCGGTCAGTCAAAGAAGGAGCGGTGGAGAAGGTGGCCGTCTGACCGATGCGTTCAGACAATTTTTTGGTCCGCAGCCCCAAGGTATGATCGGTTCCAGCAACCATCGCCAGCGTCTGTTTTACATGGTGCAGGAATACCTAGGGGCAAGATCAGACTTGGACACCTTTCCCACCGAAAATCCTCTGGGTTACTGGGTCTTGAGGATGGATCACTGGCCAGAGCTTGCACAGTATGCAATTGAGCTACTGGCCTGTCCTGCATCCAGCGTTCTTTCGGAACGCACATTCAGTGCTGCTGGAGGCGTGGTAACCGATCACAGGGTGCGTCTGTCCACCGACTCGGTCGATCGGCTGACCTTCATAAAAATGAATCAGTCTTGGATCACCACCAGCTACCAAGCACCTGATGCAGATGTAACCGAATAATTTTTTTTGAAATCTCAGATCCCTTCAAAGACTGCCTATGCTGATGCTGAGTGACTATCCCTGAGTAATTATCCTCTTCCTCCTCAATCATCACGCTGATAGCTTGTAAGAACATTTTTGGTTCTGGGCGCCACCACCAGTGCCTAAGGCACAATTTTTCAGCCCCTGTTTAACAGGGGCGTGTAATTACAATTTTTGATGTAATACTTTGCAGCAGGGCTCGTTCCTGCATTCCAACTAGAGTGTCTGTGAGGGGTTGCAGTGTTGTGGCACCAGCACCAGTGCCTAAGACCCAATTTTTCAGCCCCTGTCTAACAGGGGCGTGTAATTACAATTTTTGATGCAATACTTTGCAGCAGGGCTTGTTCCTGCGTTTCAACTAGAGTGTCTGTGAGGGGTTGCAGTGTTGTGGCACCAGCACCAGTGCCTAAGACCCAATTTTTCTGCCCCTGTCTAACAGGGGCGTGTAATTACAATTTTTGATGCAATACTTTGCAGCAGGGCTCGTTCCTGCGTTCCAACTAGAGTGTCTGTGAGGGGTTGCAGTGTTGTGGCACCAGCACCAGTGCCTAAGGCCTAATTTTTCAGCTCCTGTTCAACAGGGGCATGTAATTACAATTCTTGATCTAATATTTCACAGCAGGGCCCTGTGAGGGCTTACAGTGTTTTGGCCACAGCAACACCTAAGGCCCAAATTTCTGCTGAGTATATAGGGCAGGACCCTACTTTCAAACATCTAACTTACAAACGACTCCTACTTGCAAACGGAAGGAGACAACAGGAAGTGAGATGAAATCTACCCCTAAGGAAGGGAAATTCTCTCCTGTAAGAGTTAATATGGGAAAACAATTTTTCCTTTCCACTGATGCTTTCCAATCCTTGTTCCACAAAAAAACCCAAATTTTCAAAAAACATTTTTCATTGGGACAAAAAAGTGAGGTGAAATCTTCTGAAGAGGAGGAAAGACGCAAAACAAATGTCACAGGGGTGATAACCCTTCCCTATGTTTTCCAAAAAGCTTAGAAAAGATTTTTTGGCTGGAGCTAAACACATTAAAAATGTTCAAAATTACAAACAGATTCTACTTAACAACAAACCTACAGTCCCTGTCTTGTTTGCACCGCCTGTATACTGCTGTTCAGAGTATATAGGGACCTTTCCTTATTTTAATTTGGGTGCGGGGTTCCCCTTAATATCCATACAAGACCCAAAGGGCCTGGTAATGGACTGGGGGGTACCCATGCCGTTTGTCTCACTGATTTTCATCCATATTGCCATGACCCGACATGACATTAAACCCGCAAGCAGTTTTAAATGAGATTTTTTCCTTTAAAAATGACATTTGGTGCAGGGACTGTTCTAAACATGGGAAACACGCGTCACTTTACAGGCATACTATAGACACCCCCCAGGTACGATATTTAAAGGAATATTTCACTTTTTTTTTTTTACTTTAAGCATCATTAAAATCACTGCTCCCGAAAAAACGGCCGTTTTTAAAAGTTTTTTTTGCATTGATACATGTCCCCTGGGGTAGGACCCGGGTCCCCAAACCCTTTTTAGGACAATACCATGCAAATTAGCCTTTAAAATGAGCACTTTTGATTTCGAACGTTCGAGTCCCATAGACGTCAATGGGGTTCTAACGTTCGTGCGAACTTGCGGTCCGTTCGCGGGTTCTGGTGCGAACCGAACCGGGGGGTGTTCGGCTCATCCCTAGTTAAAAGCATTTCTTAATAAAATCATACACATTGATAACATGGTCTGGTTGTTCCTTTTTCCACAGTGGTATAAAGGTATAAACTCTCAACATGTTTCGCCCAACAGGGGCTTCTTCAGGAGAGAAGATAACCACTATCCAGCATCTCGATTGACATGGATCTGAATCATTGGATGACGTGATTGATAATGGAGTTACATTCTGTGTAATTTTTTTGTTTTGTTTTTTCTCAATTCTCAGCCTGCAGACCCCACAACCACTAAGCCAAGGTTGTGGGGAAGAGGCTCTTGCCCCCATCAACATGGGGTCAAGGTGCTTTTCCAGCCCCCCCCCAGCAAGGTACCCCCACCTATATTGAGGGCATGTGGTCTGGTATGATTCAGGAAGGGGGGATATGTCTAGCCTGCATACTTGAGTAAGGGCCTGGTATGGATTTTTTTTGAGGGGCTGGCTTTTCTTTTTCATTTTTTTGCATGGGGTTCCCTCTTATATACATATCGGTGCTAAAAGACTTGGTATGAATTTTGGACCCCGCACATTTTTTTTTACAGTATCCCAGCTGTTAGTTTACATTAAACTGTCAGGAATCCTCTGCTGACAGCTGAATGTGCCGGGTGGGGAAGAGTCACAGGTTGTTAGGTTACTGGCAGATGCTAGCTCCCTAACAACCAGGAAGAAACTGTTACATTTAGCAGTGGTAGTAAATGTTTCACTTCACACTACAGTTGGAAGTTCACTCGCCCAAATAACCATTTGTTCCGCCATTCGCAACACAAATCTCCATAGACTGTACACAGAGGTCTACCTTATATTTTTTCCCCTGCTGGTGGAATTCTCCCTATAGTGTTAGGCTATTTTCTCTATTGGTGAATGTTAACTCTCAAGGTCGAAAGTCTTTATGCAAATTTTTCTCCAGTCACATGACTGGAGAGAGGAACGAGAAACTGCCTTCAAAACGACGACTTGTGACGGACCGCCTGGCACCCCGTCAAGATACAGCTTCCTCCACATTGGAAACCAGGAACCAGGTTCCCCCTGCTGACCATTTGGATTCACCGGACGGAGAGTTCCTGTTTGTTCTCCCTCTGTGAAGAGAATTCCACATATAAGCTGATATAAAGCTTGCCTTTGGTAGACGCGCATTTCTACAGGTGGTGGATTTCTCACTGGGTGTTTATTGATGAACTTTTATTAATCACCACTGGTGCACTTATTTAGCCTCAGGGATCCAACTTTCTTGAGTCATCATTTTTAAGTCATCGTCATTTATTATCATTTTTGTGATTTCAAGTCACTATTGATTTTAATTTTTCCACGACTTGGTTGGGACTTATTATTACACTGTTTTTTATTTATAATATTGTTTGGTCACACTTATTGATTATTTTTCATTAATTTTTCAATTTGTGGTTTCATTCACATTTATGTATTTAATCTTGTAGCGCGTTTTTTTTGATTATTTTAAATTTTTCTCTTAGTTTCAAATATTGGGGAATGCTACCTTCGTCTGGTGAAAGACCTCAAAGAAACTATTGCACACATATTACAAACATTGTCAGTATTATTCTTTGTGTTTGCATGAATGATGAGAGATTTGCAAAGCAAATAAAAAAAATAGATACCTAAGTGTCTGTGGTGGATCAGGGAGAACGTCACACCTATATTTTGTTCATTTAGAGCAAGGGTCTTCAAACTATGGTCCTCCAGTTGTTCAAGAACTACAATTCCCATCATGCCTAGCCATGTCTGTGAATGTCAGAGTTTTACAATGCCTCATGGGATGTGTAGTTCTGCAACAGCTGGATGGCCGTAGTTTGAGGATCCCTGATTTAGAGCTCCTCTTTAAAATCGAACAGCACCCTAGTGTAGTGCCATCTGATGTGTGCTAGAGGTGGTTTGTGTTAAAGTGGGTGAATTTGGTTTGGCTCGGGGTTGAGCCTGAATAAGTAAATACATTTAAAAAAAAGTCACAGACTATTCTCTGACTCTGGAGTGTTTGTGAAGATTCGGTGTGCCTGGCTGTGCAGAAGTGGGAGATCCAAGTTCATTTGTGGCTCTTTAGGGGATGTGCGACACTAGTTTAAAGTGTTTCTAAAGGCTCAATGTTTTTTACCTTCATGCATTCTATACATAAAGGTAAAAAAACAGCGGCCCCTAGTATTTACCTGAGCCCACCTATCAATCCAGCAATGTCCATTAGAGCCTCGGTTCTTTGTGGACCTTACTTTCTTGATTCATGTATCACCTTTCCATAATGAACTGTTCTATAATAATTTTTTGAAACGATCCATGCCTCCTTGTTTGGTATTGGGGTATTTGTTGACCCTGTCCAGTTGAGGGTGTTGTTGCCTGTCATATTCTAGTTCAGGGGTCTCCAAACTTTATAAATAAAGGGCCAGTTTACTGTCCTTCAGACTTTAGGGGGGCTGGACTGTGGCCAGTGGGAGTAAAAAATGCTCCAGTGTATATTACAATACAATATTGGTTTTATACTGTTATCTCTTCCTTCCCTGCCCGGGACGAATCTAGTCTGATCCGGGTTTATCCAAAGTGACATTATTTTTTTTAATCTGGTGGCTAAGATTTTAGCATAGAGTTTTGTATCCACGTTTAATAAGGCAATGGGCCTAAAGCTTGAGCAATTGGTTTTGTCTTTTCCTTCTTTAGGTATTATTGTGATATATGCTAAAAGAGAATCTCTTCTTACTTCTTCCTCTTCTCCAATCTTGTTCAGGTATTCACAAAACCTTGGGATCAGCTGTTCTTGGAATTTTTTTTATAATATTTGATCGTGAACCCGTCTGGTATGGTTTTCCTGAGGGGGTTTCTTTCAGGGCCTTTTTTATTTCGTCTTGTATTATCTTTTTTTCTAGTTCTTTTAATAGTTCTGGTTGGATTTTTGGTATGTTGGCATTCTTTAAGTAAGCTTGAGTCTTCTTCCTTCTTTTTTCTCCTTGTTGTCGTGACTCCTGCTTTTGTATTGCATATAATGAACTATAATATTGTAGAAAAGCTTGTGCGATATCCGTGGTCTTGTTTTTCCTATATGTATTTGTGTATTTTTTGTAATAAAGACATGTATTTTTTTATATCTCCTTTCTGCCTCATGTTGTGCCCACAAAGTCCTTTATTTTTTGAGCAAGTTTGTTCTGCTTCAATCCTTTTTTATATTCTTGTCACAATAAAGTTCTACTGTATTTGGTAGCTTAACTGGCTCCAGTCTAAATTGGCCCTAGTATGTATATGTATGAATGTGAGTCAGGGGACCTTAGATGGTGAGCTCCTTGAGGGCAGGGACTGCTGTGAATGTACAATGTATATGTAGAGCGATTCCTAAATTGCTGGCGCTATATATATATATATATATATATATATATATATATATATATATATATATATATATATACCTGTAATAAATAAATAAATAATTTTTTTTTTTGGATACAATTACAGTCCAAAAAAAAAAATCACTACAAATTTATAAAAGATCATTTACATCCGTTCATGTCCCTTGGAGCAAAAAGTGGAAGTTTTTGATGCTTGGAACTCCTAGAAGGCCAGATTTATCATTTTCCTGCTAATTGACACCCACAAAGAGCCAAAAGTTCTGTGATGCATTGATGATTGTGAGTCTTGGATGTCTTTACTGGCAGCAGGACCCACAAACACCAGCCGCTCATAATTAGAAGCCTGTGAACTGGAGAGAGCTCTGTTTGTCATTAAGTTTTCTGCGTCTTCGTCCAAGATGCTGAATCGGAGCTCAATAATGGTCTACTAAGCATGACATTTATTTCACAGTTCAGAGTGTGCGGCACAAAGTCTTTCCAGAGATAGTTTAGCAAGTTAAAAAAAAAAATTCTGAGGAAGCTTAAAGGGAAACTGTTTTCAGGGCATGCATAATTTAATTTATTGCTGTAACATTGACTTGTAATTTTATATATATATATATATATATATATATATATATATATATATATATATATATATATATATATATATATATATATATATATATATATATATATATATATATATATATATATATATATATATATATTTTGTGACTTTCACATGCTTGCTGTTCCATATTTTGATTATTGGATTTTCATATACAGACTTGTAAATGCGAATGGGATTAGTGCTCCCTGCTCCATGACTGACAAGATAATCTTGGATTAAAGCTGTGATTAAAGTGTATCTCAACCCAAGAACAGAAAGTAATATATTGCAGCTTACCAGTCCTTGGATGTGGTGGCTGCATTAGTTTGCTTTTCTTGGGATTTTTGTTTTTCCCTTTATTTTTATCTGCTGATTCTGCCAATAACACACTTCCTGTCTGAGGGTGACAACCCATTCTCAGTCTACCGTATCTTTGGGGGAGCAGTGGCATCATCCTAGGGCAGGAGGTGTGTTAGAACTACAAAAACATCTTCTCCTCTTCTTTTTTCACCCCCATAACTGAGGTTTGCAAAGGTTCTCATTTATCTGCCTGTAGGTTGTGATTTAGCATCTTGAAAAAAAATTCCCATCCTCCTGAATAATCTGGCCATCCTATGAAATGCGTAGAGAAACACAGTAGGATTTATTTACCAGCAATAAAGCGGAGTTCCAACAATTTTTTTTTATCCTAGCATTATTACTAATGAAATTCAAAAACGAGTATACAATGATCATGATCGATTAATCAAAAATATAAATTCCTTACTGCAATACTTTATGCCTCTGTTTGTGGCCTTTGCCATCGTGATTGTGAGCATGTGAAGCCCAATCGAGATCTCTTCCTGGATTCTTTTTGGAGAGGTGCATTCTGGGTAACCAGCATGCACCTCTCGATCTCGCGCATGCGCGATTCACCGGTCCTAGCGCTGGTTGTTTCTAAAGTTGCCATAACAACGGGTGGTAAAGGAGGAAGGTCCCACCCCATTGTTATGGCAACATTACAGTACTGCCCACAGCCTCTGGGAAATGAGGACACATCATTACCCAGGAGCACAGGGGAGTGATAAAGTGACGAGGAGCTCCACGGACCAGGAAGTGGCAGATTAGGAGGACTACATAGCAACAGGGTGATTCTGGTAAGTATAAAAAAAAATTTCCTCCAAATTTTTTTTAAAGGTTTAGAGGAATCCGCTTCTGAAAAAAAAAAATTGCAGGGTGCAACTCCGCTTTAATAAAAAATTAAAGACACAAAATGGCAATTAACCTTATTGAGTTATAAGACATTGGGGTTGATTTACTAAAACTGGAGAGTGCCAAATCTGGTGCAGTTCTGCAGAGAAACCAGTCAGCTTCCAGGTTGTATTATCAAAGCTTATTTGAACAACCTGAAGTGTGGGATTAAGTATGTATACGTGATCCAGCACGCAGCTGCCACCCTGTAGTAGTAAAATTGCTATAGGGCAGCCAGCAAGTGGTTAATACATATTTTGTATTTTTTAATAAAAAATCCATAAAAATCCATCCCAAGAAACGCGTAGAGAACACACTAGGATTCTTATACAAGGGTTAATAAGATTTAAGACGGATACAAATGGCAATCAGCCTTATTGAGTTATATGGTATAAGACATTATAACATTATGTATAGGGTTTTACCTGAATAGGAGGCAACAAGAATTGGATACAAACTATCTAAATGGTATGTATTGATTTTAGATAATACATTTTTTATTTTTTTATAAATTATTATAATATATATATATATATATATATATATATATATATATATATATATATTTTTTTTTTTTTTTTTTATTAATAAAAATACTATAAAAAAGCCATCCCACAAAACACGTAGAGGAACAGACTAGGATTTCTATACCAGTGCTCATAAGATTTAAGACTGCTAATGGCAATTATCATTATTGAGTTATATGGTAGGGTTCCACCTTCATAAAGGGAAACGAGAATTGGATACAAATAAACTTGCTTTAAATGTTATGTATTCATTTTAGATTATACGTGTTTAATAAATATTTTGTATTTTATTTTATTTTTTTATAAAGATGTATATGTATTCCTTAGGTACCTCAAACATCCTTATTATCTGGTACTTTCTGTAGGTCATGGTATTGATAGCAGTAGATAGTCACATACAGGAACAGGATGGGAGGTGTGAAAGTTGTGGAAGCACCCAGTTCTAGTGAATCAAGATATGTGTGTGAGCCGCTCAAGCTGTATGGGAATGAACTTCTGTGAGTGCTGGCCGGGAAGGGACCTCGTCTATGCTCCAGGTAATGGTAGAAAGTGATTAGGTGTCCCAGAAGCCGCACATCAAGTCAAGACCTGCTGTATGATAGTGAATGGCAGTCTAAGCTTGGATCCCCACCAGGCCACGCTCCCAATGCATTTCACTCCACCCATGGCGAACCCCATGAGTAAGCTCTGGTGGGTGTAGTGGTCTACAATACAGCAGGTCTTGACTTGATGTGCCACTCCCGGGACACCTAATCAGTCTCTATCACCCTGTTCTAGTGACATAATCCTGTCCTTGGTTGTAGGGGGTCTGCATAGGTCTTAATTATTTGATTTATATGACCGAAAACCATGTCCTGTTCTTGGACAATCAACATCCACCTTGCTACATTCCATGGTGATTGGGTTAAGGTGCCTACTAGTGTGGATATAAATGTTGGGGTATATTCCTGACACTTACTGTACTAATGTCAGGATAAGCTAGGAAGCATCTCTAACATTACAGAACGGGTCCAGAACAGTGCCTTGAAAAAGTATTCATACACTTTGACATTTTCCACATTTTGTCATGTTACAACCAAAAACGTATATGTATTTTATTGGGATTTTATGTGATAGACCAACACAAAGTAGCACATAATTGTGAAGTGGAAGGAAAATGATAAATGGTTTTCAAATTTTTTTTACAAATATCTGAAAAGTGTGGCGTGCATTTGTATTCAGCCCCCCTGAGTCAATACTTTGTAGAACCACTTTTTGTTGCAATTACAGCTGCAAGTCTTTTTTGGGGATGTCTCTACCAGCTTTGCACATGTAGAGAGTAATATTTGTGCCCCATTCTTCTTTTTAAAATAGCCCAAGCTCTGTCAGATTGGATGGAGAGCATCTGTGAACAGCAATTTTCAAGTCTTGTCACAGATTCTCAATTGGATTTAGGTCTGGACTGTGACTGGACCATTCTAACACATGAATATGCTTTGATCTAAACCATTCCATTGTAGCTCTGGCTATATGTTTAGGGCTGTTGTCCTGCTGGAAGGTGAACCTCAGCCCCAGTCTCAAGTCTTTTGCAGACTCTAACAGGTTTTCTTCTAAGATTGTCCTGTATTTGGCTCCATCCATCTTCCCATCAACTCTGACCAGCTCCCCTGTCCCTGCTGAAGAAAAGCATCCCCACAGCATGATGCTGCCACCACCATGTTGCATGGTGGGGATGGCGTGTTCAGGGTGATGGGCAGTGTTAGTTTTCCAACACACATAGCATTTTGCTTTAGGCCAAAAACTAAAATTTGGATCTCATCTGACCAGAGCACCTTCTTCCACATATTTTCTGTGTCCCCCCACATGGCTTCTCACAAACTGCAAACGGGACTTCTTATGGCTTTCTTTCAACAATGGCTTTCTTCTTGCCACTCTTCCATAAAGGGCAGATTTGTGGAGAACACGACTAATAGTTGTCCTGTGGACAGATTCTCCCACCTGAGCTGTGGATCTCTGCAGCTCCTCCAGAGTTACCATGGACCTCTTGGCTGCTTCTCTGATGAATGCTCTCCTTGCCCAACCTGTCAGTTTAGGTGGATGGCCATGTCTTGGTCGGTTTGCAGTTGTGCCATACTTTTTTCATTTATCGTTTTCCTTCAACTTCACAATTATGTGCCACTTTGTGTTGGTCTATCACATAAAATCCTAATAAAATACATTTCATTTTTTTGGTTGTAACATGACAAAATGTGGACAATTTCAAGGGGTATGAATACTTTTTAAAGGCATTGCAAATGTGATTGCTAGTTATATATAACATAGGGATGATGGGTTTTATAGTCCCCAGAGGTGAACAGGGTAGGGATAATTACACTTTTTAGGATTTCAATGCAGCACAAGAAGAGGGCTCAGGAAGTCTGGAGCTCACTGGATTTCTGGTAGGGTCATCAGGTGTTTTTCTGTACTTGTAGATGCTTTCATAGAAAAAACATGAAGAAATTTGCATGTAATAGAGGAATGTACAGAATCATTCTTTTATGTTGCCTCTTTAAGTTTTTTTTTTTTTGTTCACATCTGTGTCCCACTTGGAAAATTCCATTTCTTTTACTGCCCTGCACGCCCAACAGAAAGGAAATCTATACAACATATGGGGAAATAAAGCCCTTTTGGAATTGTTACCAGGACATGCGTCCCATTGGAAGATTTTCTTTCTGTTCCTGTTATGGTGACATTTCAAAATTTTGGATTTTCCATCACTTTTAGTTCCAATTTACAATGGTCACCAGGTCAAACAGAGAGGATGAATCTCCCAAACATGGAAATACAGACAGCAATCAAAAACAAACAAGAGCTTTAATTCCTCATTTACTGAGAAATGTATTAGGAACGCCTTCTTATTCTTTCAATTATTTAATCAGTCAGTCATGTCAGTTATGTGGGAGTTGGGCAATAAATGAAAGTAGGCAGATGCAGGTCAGGCGCTTCATGTTCACATCAAACACCATAATAGTGTCAACATGGGATCTCAGTGACTTTGACCACGGCATGATTATTGGTGTCATAAAAACTGGTTTATATATTTCGCCAAATTTTCCTGGAATTTTCTGACAAAACAGTTTATAGTGTTTACTCAAAATGACGTGGAAAAACCCAAGGAGTGGCAGTTCTTTGGATGGAAACATCTTGTTGATGAGACAGGTCACAAGAGAATGGCCAGGCCGTTTGAAGGTGAGAGATAGGGTATGGCAACCACTCTTTCCAACTGTGCTAAAAAGCTCATCTCAGAAGGCTCAACACATGGAACCTTGAGATAGTTGGGCTAAAACAGAAGGCCATATTGGGATCTTCTCCTGCCAGCCATTTATTGATGAGGAGCACAAAATTGTAAGACTGCATTGGGCTCAGGATTACCATATTTGACATTTGAATATTGAAAAAAAATGTATGAAGTTGAAAACATTGAATTTTGGTGAACTACAAAGATGGTAGGACAATATCCAAATCTAAAGCCAATAGAACACATGAAATTTTGAGATGTACCTTAAGACAGCAGAAGACCATGTTGAGATCCACTCCTATCAGTCATTTATTGTTGTGCAGTGAGGAGTGCCTAGTACAAGCATTTTGTGTGGAGTGCCTAGTATAAACATTTGTACTACTTGGTGATTGATTTTATACTGTTTGGAGTGGCAGTGGCCCGGGAGCAGACACCATATTTTCTGTGCATCCTAGGGCCTAATCCAGATCCATGCACTTCAATCCCAACACAGGTTCACCTCCAGCAAGGGGAACTACCTTAAAATAGGGGAGTCAACGTTCAACGGTTTCCGCTTTCAAGACTCCATCGCCTCAGTCACTCTCCTCCTCTGTCACGCTTAAAGGACGTTCCCTGAATGAGTGTATCCAGGACTGTACCGGAAGGAGATTGTTGTTGTGATAGTGGCCAGTAAAACCTGAAGATGCTGCGTTGTTTGGTGTACAAATCCAGTTGGCGGTCTTTGCTGTAATTGCTTCTGATTGCCACTGCATCAGAAATCACCTTTGAACTGCCTGATAATGCCAAGCAGTGCTTCTATGAAGTGCCCCCGTCCCCGCAAGCTCGCGCATACGCATACGGAAGTCACGCCGGCATATGTAAACGGTGTTCAAATCACACATGTGAGGTATCGCCATGATCGTCAGAGCAAGAACAATAATTCTAGCACTAGACCTCCTCTGTAACTCTAACCTGGTAACCATAAAAAAATTTAAAGCGTCGCCTATGGAGATTTTTAAGTACCGTAGTTTGTCGCCATTCCACGAGTGCGTGCAATTATAAAGCGTGACATGTTTGGTATCTATTTACTCGGCGTAACATCATCTTTCACGTTATACAAAAAGTTGGGCTAACTTTACTGTTGTTTTTTTTTTTAAATAATTCATGAAAGTGTCCCTTTTCCCAAAAAGTTATGTTTCAAACAGCGTTGCACAAATATTGTGTGATATAAAATATTGCAACAATCGCCATTTTATTCTCTAGATTCTCTGCTAAAATATATATATATATATATATATATATATATATATATATATATATATATATATAATGTATGGGGGCTGTAAGTAATTTTCTAGCAAAAAATATGGATTTTAACTTGTAAACACCAAATGTCAAAAATAGACTTAGTCATGAAAGGGTTAAAGATGATTTTGTTCCCTATACTTTAATTTGAAAAGTCTTTCAATAGTACCACTAGCACTCTTTACCCAGGATGTTCTGTGGAACTATAGAAAGACTATAATGCCAAAAGCCAGCCAGTGCTGCCTGGATAACCATACATTCATAGTTACAATTTTGTAGTTACAAATTCAAGTTTTGTTTACTTTTGTTGTTCCTGGTATGGGAGCAAAGATTATACACACTTTTGACTTTTGTATCAGTATACAGTCTCTGACTCCCTGTGAACTTCAGTAATGGCTCGCCTTCGAAAAGTGTGTTCTGAAATAAAAGTAGTAGTAACTGTATATTTTACTTTTTGCCATGTATTTGACCTTTACAGAAATATGGCATTCAACTTGCACTTTTAGTAGACTGATTTCTTCAATTTTTCTGATCTCAGTTGAAGGAAAATTCTTTTAAATGGCTTTCAGCTGAAGTGGTTGAGCCCAGTGTGCTGTATAATGCCATGCCCGTGCTTTCATATTAAAATAGAGGGTAAATTGTCCTGCAGATCTTTCTGCCTTGATGTCTAGTTGTCAGAAACCATGAATCAGACTGAGACAGAAGTACAGTGAAATCACACTTGTTTAATAATTAAAAAAAAAAAGGTAAACAGAGTAAACGTAGTCAAAACATAGCCAGAGTTCTGGAACCGGAACGGATAGTCAGACAAGCCGAAACGTCAGGGAGCCAGAAGGAATGTCAGCCAAGCAAGTCTTTAACAGGAACACAGGAGAGCGTCTCTAGAGATGTGACCAAGGCGAAAGCAGAGATCACCTGGGCTGGACGGCTTAAGTAGGCAGGACTGACGAGCAGGAAATCATCAACAGGTGAGTCACTGTGGATAGATCGGAGCTGGCAGTTAGCCGACAGCCGAGCGGCCAGCTTAGAGAAGGAAGGGCTGAGCCCAGTCCTGACACTAGTAGACTTCCACAGGTTAACAGAGGCAGTGGTATGTTAAAAATAAGACTCAGAAGTACTTGGGGCAAGACTAAATTTGTTTCAGTCTTTTTTGCTAAAAACTATTCATAGCAGCAGGATTTTCTGTTTTTCATTAAGAAACTGGCAAAGCACTTATTTATAGCTGTTAGGTAGAGTGACTGTCATTAACGTTGCGATTGAACTGTCACAGCAACTTGTTGGGTGTTTTCTTTGTATAAAATTTTCTACACACCTTAACAGCTTTAGGTGAAGGGCCGTCATGTTAGCAATTCAAGAATGGAAACTTGCGCCACTGGCAGGTACTAAAGGTGGGAAGTGGATTGTTGTCAAATTTTCATTTAGCGATGAAGTTGACAAGTAACAAAGCCCCGCCTTCTCCTCGTCTGTGATAGATGGAACACTGATACAATGCTGGGAAACTGAATCAGTGCTCCGTCTATCACAGACAAGGAGAAGGCGGGGCTTTGTTACAGTGGATGGCCGCCGACAGTGGCATGACACAGCGGGAGACCCCCTCTGTTTGTAATCAAAGGTAGAGGTGGGCACATTGAGGCTGCAGATGGTCACAGGGAGGCTGCAAATAGGCACAGTGAGGCTGCAGATGGGCACAGGGAGGCTGCAGATGGGTACAGTGAGGCTGCAAATGGGCACAGTGAGGCTGCAGATGGGCACAGTAAGGCTGCAAATGGGCACAGTGAGGCTGCAGATGGGCACAGTGAGGCTGCAGATGGGAACATCTCGGCTGCAGATGGGCACATCGAGGCTGAAAATGGACACAGTGAGGCTGCAGATGGGCACAGTGAGGCTGCAAATGGGCACAGTGAGGCTGCAGATGGGCACAGTGAGGCTGCAAATGGGCACACTGAGGCTGCGGATGGGCACAAAGAGGCTGCAAATAGGCACAGTGAGGCTGCAGATGGGCACTGATGATACAGGTGGGCACAGTGAGGCTGCAGATGGGCACAGAGAGGCTGCAAAAGGATGCAGTGAGGTTCCAGATGGGCACAGTAAGGCTGCAAATTGGCACAATGAGGCTGCAGATGGGTATTGTTTACCAGTAGCTGCTGCATTTCCCACCCTAGGCTTATACTTGAGTCAATAGGTTTTCCCAGTTTTTTTGTGGTAAAATTAAGTGCCTCTGCTTATATTCGGGTCGGCTTATACTCGAGATATATATACGGGTTTGGAGCCACCAGCCAGTTTCAGAATATTCCACTTCTTGTTTTCAGCTAGGACTTCATTCAAAACCTTTTCAAATGCATAAAAGATTATTATTCATTTGAGAATAAAATATATAAATTGCAGTGCTGTTTCACGTCACATAAGGCATATATTTTTGATGCTCAGTAAAACCGTCAAAAAGCATTCCTTCATTATGAATGAGTTTGTATCAATGTAAAAGTATAGAAATAACTTTGTTCTAATGAATTAAGCTTATGTAATGTTTTCTTATTTTTGTTTTTGAATTTTGAGAATGCGGAAAGAGGGTGTATTTTCTGTGTAGGGTGGGATTTTCAAGCAAACTTGAATTTTACACTTAATTCCCTCACAGGATAGAAATAAAAAAAAATGATTGAAAACAAACAAAAAAAGAATTAAAAACAAACCAAAAAATAAATAAAATAGGGGAGTCACGCTATCGCACAGCTACCAGAATTTTGTTGGCCAAGAACAAGAAGCTAAGACTGCAATGGGCACAGGATCACCAAAGCCGAACAGTTGAAGATTGAAAAAAAAAATGTAATCTGGTCTGTTGAATCTTGATTTCTGCTGGGACACAAAGATGGTAGGCCAGTCACCGGATCTGAAATCAATAGAAAATCTTAGCACATAACACTATCTGATGTTTTTGGTAAGACAGCAAAAGGCCATGTTGAGATCCACTCCAGTCAGCCATTTATTGTTGTGGGGTGAAGAATGCCTTCTACAAACAGTTTTACTACCTGGCAATACATTTTATGCTGTTTTGAGTGACACTGAGGGGGGATCAGACATCTTACATGGTGTAAAGAACTAGCATCAAATGTAGAGCTTGAAGGACACTGCCACTTGCTGGTTCTTCTTTTTAAGGGCTTTGTTTGCCCATTTTTTTTAAAAGCAAGTTGAGCAAACAACATAGGTTTCCCTCACAGGGGTTTTCAGCATTATTTTTTCCAACAACAAAAATGACATTCAGCCTAGTTGGCTCTCACTTGCAGCACTGCTGCTCTGGCCTTACACTCCAGGCCCTTTGTCTGTCTTGTACAGACTGTTTCACCAACCACCTTGGTGCATATAGCTAGCAGCCTCTTGCTGCACTGGCTCCCACGTGGAGTCCTCCTGACTCCTGGTACTCAGACTTCCTGTCTGCCGGGGTGGAGCCCAGAACCATGGTCAGGTTACTACTAAGAGCCCAGCACACACCTGACTAATCAGTATGCTGGCTGTTCCCAAAATCAGGACCCAGAACTAGGGATTTCATCCGACCCGGACCTCTCAGAAATCCCTGAGCTCCAGGTCCCAAAGTGGACTTTACAAAACACTGAGGAAACTCAAAGGCCAGGTTCCTCTTCATGTTACATGCTCCCTGGAGCCCCTCAACCCGTCTGGTTGAGATTTCTGGGTCACATCCTCCTTCTAGACCCTGGCAGGGCAACACTCTGCCACATTAGGTGGCTCCGTACCAGAATAGTGTCTGGTTACTAGACATGTGCACTGCTAAAAAATGTGTTCATTTTCGTTTCATTCGTTTTCTTCTTTTTTTTGCTTTTTTCGGGTCATTCGTTATGATCCAAATTCGTCAATTCGAATATTCGTATATTCATATATTCGAATATTCATAAAATTCGAACATTTGAAAATTCAAAAATAAGAAAGAAAACCCGAAGAATCGAAAGAACGAAAATCAGAAAATTCTAAATAATAGTTAACTAACCAACTAATACATTATAGGTATTGGAATATCCTTTTAAATTTGTCTGTTAGTGAACATAACGAATACAAATTTATCCGAAGTTATGAATCATCCGAAATAATGAATGCTGCATCTAAACAAATGGAATGGAACAAAATAATAATAAATAATAATAAAACTTTTTTTTATTATTGTTGTTTATCATTATTCATTTATTACATTCCAATCGTTTAGAGACGGCATTCGTAACTTTGGATAAATTCATATTCATTACGTTCACTAACAGCCAAATTTGAAAGGAAATCCCAATACCTATAATTTAATAGTTAGTAGTAGTTATGTTATTATTAGTTAGTTATTATTTCATATTTTTGAATTTTCGTTCCTTTGAATTTTCGTTCTTATTTTCATATTTTTGAATTTTCGAATTTTCGGATTTAAGAAATTTCGGATTTCCAAATTTTGAATTTCCGAATTTCCGGATTTTGAATTTCGAATTTACAAATTTTCGATTATTCGAGTTTACGAATATTCAAATTTACAATATTCGGAAGAATTTGTTAAACGAGTTTTCGTTAATTTGAATATTTCCGAATTAACGAATTGGGCGAAGTTCGTTAACAAACTAATTCGGAACGAAACAAATTGCACATGTCCACTGGTTACAGTAAGTAATGTCTTCAAGTGCTAGGCCCCTTTTAGGTACAGTCCTCCTCAAGTGATGTCATGGGTGAGTCAGTACCCATATGTAAGTCAGGTAGGGAGCATAGAAGCAAAGCACCACATACCTATGAGGCCAGGGGGACCTGTACATAGGAGGAGCCAGTTGTTGTGATTCTGTCCCTTATGAAAGTGGGGGCTGGGGCAGATTGCAAAAGGCATTTTAGGCCAGGCTGGAGATTGCTGTGTGAGGCTGCTTCGCTGGAGGGTTCCCGGGAGAGATGTACCTACCAAGGTGGTGACTACAGAGAGCACAGTCCTATGAGTACTAATGACCCTAGGATTAAGAGAGACTTAAAAGGAGATAGCTGCTAAGTGCTGCACATGCTTATACTTGTGATTAGTGCAACCCATCCACTAAATGTGATCGGCTGTGTAATGTCAGGTGACTCAGGGATTAATGTGTGGACATTACTTTCTTGGGTTTTTAAAGGTCTATGAATGGGAATGTCATCTGGAGACTAATGGCAAGGAGCAGGGCACAAGATGGTGGAGGGTTTGGCCTCAGCAGGAGGGACAATGTTCTAGCAGGGATAGAGTGGCTGTAGGAACTTTTGCTTTTGCTCCAAAATCAGCCAACCACAAAGCCCCTCTTACATACTTTCTTTCGAGCTAAGAAGATCGTGAAACTACTAAAGCTTTGAAAAAGGGGGAACTCATTTCAGTGCATAGGCTGTATGTATTCAATGTTCTCAATAAATGAACAATATCACATCAATTACCATGAATGTCTTTTGGCAGTTTGTAATAGACACTCCTCACTCCATATTCATAGATAATCTGATGAGCAGCTCACCCACCATGATCAGAGACGCAGAAGCCTAGGACCTAAACCAGATCTCTACACACTACCCTCTCAGCACAGATTCACCTCAAACTAGGGGAACCATGCTATCACACAACTACCAGAATCCAGTTGGCAAAGAACAAAAAGCTAAGGCTGCAATGGGTGCCGGATAACAAGAGTTGGACAGAAGAATGAAAATCTTTTTTAACCCGGTCTGATAAATTGTGATTTCCTCTCGGACACAAAGATGGTAGGCCAGCCCCTAGATCTGAACCAATAGAACATCTTTGGCATGTGATGGGACAGGAGGTTTGTAGCATGAGCGTACAGCTGACAAGTCATTCAAGATGCATTCATGTTAACATGTAGAGTGACACTAAACAACATCCTTATTTTCCAAAAATAATCCATAAACATCCACTACTTTCTGGTCCTGTAATCTAATTTTTGCATGTTTTTTTTCCTACTCGTAATATCCTCCATGAGCTTCTGTAACTCTCCTTGTCCCCCCTCACTTCCATAGTTGCCAGGGCTACTGTTAGAAATCATGGGGCCTTGTAAAGCCTAAGTGACTGCCCCTCGAAATACAAAAATTAAAATTAAAATTATAAAAAATGACTTTTTCCAATTAAAAAAAAAATAAAATTACAATTAAAAAAAAAATATATATATATATATATATATATATATATATATATATATATATATATATATATATATATATATATTTTTTTAATTTGTTTAATTATTTTTTACAATTTTTTTTTTTTTTTACAACTCTGCTTGGGGGGGTTGGATGAAATTTTAGGGGTCTAAACAGACCCCTGACGTCTCACCTTTGACACAGAGAAAGGAATTGAGGACAAAGATTTTTCAATTCATTTCTCTGTAGCCTCAGTTGCACTGAAGATGAATGAACACAACACAGAGGCTCCTGGTCATTCACAAATGGAAGCATAGTAAACACAGTTTATTATGCTCAGTTATGAATGGACACAGGAGTGAATGGTACCGATTGCTCACTGTGTCCAATTCAGAAAAGGAAGGGGCTGGTAAATGGCATATTCCCCACTTTCCATCAACCTGCAGCAGTCGGCGGGAGAGGGAAGCCGGCAGCACTGCGGGGGAACAAGGGAGGCCTGGGCACACAGGGGGAATCAGATGTGGGCAGCCCAGGGAGGAGGATCGGTGCTGCGAGACGGGAGGACAATTACAGGAAGAATGCACCGTGTCTGTGTCTCTCCCTCCAGCAGCTAAAAGCCGGCGGGAGTAACAGGGGGAGAAACCAGCTTTCAGCTGCTGAAGGGAGAGACACAGACATGATGCATGCTTCCTGTTATTGTCCTTGCATCCCGCTGCACTGATCCCCTTGCTGTCCAGGGCCCCCCTACAGGAGACCTGGTGGTACCCCCATATCGGTGGCCCTGGTAGTCATGTGCACCAATCTATGCACACTAAAAATTGTTCCTACATACAGTGGGACCATGGGAAAAAATGTAGTAGCCCTCTAACCAGAAGTCAGATGAAAAAAAAAATGGCGTTTTGGAGGAGGCGGAGAGCAATACAAGGGAATTTTTGGAAATAAAGTGGAACTTTGTTAGAAGTCCCCCTTTCACCCCCCTTGATCGTCACCATTATGGCACATGTAAATATGTACTCATGGGCTCTGCCCAGCCTTTGGGTCCTGGCAGAACCCGTCGGCACATCTACACTGCAGAGGTGATTTATCACACACACCAAAGACAGGGAATCTTACTACCTCCCTGGCAGCAGTCTTTGCGCATGCGCAGTAAACCCCACGTGTGCACAAATTCTTGGGGGACCCAGTGCATGCACAAATGTGCCACTGGGATCTCTTGATACCCAAGCCCTGCTCACATGTAGAGAGTGGGGAGAAATTCTCTCCTAGGCAAGAATTTTATAAGAAGTGCCACTTTGCAGCATAAATAAAGTTATTTATAAAAAAGAAGTTAATTTGTGAGAGAGGGAGGGGTGAAGAGGCCTGCTCATTTAGGATGAAGGTCCACTTTAATAACACCCACTTGAAGAGAATATTTTTCAAAACTTTAGTTTAGCATGGTATGGCCATATGATGTGGCTAAATCCCCATATTTACTCATTATGATTAGGAGCTTTTATATATATATATATATATATATATATATATATATATATATATATATATATATATATATATACAGTATCTCACAAAAGTGAGTACACCCCTCACATTTTTGTAAATATTTTATTCTATCTTTTCATGTGACAACACTGAAGACACTTTGCTACAATGTAAAGTAGTGAGTATACAGCTTGTATAACAGTGTAAATTTGCTGTCCCCTCAAAATAACTCAACACACAGCCATTAATGTCTAAACCGCTGGCAACAAAAGTGAGTACACCCCTAAAGGAAAATGTCCAAATTGGGACCAAAGTTTCAATATTTTGTTAGGCCACCATTATTTTCTAGCACTGCCTTAACCCCCTTGGGCATGGAGTTCACCAGAGTTTGACAGGTTGCCACTGGAGTCCTTTTCCACGGAGCTGGTTAGTGTTAGAGACCTTGCGCTTCTCCACCTTCCGTTTGAGGATGTCCCTCAGATGCTCAATAGGGTTTAGGTCTGGAGACATGCTTGGCCAGTCCATCACCTTTACCCTCAGCTTATTTAGCAAGGCAGTGGTCCTCTTGAAGGTGTGTTTGGGGTTGTTATGTTGGAATACTTCCCTGCTGCCCTGTCTCCAAAGGGTGGGGATCATGTTCTGCTTCAGTATGTCACAGTACATGTTGGCATTCATGGTTCCCTCAATGAACTGTAGCTCCCCAGTGCCGGCAGCACTCATGCAGTCCAAGATCATGACACTCCCACCACCATGCTTGACTGTAGGCAAGACACACTTGTCTTTGTACTCCTCACCTGGTTGCCGCTACACACGCTTCACACCATCTGAACCAAATACGTTTATCTTGGTCTCATCAGACCACAGGACATAGTTCCAGTAATCCATGTTCTTAGGCTACTTGTCTTCAGCAAACTGTTTGCGGGCTTTCTTGTGCATCATCTTTAGCAGAGGCTTTCCTTCTGGGACAACACTTTTACACTGTTTTACACTGTTATACAAGCTGTACACTCACTACTTTACATTGTAGCAAAGCATCATTTCTTCAGTGTTGTCACATGAAAAGATATAATAAAATATTTACAAAAATGTGAGGGGTGTACTCACTTTTGTGAGATACTGTATATATACATTTCTTCCATATAATGCTTGGAAGTGTTAGCACAGTGGAGCACCAATTTTCTTGACAAACACACCTGCTACTACATATGTGTTAATTAGGCACGCTGTCCATTGCCTATAATGTGGTACAATTTATCAGTGTATTAGCTGTGCAGTACCCCTTTATCACCCAGATGCCAGGGCAGCCGGAGAGATTATTATGTGATCCCAATTACGCTGATAAATGTAGTGATTATCTGCTTAAAAAATGTGCAATCTGTGTCAGGGAAAAAATAGAGCCAGAGAGTCAGAGACCTGCTTTACTTTTTGCAGAGTCCACCTAATTCTGTCAGATGCCAAAGCCTGTTCTAATGAATATTTTCTATTGTTACCAGTGCCGATCCTGACCTCCCTGGGGCCCTAAACAAAATTCTGCTAACGGGCCCTCTACCTGACCCATGATGCCGTGAACTATGTAAACCATTTGCCATTGCCACACAGTCACACCTGACACTTCAGTGCTCCCAATACAATCCTCCCTCCTTCAGGGTCCTCAGAGAGCCCCCCTTTACACCAGGATCCCCAGAGAGCCTCCCTTACACCAGGGTCCCCAGAGAGCCCCCCCTTACACCAGGGTCCCAAGAGAGCCTCCCCTTACATTAGTGTCCCCAGAGAGCCTTCCCTCTTACATTAGTGTCCCCAGAGAGCCCCTCCTTACACAGGGTCCCCAGAGAGCCCCCCTCTTACATTAGTGTCCCCAGAGGGCCCCCTCTTACATTAGTGTCCCCAGAGGCCCCCCTCTTACATCAGTGTCCCCAGAGGGCCCCGTCCTTACATTAGTGTCCCCAGAGAGCCCCTCCTTACACAGGGTCCCCAGAGAGCCCCTCTCTTACATTAGTGTCCCCAGAGGGCCCCCTCTTACATTAGTGTCCCCAGAGAGCCCCCCTCTTACATTAGTGTCCCCAGAGGCCCCCCTCTTACATCAGTGTCCCCAGAGGGCCCGTCCTTACATTAGTGTCCCCAGAGGGCCCCTTGCTTACATTAGTGTCCCCAGAAAGCCCCCTCTTACATCAGGGTCCCCAAACAGCTGACTCCCCCCCCCTGCAGAGGTTCCCCTGTACCTGGCTGGTGGAGGTGGGAGGCGGCGATCGGCAGCTCTATGGTGTCCACAGGCAGGGGGATCTCCCTGGGGCTAGTTGTTCTATCTCGGAATGTATACAGCGGAGAGGGGAGGGGCCTCTGACCCGGGCATCAGCAACAGTGTTCAAGCAGAGTGAAAATGATACCTACCCAGGTCAGAGGCCCCTCCCTTCTCCTCTCCACTGTATACACTGACACTCGAGAGAGTACTACAAGCCCCAGGGAGATCACCCCCACACAGGCACCATGGAGCTGCTGATCGCCGCCTTCCACCTCCTCCCACCTCTCCCCACTGCACTCTAAATGGCCAGCCAGAGGTGCAGGGGGGGATGCTGGGTCTTGGGGGGCCCCCCACAGCGGTATAACGGAAGGGCCCAGTCGCAAATGCGACTGCAGCAACCCCTAAAGTTCCCCCACTGGATGTTGTAAACATTAATTGACGCACAATGACACGAGGGGGGAGGCGGGGCCTCGAGTAATTTGTGGGGCCCTACGCAACTTGCGTAGTGAGCGTATAGGGCGGATCGGCTCTGATTGTTACTTTTAAAGCAACTTGGCATGGGAAAACACGATGGCTGCCATTTCTGATCTCTTATTCTGAAAATGCTAGTTGTCTGTCCGAAAACTTGTAAATCATTTGAAAATGAATAAACGAAACAAAACGAATTCTGAAATGAATCAATGAAACAAAATTAGTAACATAACTAATCTATACAAAACTAAATGTTTTTTTTTTTCTATTCTGCACATATCTATTTTCAATGTCTGTGTCTTATTTAAGCGTTAAAGAGGAACTGCAGTTTGCTCACATCATTTGTAATAAAAACATCTTTGCCATTCTGAAGCTTCCCTCTAACCACTTTGCACATTATTTTATATATACTGCGATTCTGTACTTGCCAGATAGTGGAGGAAGATTTCTACAGCCTGAGTCTGGCTGCAACCATTTTAACTGTGGGCAGCTGAAGCTGTTGCCTGTTCACTTCCTGGATTTACACAGACACACAGAGGTGCACCTCCAGCTCTGCTGTTCTCATTGCTCCGCTTATGACTCATCCCCCCTCGCTTCCTGGAAAACTCTCACGAGAGTTAGAAAGAGCTGTGCATGATGTCATGAGCCTAGGCTAATGACCAGACAAGAAACAGGAAGTGGGCTGTATAGGGATTTACTGGTAGAAAAAAAAAAAGTTTTACTATCCAAAGTTAAAACAACAACAAGGGCAGAAGATTTAATAGATGGAAAGATGAAAAAATGACCGAAGGTCGGCTTTAAGCTGCCTGTGCATGGTGCAGAGTCAGCAGGTGACCATAGAAATAGAATGAATCTAGGGAGGTATGTCAATGCATAAAGCAGCATTTGAACAGAAAGCTTTAACCTTAAACAGATATTATCTAATACCTGTGATTGATTTATTTTAAAAATTTGTTCCCAATGGTTGTATGTTTGCTGCTTCCATACCCTGAAGGACCTCCAAGAAACCTTCAGGTTGTAAGCATAATGGTGCTGCAACACACACCAACTGCTACAGGGGACCAAGACTTTATAAAATTCAATCCTATCTACAGTCAAACTTTTTACTAGCTGTCCCCTTAAGCCCTGATGAAGGGTGCAGAGTGTGACCCCCCGAAACGCTTTGGCTAGCAAAACTATTACAGGTTTGGAATAAAACCTTTTTTTCTGGAATTCAACTTTTCGGTGTGGAAGTTGCCCCTTTTGCCCCCCTGAGGCCTGGTTCACACCCATGCATTTTTGTAGTGCGTTTTCAGTCTCGCACAACTACAGTCCATTTAACTACAGTCCATTCATGGTTTCCTATGGGTCATGTTCGCATCTGTGCATGTTATGGAAAGGGCCAGGTTTTTGGTTCCACAGACTTCAATGGATCAAAAACGTGTACAGTGGAACCTCGGTTTGCGAGTAACGCGGTTAACGAGCGTTTCGCAAACCGAGCACTGTATTTCTAAAATTCCTAACTCGGTTTACGAGTGTTGTCTCGCAAGACGAACAGGATTCAGGCCAAAAGCGGTGTGCAGTACTGCTTTTGGCCTGAGGTGGGGGGCGCCGGAGCCGAACAAAGCCGAAAGTTGCCGATCGGCACCGTTCGGAAATGCACGGAAAGGCCAGAGGACAGTTCGGCTGACTTCAGCAAACCTCAGAAAGGCTCGTGAACGCTCGCTTTGCGAGGTTCGCCGAGGTCAGCCGAAGTGTCCCTTGGGCCTTTTCGGACGTTTCCGAGGCTCTCCGGCGCCCCCCGCCTCTGGCCGCATGCGGTATTGCATCCCATTGAAGTCAATGCGGAACAAATTATTTTTGTTTCCATTGACTTCAGTGGGAAAACTTGCTTTGATATACGAGTACATTGGATTATGAGCATACTCCTGGAACGGATTATGCTCGTAATTCGAGGTTCCACTGTATTGAAAAATGCAAACTGCAACCTGCATAGGTGTCTTATAAATCTGGCATTGGCAGCAAGGATGTGAAGAGATATGCCCTGTACACACAATAGGATTTTCTGACAACAAAACAATGGATTTTTTTCCGTAGGTTGTTGGCTCAAACTTGTCTTGCATAAACACAGAGAAAAATGAAGTTCAATAGCCAGTGCGGCTCTTCTGCTTGATTCCGAGCATGCGTGGAATTTTGTGCGTCAGACTTATGTACACACGATCGGAATTTCCGACAACAAGTTTTGTTGTTGGAAAATTTGAGAACCTGCTCTCAAACATTTGTTAGCAGAAATCCCGTCAACAAATGTCCGATGGAGCATTCACATGGTTGGACTTTCCGACAACAAGCTCACATCCAACATTTGTTGTTGGAAAATCCGACCATGTGTAAAGGACAGAAGAGTTACTAATGTTTATTTTACTTCTGCTCTACCGCTCTTGCTCTCTATATTTCATTATGACAAATACAGCCCCAGCATGAGCAGTTAGGTTGTATTGTATACAATATCTATCTATCTATCTATCTATCTATCTATCTATCTATCTATCTATCTATCTATCTATCTATCTATCTATCTATCTATCTATCTATCTATCTATCTATCTATCGATATATATATATAGATATATCTATATCTATAGATATATCTATAGATAGATATATCTATATATATATATATATATTGAGGTTTATTTTCATTTTCAACTGCAGTATACCTTTAAACTTATATTTCTTCCTACTACGGTGAACAAAAAAAAATTAAATAAAGCATTGCATATTATCATACTATTCTGACTACAATTCCCTTAGGCTTGGCTGTTTGGGCCATTGCGTTAGTTAATTGGCAATTAAACCAAATGATGGCAATTAACCAACATTTTTGAGCAAATGTATTATGCTGCAGAATGCATTGCTATACATTGGTAATTACACAGCTACTTAGCAAATTTTCTCTGAAAGCAAGCTCAAGGTGTAGTCTTTTGTTATTTTTTTTTTATTTTTAGGAATTCATAAAAACAAACTGGGTCAAGCAAAAACCTCTAACGTTAACGCTGTGTGCTAATTTTAAATAGAATGGAAATGTCTAAATATGCACATTTACAAATTGTAAGATTTATAGTCTGATCTGAGTTGTTCCCTGGTGAATATGTCACGTAGTAACCACACTGTTGGGTGTATACTAAGAAGAAATAAATATATATATATATATATATATATATATATATATATATATATATATATATATATATATATATATATGAAAAAAATATTTGAATTTTTTTTATATATATATTTTTCATCTATCTATCTTTTTTTTTTATATATATTTATTTTAATTTTTTTTGTATATATATATATATATATATATATATATATATATATATATATATATATATATATATATATATATATATATATATATAAAATACAAAAATTAAAATAAATATATAAAAAAAAGATAGATAGATAGATGTACATATCTACATATATATATATATATATATATATATATATATATATATATATGGAAAAAAAAAAGAAAAAAATATATATAAAAGAAAATTCAAATTAAATATATATATAAATAAATAAATACATATCTATATAGATCTATATAGATAGATAGATAGATAGATAGATAGATAGATAGATAGATAGATAGATAGATAGATAGATAGATAGATAGATAGATAGATAGATAGATAGATAGATAGATAGATAGATAGATAGATAGATAGATAGATAGATAGATAGATAGATAGATAGATCTATATATATCTATATATATAGATATATATATATATAACTAAAAATCCGCGCTTAGGTATAAATGTAGCTGCATCCTCCCCAATAAAGACTCCACAAAGTGGTGTCCCAAGAAATGTATAATAAGAAATGGGGATGTTGGCACTGCTAATAATGAGTGTAATTAAATTTCCCCCAAACATGGTGAGGTTATAAGGCAAGGGAGTAAATAAATCTTGCACCACTATGAAACAATAAAACTCTGATGAGTTGGTAATGTCAATCTAATTTAAAACAAATATAAGGTGCAAACATTTGAACAGAATGATGAAAACCTAATGGTAAGTGCAAATAACACTCTATCACCACATCAACTATGATGCATCTACATAGGGCATACAATGACCACTATTAATAATATGAAGTGAATCTCAAGTTGCAAAATAAAGTGACAAGTGTGAATAATTAATAATAAAAACCTGGGAGTAATTCAGACTAAAAAATAGTATATATGTATCACTTTGTATCAATGACAAAAGTCCATAAACAAAGTATAATAAAAAACGTTCAGTGTTTTACCAAGCTCTGAGGAAGCTGGAAATCCAGTTTTCTCTGTATGACACAAGCAGCCTGGAGCTCCTCTCCTTGTCTGGATGAGAACCATGGGTGACGTGAAACCCTTAAATTTACTCCCACCCCCTTTCTAAGCCTATTATATCTATCCTGTAAAGGAAAGATGCTTATACTTACCTATGCTGAGGGTGCTTCGGTCCAGTCCCATGATCGGGTCCCAGCGTCGGCTTCAGTGAAGAGGAGAGAGTTTGCCAACAAGAAAGAAAGAAGAGAGACCTCCACCATGTCAGATGTGGAGTATGGTGGTCCCATCCCTGGTGCAATAGAACAAAAAGAGATACCCCCTAAATGGGACTGTCAGGTCACCTAGAGGTTGGGTGACAGATGCACACCGTTGGGATCAGGAGTGCACCACAAGGCAGTGGACCCTACGGCAGACTGCTGCGGATGGGAGTCCGGGTGGTAAGAAGGCAGGGCCGCTGGGACACCAACACTGATCCCACTGGTGTTAGAGCGTAGGATTCCCTGAGGCGCGGAGTCTAAGAGCCAGCAGGTGTTCACCAGAGCCTCTAGAGGTGAGGATGGACTGGGCTGCAACTGGCTCCAGGTCGCGACCCCCAGGGTCCCCCAGCTCACACCCACAGTAGGCAACAGGAGGATAGGGATAGTAAAGGAATAACTTAAGGTCAGGGCCACAAGCAGACAAGGACAACAGAGTTCACGCCAAGGTTCAGGGTCACAGGCAAACAGGGATAGTCGGGGACACGCCAAAGGTCAGGGTCACGAACAGACAGGAATAGTAGAGAACACGCCAAGGTCGGTAACAGAAACAAATGTAGAGCACACGGCAGGCAGGAACAGGAAGCCAGCAGGGCTGGCCTGCAGTGCAGAGGTTAATATAGTGTTCTCTGATAGGAGCTGGGGTGGAGCCGTGCTAGAGGAGAGTTAATAAAAGCAGTCAGGTGAGAGTCAGCTGGTCTTTAGAGATGAACACATGGAAACAGGTAAGCTGATAGACAACACTATTGCATAACCATGACAGGGACTTTAAAAGACCACCAACTCTGAGGTATAAAAAAATTAGCCTTTAATTGAATATGGTCTAGGATAAAAAGATGTGAAACGTCTACACATAACATAAGTGCATCAAACAAGAAACAGAACACCAATGCACAGTGTTAGGGTGGTGTACCCTAATATCCGACGCGTTTCCAGTATTTTGATACCTTCATCAGGGGTAGAGAGTTGAGTATATTTACATATGTTTTAATTTGATTGGATTGATTCCATGTTCAAAAAATACAAGAGGCAATTGAACAAAAAGAAGTGTCAGTTGGACGCCAGACTAGAGTAGTAGAGGACTTCAAAACCAATGCGTTTATATAGCAGAAACTGTGCTTGTATGGTAGCGACCAATAGACAGTGAATGCTTATAAAAACGTACTTGGGACAGAGTATTGCTACAGCATAATTGTAGGCTGAATAGCGGGTGGATGAATATCCAAAAAGTCCCTGGTTCAATGTGTCCTGTGAATATGGGGGTTCTGTGTGCAGCAATCCTCCTCGGTGTCAGTACCTTCTTTTGGTTCAATTGCCTCTTGTATTCTTTGAACATGGAATCATTCCAATTGCATTAAAACATATGTAAATATACTCAACTCTCAAACCCTGATGAAAGTATCAAAATACTGGAAACGCGGCGGGTATTAGTGTACACCACCCTTCGGAGAGTACATATGGTAATTTGTATTTCATACTGTGCATTGGTGTTCTGTTTCTTGTTTGATGCATTTATGTAATGTGTAGATGTTTCCCGTTTTTTATCCTAGACCATATTCAATTAAAAGCTATTTTTTTATACCTCAGAGTTGGTGGTCCTTTAAAGTCCCATTTAGGGGGTATCTCTTTTTGCGTTTGCCAACAACGACCACAGAGCCTGAGCGTGACGTCACCCATAGGCTTATTATGAGGCAGGTCCCGCCTCTCCACTGAATTTGGCACTGAGACCCAACATGTGACTGGACTGGGGCATCCTCAGAATAGGTAAGTATACAGATTTCTCCTTTCACACAGTAGATACAATGGGCTTAGAACGGGGGGTGGGAGTAGATTAGGTATAGTTAGCGTTGACTGCACTTCAACTTTAAATATTTCAGTGTGGTTTGGTACCACAGACAACAGACAAAGAACAGAACCTTATTGGGAAGAGTTCCCATTACTTCCTATCAAGAAGATAATGAGAGGAAATCTCCCCAGAAAAAAAAAACATCTTAACAGATTTTGATCAACAATGACAAGAAGATAACAGAGATACAAAAAGAAAACAAGAAAGAGATTAAAAACCAGCAACCTAAACAAAAAAAAAAACAGATTAAAAAACAGCAATGTTCAGAAAAAAGAAATAATGTGTAGCAATAGGCTGGTAAATTAACTTTTAAGAAAGAGCAGTGAAAGACGTCAATATCTCATCTTTAACACATGTTAAATGTAGAAATATTGTTTCACTGCAACTGAATTCAGAACGCATTGTATATCTGGAAACAAGGCATCAGAAAAATTGGGCCCAGCAGGTTGTAGAATCCACACAAGTCAATAAGCTCACCCCTAGCTGGTAAACTATGTCCTGTGGTGACATATACAGTAGATCAATATTGGAATTCAGTCTAGATAAAAAAAAATCTTATAAGGAATAAATCTATATATAAAATCATTTCACTTTTATCACTGAATGATTTGATGAAGCATGCAAGATGGATCGAGATATTTGAATTATTTCAAAGGAACTGTCTATTCCAAATGGCAAAAAAAAGAGTGCCTCAACTGTGCCTCAACTGTATCAAGCAATGTGGAGAAATAAGAAATGAGAAATACTAAAAAAAAATCTTCTTTTAGTAGTACAAAATACAATCAGGGCACATCAGGACTGGACTGGGACAAAAATGTGGCCCTGGACTTCATCCAGACCGACCCAGGGCACAAAACATCAGGGCACGATACATCAGGCCACATCAGGGTACAGAGCCCAGCTCAGGGCACAACACATCAGGGCACAAGGCACATCAGGGCACAGCACATCAGGGTACAGCACAGCAGGGTACAGCACATCAGGGTACAGCACATCAGGGTACAGGGCACAGCACATCAGGGTACAGAGCCCAGTACATCAGCGTACAGTGCACAACATATCAGGGTACAGTGCCCAGTACATCAGCGTACAGGGCACAACATATCAGGGTACAGTGCCCAGTACATCAGCGTACAGGGCACAACATATCAGGGTACAGTGCCCAGTACATCAGCGTACAGGGCACAACATATCAGGGTACAGTGCCCAGCACATCAGCGTACAGGGCACAACATATCAGGGTACAGTGCCCAGTACATCAGCGTACAGGGCACAACATATCAGGGTACAGTGCCCAGTACATCAGCGTACAGGGCACAACATATCAGGGTACAGTGCCCAGCACATCAGCGTACAGGGCACAACATATCAGGGTACAGTGCCCAGTACATCAGCGTACAGGGCACAACATATCAGGGTACAGTGCACAGCACATCAGGGTACAGAGCCCAGCACATCAGCTAATAGGGCACAACACATCAGGGCACAGTACATCAGGGTATAGCACATCAGGACACAGCACATCAGGGCACAGAACATCAGAGCACACGACATTGAGGCACAGCACACCGGGGCACAGGACATCAGGGCACAGGACATCAGGGCACAGGACATCAGGGCACAGGACATCAGGGCAAAGCACATCGGGGCACAAGGCACATCAGGGCATAGGACATCGGGACACAGCACATCAGGGCACATAGCACATCAGGGCGCATCAGGGCACATAGCACATCAGGGCACGTGGCACATCAGGGCACCGGGCACATCGGGGCACATAGCACATCAGGGCACATGGCACATCAGGGCACGGGGCACATCAGGGCACGGGGCACATCAGGGCACATGGCACATCATGGCACATCAGGCCACATGGCACATAAGGGCACGGGGCACATCAGGCCACATGGCACATCAGGGCACGGGGCACATCAGGGCACATTATGGTACATCAGGGCACGGGGCACATCAGGCCACATGGCACATCAGGGCACATTATGGCACATCAGGGCACGGGGCACATCAGGGCATGGGGCACATCAGGGCACATTATGGCACATCAGGGCACATGATGGGGCACATGGCACATTATGGTGCACATCGCACATCAGGGCATGGGGCACATCAGGCCACATGGTACATCAGGGAACATAGCACATCAGGGCACGGGGCACATGGCACATCAGGGCACATGATGGGGCACATTACGGGGCACATGGCACATCAGGCCACATGGCACATTAGGGCACGGGGCACATGGCACATCAGGGCACATTATGGCACATCAGGGCACATTATGGCACATCAGGGCACATGATGGGGCACATCAGGGCACATTATGGGGCACATTAGGGCACATCAGGCTACATGGCACATTAGGGCACGTGGCACATCGGGGCACATCAGGGCATGGGGCACATCAGGGCTCGGGGCACATGATGGGGCACATAGCACATCAGGGCACATGATGGGGCACATAGCACATCGGGGCACATGATGGGGCACATGATGGGGAACATAGCACATCGGGGCACATGATGGGGAACATAGCACATCGGGGCACATGATGGGGCACATGATGGGGCACATAGCACATCGGGGCACATGATGGGGCACATGATGGGGCACATAGCACATCAGGGCACATGATGAAGAACATAGCACATTGGGGCACATGATGGGGAACATAGCACATCGGGGCACATGATGGGGAACATAGCACATCGGGGCACATGATGGGGAACATAGCACATCGGGGCACATGATGGGGAACATAGCACATCGGGGCACATGATGGGGAACATAGCACATCGGGGCACATGATGGGGCACATGATGGGGTGATGGGGCACATAGCACATCGGGGCATATGATGGGGCACATAGCGGGGCACATAGCACATCATCAGGGCACATTGTGGGGTCTTACTAGCCAGCATGCAGAGTAGCGCAGGGAGCTTCTGTAGTAATAAGTTCTCTCTCATGTTATCACGCTATTCTCCGGCGGCCCCGCCCCCTCCTCTCTTCTTGTCTATACCAGATGATCCTACAAGCCAATTGGTATAGACGAGAAGAGAGGAGGGGGCGGGGCCGCAGGAGAACAGCGTGATGACACGAGAGAGAACTTATTACTACAGAAGCTTCCTGCGCTACTCTGCATACTGGCTAATCTCGATCTACCCGTCAGGCGCCAGCTGTTGGCGGTTGACGGGTAGATCGTCGCGCACCGCAGATGCGCCTGAAAGTGAAACTAGCCCAGACTGAGCCATCGGCCCACCGGGAATCTCCCGGTAGTCCTGATGGCCAGTCCATCCCTGGGGCACATTTAAAGGCCAGTAGTACTTTAAACGACAAGTTAGTCCTTTTATTAAATTAAGTGACCCCAAGCCACTTTGTTAATTATTATTATTAATGTTATTAATTATTATAAATGTTGTTTATGTATTAGCTTTGTTAATGTTAGAATTCTTGTTATTGCTGTTTCACCTGTTACTGACCCAGATTGCCCTACCATGCTTGTGTCTCCTTCCCCGTTACCAACTCTGATATTCTCTTGTCTGCCTTTTGCCTTGACCTCCACCTGAATACCAACCACTCTCCTGCCTGCCACATGCATTGACCTTTGCCTGGACACCAACTGCACTCTCACCTTACCTTAACCTCAGCTAGTCCTCAGACCCCCTGCCATACCATTCTCTGTTTCCACGTTGTAGCCATCCTGTTCCGATGACCCCATGGTGGGGCCATCCTGAGGGTTGTGACCTGGTTTTAACTCACAGCAAAGTGAGCTATGGGACATTAAGATCAACAGTCCAACATTCCTTGCAGGGAGATTTTGTAAAGACCTAGCTGGCATGTATACTCCGCACTTGGGGTGTGCCCATGCTATCTGCAGGCGGTGTCAATCCTAACACTAATGAAACAAACCCACCTGAGTTGAGGTGAGAAAGGGAGGAGGGGAGCTCATGTAAGGGGTCATGGGGTAGACCAGTAAAGGTCACCAGGAACTGAAAATGGTGCAAACTGTTTGGGTACAGGCCCCTAAAACATTGGTGCCCAACCTATGGCCTGAGGACCACTTGTGGGCCTTTGATACTTGCTGTGCAGATTTTGGACCCCTGAAGTCTGTAGTGGGATGGGAAACATTGATTATTAAGGCGTTATAATAATAAGAATCTCTATTAGCCTCATGTAACATGTCTCTGGTTTCTCACTCTCTTCTGCAGCATGTCTACCTCCAACATCCAACCAAATCTGTATTGTTTCCTCAGTCATTGACCATCATTTCTTCAAGATTGCCTGCCCTCTCTGACAATTGTACCTAAATGTACATATACCGAATTTTATGTGTAGAACTTTGATGATGGGTCAGTGTATGAAATTTAGGGCCTCTTATACATACTCAGCTGACAACCTCTGCACTCAAAGGTTTTTTAAGAAGAAGGGCCAAGCTCCTCAAGTTCTTTTGGCCCCACTTCTTCTGGGGATCAGTGAGCACTAGAGGAGCAGAGCAGAGGGCCAGTGTCTGACAGTCACTGGCTCTCTGTCCACTGAAGACTAAGAACTGAGTGATCGGTGGTCTTTGATCTCTCAGTTATCATTGTGGAGGCAGCGGAGAACAGATGCAGCATCAGATCGATCTTATCTAGGTATTTATTTTTTGTTCTTTTTTCTCCAGGTTGGCCCGGGATAGACGACCACCCCTTGGCCTGAGCAGAGGCCAGCGCGTAGCGCCGCTCGCCTCGGGACCAGAGCATGGACAGAAGCGGGCCACCTCTCCCCCCGAGTGCATCAAATGTTCGCTGGAAACCCGGCGCAAAATCATTCGTAGAAGACCTGATTCTGGGTTAGGGTTTCATACGTAGCAGAGTGGCTACCTCACTGCAATCTATTGAAAGTCATCCATTGAGCCAAGCTTTTATTGAAATTATAAAAAAAAATAAAACATAAAAAAAAGGTATATATTTTTTTTATCCTGAACTTCTTTTTTAATATCTGATTCAGATGAACTGGTATATTTTCGTTTTCGCAGTCAGTTTCCTGTACCCCTTATCCTCTCAGTGCCAGTCCTCAAGACATCTTTCCACTCTAAAGAAAAAAATAACTGCAATGTCCAAAGCTGCCCTGGCCAAAGACGGCACTATTTGATGTCACACATCACGATGACAAAAATATAAACAAATCCAAACTGATGTCCTATCTTAAAAGCAACACATTTTCTTTTGGATAGTTTCTGTCTATGGAATCCATTTCCTTTAAAGTCCATGATAATGAAAAAAAAAAAAAAAAAAAAAGTTGACCGAGAAAGAAAGTTTGAAGACTCATATAAGTAACAAAAATAATTGGATGCTATTTTTCCCCATGTCTATGGCTCATGTGTGAATTAATACTTAAATGTACTGCTGAGAATCTGACTCTTAAAAGGAAGCAGATTCTTAAGAAATGATAAATGTATTTATTTTGTTTCTGAATTCTATAGATCTGGCGTTTGACAAACTCCAGACATCACAAGTACAAGACCGTATAGAGAGATTCTGGGCTCCTGGCCTCCTTGCAAACAGAGCCGACAACACAGCATCTAAAGGTCTCTTATCTCCCTCCACAGAGTATTAGGGACACAGCTGCCTGCCTTTGATGCTTTGTGTCTCCACACAGATGATGAAGTTGGAGGAGAGGAGACATGCAGATCTCTCACTTCATCCTCTTGTACACTGAGGAAGGCTGGCTGGAGAAATCTGCAGCTGTGCTTTGCTCTACCTTGGCATTCGAATGTTTATTGCAAAAAATTGGATCTGAAGAAAATATTGTCTGTTTGCAAAGCATGTATAAATAAAAACTCAACTGTGGGCTCTGTGCTCCCCCTAACAAAGGTCATCCTTCAACCTTGGAGGCCCCCGCAAGCAGTATGTTATGTTTTTTTTTTTACCTACCTTTTTCTGATGTTCTGGAGACCTCTTCCTCTTCTGTCTTCTTCCAGTGGAGGATGACTCTGGTTGCCGTAGAGACATGATGACATCATCACCAACCACTGCATTCCTACAGGCGACATCATGATCTCCTACCACATCAATACACAATGCATGGTGCCACGGTCAGAGGACGTTGCCAGGATGCCCTGCACTTACCTTGTTTCCGCAATAAAAGATGCTGGACATCATTCAACCCAGAGGTCAGGAGAAGAGATACTGAGGGGGACATCTCTGTATTGTAGTTAGACCTATTTGGCTTTTTTTTTTTTACTTACCCTTTTCTGATGTCTTCTGGTCATCTGGTCATCTGATGTTCAGGAGACCTCTTCTGTCTTCTTCCAGTGGTGGGTGACCCTGGTTGCCGTGGAGACTTGATGACATCATCAACAACCACTGCCACTCCACTGGTGACATCATCCTCTCTTACTGCATTAATACACAACCCAGAAGTCGGGATAAGAGATACTGTGAGGGACATCTATGTATTGTAGCTAGACCTATTTGGCTTTATTTTTTTTACATACCTTTTTCTGATGTCTTCTGGTCATCTGATGTTCAGGAACCTCTTTTGTTTTCTTCCAGTGGTGGGTGACCCTGGTTGCCGTAGAGACTTGATTGATATCATCACCAACCACTGGCGCTCCACTGGTGACATTATCCTCTCTTACTGCATTAATACACAATGCATGGTGCCATGGTCAGAGGATGTTGCCAGGATGCCCTGCACTTACCGTGTTTCTTCAATCAAAGATACTGGGCATCATTCAACCCAAAAGACTGGGGAAGAGATACTGTGGGGGACATCTCTGTATTGTAGCTAGACCCGTTTTGCTTTAATTTTTTAAATTTTGAAGGTGATCATTCTGGCGGGAGGTGACCGGCACGATCAAACATCTCACAAATGTTGATCTAGAGGGAAATCCCGCGGCTTGTCTGCTCCACTTCTCACCGCGACCGATCAAGAAATACAAGGCTTCCCTTAAAATTCAGTTGTTGAATGTGGCGAAGGCATGCATCCCCTTCTGTTGGAGATTGGAGGCCCCGCCACCCAAAGCCCTATGGTTCTCTAAAGTAAACTAACTAATATGGAAGATCTCACCGCCACCCTACACAACCGAGAGGAGACCTTTCGTGAGACCTGGAGACCCTGGCACCACTTTGTATATACTGACGCATACCTCAGAAGGCCTTGCAATTTACAGTAGCTGACCTTTTGGACTTAGTTCTACTCACCTGGGCGAGAGGTACTGACTGTCTACTACCTGTTTACTAGGGATGAGCCGAACACCCCCCGGTTCGGTTCGCACCAGAACCCGCGAATGGACCGCAAGTTCGCACGAACGTTAGAACCCCATTGACGTCTATGGGACTCGAACGTTCGAAATCAAAAGTGCTCATTTTAAAGGCTAATTTGCATGGTATTGTCCTAAAAAGGGTTTGGGGACCCGGGTCCTACCCCAGGGGACATGTATCAATGCAAAAAAAACTTTTAAAAACGGCCGTTTTTTCGGGAGCAGTGATTTTAATGATGCTTAAAGTAAAAAAAAAAAAGTGAAATATTCCTTTAAATATCGTACCTGGGGGGTGTCTATAGTATGCCTGTAAAGTGATGCGTGTTTCCCATGTTTAGAACAGTCCCTGCACCAAATGTCATTTTTAAAGGAAAAAATCTCATTTAAAACTGCTTGCGGGTTTAATGTCATGTCGGGTCATGGCAATATGGATGAAAATCAGTGAGACAAACGGCATGGGTACCCCCCAGTCCATTACCAGGCCCTTTGGGTCTTGTATGGATATTAAGGGGAACCCCGCACCCAAATTAAAATAAGGAAAGGTCCCTATATACTCTGAACAGCAGTATTCAGGCGGTGCAAACAAGACAGGGACTGTAGGTTTGTTGTTAAGTAGAATCTGTTTGTAATTTTGAACATTTTTAATGTGTTTAGCTCCAGCCAAAAAATCTTTTCTAAGCTTTTTGGAAAACATAGGGAAGGGTTATCACCCCTGTGACATTTGTTTTGCGTCTTTCCTCCTCTTCAGAAGATTTCACGTCACTTTTTTGTCCCAATGAAAAATGTTTTTTGAAAATTTGGGTTTTTTTGTGGAACAAGGATTGGAAAGCATCAGTGGAAAGGAGAAATTGTTTTCCCATATTAACTCTTACAGGAGAGAATTTCCCTTCCTTAGGGGTAGATTTCATCTCACTTCCTGTTGTCTCCTTCCGTTTGCAAGTAGGAGTCGTTTGTAAGTTAGATGTTTGAAAGTAGGGTCCTGCCCTATATACTCAGCAGAAATTTGGGCCTTAGGTGTTGCTGTGGCCAAAACACTGTAAGCCCTCACAGGGCCCTGCTGTGAAATATTAGATCAAGAATTGTAATTACATGCCCCTGTTGAACAGGAGCTGAAAAATTAGGCCTTAGGCACTGGTGCTGGTGCCACAACACTGCAACCCCTCACAGACACTCTAGTTGGAACGCAGGAACGAGCCCTGCTGCAAAGTATTGCATCAAAAATTGTAATTACACGCCCCTGTTAGACAGGGGCAGAAAAATTGGGTCTTAGGCACTGGTGCTGGTGCCACAACACTGCAACCCCTCACAGACACTCTAGTTGAAACGCAGGAACAAGCCCTGCTGCAAAGTATTGCATCAAAAATTGTAATTACACGCCCCTGTTAGACAGGGGCTGAAAAATTGGGTCTTAGGCACTGGTGCTGGTGCCACAACACTGCAACCCCTCACAGACACTCTAGTTGGAATGCAGGAACGAGCCCTGCTGCAAAGTATTACATCAAAAATTGTAATTACACGCCCCTGTTAAACAGGGGCTGAAAAATTGTGCCTTAGGCACTGGTGGTGGCGCCCAGAACCAAAAATGTTCTTACAAGCTATCAGCGTGATGATTGAGGAGGAAGAGGATAATTACTCAGGGATAGTCACTCAGCATCAGCATAGGCAGTCTTTGAAGGGATCTGAGATTTCAAAAAAAATTATTCGGTTACATCTGCATCAGGTGCTTGGTAGCTGGTGGTGATCCAAGACTGATTCATTTTTATGAAGGTCAGCCGATCGACCGAGTCGGTGGACAGACGCACCCTGTGATCGGTTACCACGCCTCCAGCAGCACTGAATGTGCGTTCCGAAAGAACGCTGGATGCAGGACAGGCCAGTAGCTCAATTGCATACTGTGCAAGCTCTGGCCAGTGATCCATCCTCAAGACCCAGTAACCCAGAGGATTTTCGGTGGGAAAGGTGTCCAAGTCTGATCTTGCCCCTAGGTATTCCTGCACCATGTAAAACAGACGCTGGCGATGGTTGCTGGAACCGATCATACCTTGGGGCTGCGGACCAAAAAATTGTCTGAACGCATCGGTCAGACGGCCACCTTCTCCACCGCTCCTTCTTTGACTGACCGAAGCCTCAGCAACACGTTGTCCAGAAACAGGAGTTTGTAACCTCCCAGTCTCTGGGAACGCGTTGCACAGACCTTTCTGCAAGGCCTCCCGAAGATGTTTCATCCTCTGCTCCCTCTGCGATGGCAAGATAAGGTCCGCAACCTTACCCTTGTAACGTGGATCAAGGAGGGTTGCCAGCCAGTATTGGTCCTTCTCCTTGATACCACGAATACGAGGATCCTTACGCAGGCTTTGCAGGATCAGGGAGGCCATGCAGCGTAGGTTTGCTGAGGCATTCGGTCCGGAGTCCTCTGGGTCACTAAGGACAACAACGTCCGCAGCCACCTCCTCCCAGCCACGTACAAGTCCATGTGTTCCTTGGGACTGATCCCTTAAAGACTGCTGATGCTGAGTGCCAGGCTCCACCTCCATACTGACACAATCTTCCTCCTCCTCCTCCTCCTCCTCCTCGTCCTCTTCCTGTGTGATCGGCGGGCACGCAGGAACACTGTCTGGATAAAGGGGGCCTTGAGAGCTAAGGAAGTCCTCCTCTTCCTGCCTCTGTTCTGCCTCAAGTGCCCTGTCCATTATTCCACGCAGCGTGTGCTCCAACAGGTGGACAAGGGGGACAGTGTCACTGATGCATGCACTGTCAGTGCTCACCATCCTCGTGGCCTCCTCGAATGGTGACAGGACAGTGCATGCATCCCTGATCATGGCCCACTGGCGTGGGGAAAAAAAACCAAGGTCCCCTGACCCTGTCCTGGTGCCATAGTCGCACAGGTACTCATTGATGGCCCTCTGCTGCGTGTGCAGCCGCTGCAGCATGGCCAACGTCGAGTTCCACCTGGTGGGCATGTCACAGATTAGGCGGTTCTTGGGCAGGTTAAACTCCTTTTGGAGGTCCGTCAGCCGAGCACTGGCATTATATGACCGGGGGAAATGCACAGAGACTTTCCTGGCCTGCCTCAGGACATCCTGTAAGCCCGGGTACCTGCCCAAGAACCGCTGCACCACCAAGTTAAGGACGTGAGCCAAACAGGGCACATGGGTCAGTTGTCCCTGTCGGAGGGCAGAGAGGAGGTTGGTGCCATTGTCGCAAACCACCATTCCTGCCTTAAGTTGGCGTGGCGTCAACCACCTCTGAACCTGCCCCTGCAGAGCTGACAGAACCTCTGCCCCAGTGTGGCTCCTGTCCCCCAAGCACACCAGCTCAAGCACCGCATGGCATCTTTTGGCCTGCGTACTTGCGTAGCCCCTTGAACGCCTACGGAGCACCGCTGGTTCCGAGGAAGAGGCCATGGAGGAAGAAGAAGAGGAGGGGGTGGAGGAGAGAGGTGTGTCACAATCAGCATTTTGGAGGCGTGGTGGCGGAACAACCTCCAACACTACTGCACCTTGTCCTGCATCCTTCCCAGCTGCCAGCAGAGTCACCCAATGCGCCGTGAAACTTAAGTAACGTCCCTGTCCATGCCTGCTGGACCATGAGTCAGCGGTAATATGCACCTTACCGCTGACCGCCCTGTCCAGCGAGGCATGGACATTGCCTTCCACATGCCGGTAGAGAGCCGGAATCGCCTTCCGTGAGAAAAAGTGGCGTTTGGGTACCTGCCACTGAGGAACCGCACATTCCACAAACTCACGGAAGGGGGCAGAGTCTACCAACTGAAAAGGCAGCAGTTGAAGTGCTAGCAATTTTGCCAAGCTAGCATTCAACCGCTGGGCATGTGGATGGCTGGGAGCAAACTTCTTTCGGCGGTGCAGCAGCTGGGGCAGGGAAATTTGCCTGGTACAATCTGACGTCGGTGTACCAAAAGCAGATTGCCCACAAGTACTTGGCTGTGACACACCTAATTCTACACCTTCATTCCTCTCACTGCAGGTCTCAGAGAGGACTGAAGGTCTAGTGGGGTTGGAAATCTCAGCTGATGAGGAGCAAGGAGAGATCGTCTTTGTTCTTTGGTGTGGGTCTTTTAGATACGCTTGCCAACGAACTGCATGGCAGGTCAACATATGTCTGGTCAAGCATGTGGTACCCAAGCGGGAGATGTTTTGGCCACGCGAGATACGCTTGAGACATATGTTGCAAATAGCAGCGGTGCGATCTGATGCACTCGTCTCAAAAAAGGCCCACACCAAAGAACTTTTTGAATAACGCGCAGAGACTGCAGCGCCCTGCACATGTGGAGCTTTGGGGTGTGATGCAGTCAATGTGCTGCCCTTAGGCTGGCCCCTGGAGGGCATCCTGCCTAGTTGGTGATGTGCCACCTCCTCCTCCTCCTCCTCCTCCTCCTCTCTCCTATCAGGCACCCACGTTGAGTCAGTGACCTCATCATCCCCTCCCTCCTCATCACTGGAGCAAACCTGGCAGTATGCTGCAGCAGGGGGAGCATGACTGCCAGATTGCTGTCCTTCTTGGGCACCCCCTCTGTCCGTGCTCATGTTACTGCCTTCATTGAGCTCAGTATCATCATCAGAGCCTTCCAAACGCTGGGCATCCTCCTGGAGCATGTACCCAACACTGTGGTCAAACAGTTCGAGGGAATCCTCATGAGGACATGGTGGAGCTAGGGAAGGAGTCACTGATGACATTGAGCTGAGGGAAGAGGCCGCTGCTTTGCCAGACAAAGCACCCTGGGCATGGGTGAGAGAGGATGAGGAGGATGAGGACGGCTTGGTCATCCACTCGACCAAGTCTTCCGCATGTTGCGGCTCAACACGGCCAGCTGCCGAAAAAAAGGCCAAGCGTGTCCCATGGCCACGTGCTGATGAGGATGCACCGTCTCCACGACCAGCACTAGACACAGAGCCTGCTTGCCCTCTCTTATTGGCTTGTGACTGTCTGCCTCTCCTTCTTGGCCTTCCAGACATACTAATGGCCTGTAGCTGCACTAAGCTGGGATAGAACACCTGTAATTTTCTTCAGGTAGCTTTATATACTGTAACCAGACAAGCCTGCCTGTCAGTAGGAAGATAACACGAACGGATCTAGCTGAACACTGTGAGCAGGACGCACTGTACTAAATGTAAATAGTCTAGCTGCCTGACCGTGGTACTAATAGGATCAAAAAGAACACCTGTAATTTTCTTAAGGTAGCTTTATATACTGTAACCAGACAAGCCTGCCTGTCAGTAGGAAGATAACAGGAACGGATCTAGCTGAACACTGTGAGCAGGACGTACTGCACTAAATGTATATAGCAGGAACGGATCTAGCTGAACACTGTGAGCAGGACGCACTGCACTGAATGTAAATAGCAGGAAGGGATCTAGCTGAACACTGTGAGCAGGACGCACTGCACTAAATGTAAATACCAGGAACGATCTAGCTGAACACTGTGAGCAGGACGCACTGCACTGAATGTAAATAGCAAGAACGGATCTAGCTGAACACTGTGAGCAGGACGCACTGCACTGAATGTAAATAGTCTAGCTGCCTGACCGTGGTACTAATAGGATCAAAAAGAACACCTGTAATTTTCTTAAGGTAGCTTTATATACTGTAACCAGACAAGCCTGCCTGTCAGTAGGAAGATAACAGGAACGGATCTAGCTGAACACTGTGAGCAGGACACACTGTACTAAATGTAAATAGTCTAGCTGCCTGACCGTGGTACTAATAGGATCAAAAAGAACACCTGTAATTTTCTTCAGGTAGCTTTATATACTGTAACCAGACAAGCCTGCCTGTCAGTAGGAAGATAACAGGAACGGATCTAGCTGAACACTGTGAGCAGGACGTACTGCACTAAATGTATATAGCAGGAACGGATCTAGCTGAACACTGTGAGCAGGACGCACTGCACTGAATGTAAATAGCAGGAACGGATCTAGCTGAACACTGTGAGCAGGACGCACTGCACTAAATGTAAATACCAGGAACGGATCTAGCTGAACACTGTGAGCAGGACGCACTGCACTGAATGTAAATAGCAGGAACGGATCTAGCTGAACACTGTGAGCAGGACGCACTGCACTGAATGTAAATAGCAGGAACGGATCTAGCTGAACACTGTGAGCAGGACGCACTGCACTGAATGTAAATAGCAGGAACGGATCTAGCTGAACACTGTGAGCAGGACGCACTGCACTGAATGTAAATAGCAGGAACGGATCTAGCTGAACACTGTGAGCAGGACGCACTGCACTGAATGTAAACAGCAGGAACGGATGTAGCTGAACACTGTGAGCAGGACGCACTGCACTGAATGTAAATAGCAGGAACGGATCTAGCTGAACACTGTGAGCAGGACGCACTGCACTGAATGTAAATAGCAGGAACGGATGTAGCTGAACACTGTGAGCAGGACGCACTGCACTAAATGTAAATACCAGGAACGGATCTAGCTGAACACTGTGAGCAGGACGCACTGCACTGAATGTAAATAGCAGGAACGGATCTAGCTGAACACTGTGAGCAGGACGCACTGCACTAAATGTAAATACCAGGAACAGATCTAGCTGAACACTGTGAGCAGGACGCACTGCACTGAATGTAAATAGCAGGAACGGATCTAGCTGAACACTGTGAGCAGGACGCACTGCACTGAATGTAAATAGCAGGAACGGATCTAGCTGAACACTGTGAGCAGGACGCACTGCACTAAATGTAAATACCAGGAACGGATCTAGCTGAACACTGTGAGCAGGACGCACTGCACTGAATGTAAATAGCAAGAACGGATCTAGCTGAACACTGTGAGCAGGACGCACTGCACTGAATGTAAATAGTCTAGCTGCCTGACCGTGGTACTAATAGGATCAAAAAGAACACCTGTAATTTTCTTAAGGTAGCTTTATATACTGTAACCAGACAAGCCTGCCTGTCAGTAGGAAGATAACAGGAACGGATCTAGCTGAACACTGTGAGCAGGACACACTGTACTAAATGTAAATAGTCTAGCTGCCTGACCGTGGTACTAATAGGATCAAAAAGAACACCTGTAATTTTCTTAAGGTAGCTTTATATACTGTAACCAGACAAGCCTGCCTGTCAGTAGGAAGATAACAGGAACGGATCTAGCTGAACACTGTGAGCAGGACACACTGTACTAAATGTAAATAGTCTAGCTGCCTGACCGTGGTACTAATAGGATCAAAAAGAACACCTGTAATTTTCTTAAGGTAGCTTTATATACTGTAACCAGACAAGCCTGCCTGTCAGTAGGAAGATAACAGGAACGGATCTAGCTGAACACTGTGAGCAGGACACACTGTACTAAATGTAAATAGTCTAGCTGCCTGACCGTGGTACTAATAGGATCAAAAAGAACACCTGTAATTTTCTTCAGGTAGCTTTATATACTGTAACCAGACAAGCCTGCCTGTCAGTAGGAAGATAACAGGAACGGATCTAGCTGAACACTGTGAGCAGGACGTACTGCACTAAATGTATATAGCAGGAACGGATCTAGCTGAACACTGTGAGCAGGACGCACTGCACTGAATGTAAATAGCAGGAACGGATCTAGCTGAACACTGTGAGCAGGACGCACTGCACTAAATGTAAATACCAGGAACGGATCTAGCTGAACACTGTGAGCAGGACGCACTGCACTGAATGTAAATAGCAGGAACGGATCTAGCTGAACACTGTGAGCAGGACGCACTGCACTGAATGTAAATAGCAGGAACGGATCTAGCTGAACACTGTGAGCAGGACGCACTGCACTGAATGTAAACAGCAGGAACGGATGTAGCTGAACACTGTGAGCAGGACGCACTGCACTGAATGTAAATAGCAGGAACGGATCTAGCTGAACACTGTGAGCAGGACGCACTGCACTGAATGTAAATAGCAGGAACGGATGTAGCTGAACACTGTGAGCAGGACGCACTGCACTAAATGTAAATACCAGGAACGGATCTAGCTGAACACTGTGAGCAGGACGCACTGCACTGAATGTAAATAGCAGGAACGGATCTAGCTGAACACTGTGAGCAGGACGCACTGCACTAAATGTAAATACCAGGAACGGATCTAGCTGAACACTGTGAGCAGGACGCACTGCACTGAATGTAAATAGCAGGAACGGATCTAGCTGAACACTGTGAGCAGGACGCACTGCACTGAATGTAAATAGCAGGAACGGATCTAGCTGAACACTGTGAGCAGGACGCACTGCACTGAATGTAAATAGCAGGAACGGATCTAGCTGAACACTGTGAGCAGGACGCACTGCACTAAATGTAAATACCAGGAACGGATCTAGCTGAACACTGTGAGCAGGACGCACTGCACTGAATGTAAATAGCAGGAACGGATCTAGCTGAACACTGTGAGCAGGACGCACTGCACTGAATGTAAATAGCAGGAACGGATCTAGCTGAACACTGTGAGCAGGACGCACTGCACTGAATGTAAATAGCAGGAACGGATCTAGCTGAACACTGTGAGCAGGACGCACTGCACTGAATGTAAATAGCAGGAACGGATCTAGCTGAACACTGTGAGCAGGACACACTGCACTAAATGTAAATAGTCTAGATAGAAGATAACAGGAACGGATCTAGCTAAACTGAATACAGTGTATATATATATATGCAACACCTGGGATGCATATATATACACAATACACTGTAAGTGCAGCTAACTGACTGACTGTTCTGCCTAATCTATCTAACTCAAATCAAATGACACTGTCTCTCTCTCTCTCTATCTCTCAGCACACCGGAACACACACTACACAGGGCCGCCGTGCAGGCGGCCTTATATAGTGTGGGGTGTGTACTAAATCCCCTGAGCCATAATTGGCCAAAGCCACCCTGGCTTTGGCCAATTACAGCTCTCTCTACTGACGGCGCTGTGATTGGCCAAGCATGCGGGTCATAGTGCATGCTTGGCCAATCATCAGCCAGCAATGCACTGCGATGCCGCAGTGAATTATGGGCCGTGACGCGCCACACGAATTTGGCGCGAACGGCCCATATCGTTCGCAATTCGGCGAACGACCGAACAGCCGATGTTCGAGTCGAACATGGGTTCGACTCGAACACGAAGCTCATCCCTACTGTTTACTATCTGCCTATCCCCCTTTTTTTCTCCCTGCTTTTTTCAAATTTGTTCTCTTCTCACAATCTCACATTAGGGACTCCCCTCCTCCACCCCCCTTCCCTGTCTCACCCCTCCCATTGCCTTGCTTTTTTTGGATCTTTAGTCTAGTGTTGGGTAATACTCTCTGAAAGTAGTATATATCCGCGTCCACCCCTATCTTATCTTCAGGTAGCACCCTGCTCCAACTGGCCATCGGGACGATCGGCATCTCAATATTGTACGAACCTCATTCTACAGCACAGTTTGACTTTTATGTTTCTATGCTCGGGCCCTCTTCATAGTTACCCATTAATACCCCCATTAATACCTACCTGCTGTTGACGAATTTTGAACCTGTTATCTTCCATGTACTGATCTGTACAGTGTATTGTGGGGCTGGTTGATATGCACATTTGTGACCTGTTTCTGTCTTTTTATTTTATTATATGTTCTAAAAAAAAAAAAATGTTGACGGGGAAATTTTGAAATAGTACACAGCAGAGACCTAAAAAGGACTTAAGATGTAAAAGCTGTGCCCAAAAAGATAAGAGTAGGACAAAAGACTAGTCACCAGTATTGCCTGTAAGCAGGACTGGGACAAGGTATGGGCAGAAGGGAAGACTGCCCTGGGCGCAGCATGTATAGGAATGGGGGCGTTGCAAGTTTTTTCTACTATAAGGCTGAGAGGAGTATGGCCCGCAGCATCACTGCTTCTGTCAGCCCAGTGCTTGCTTGTTCCGGCACTGCCTGTAAGATCCACTCAGCTTATCTTTCCCCATACCTAACCTAACATGCCTTGTTCTGCACTTTGTCTCTGCATATAGGTGTTCATTGCTATTATAGGGGGACCCAACATCATTTTTTTTGCATTGGATCTCCCTTGACATCCATCCCAGGCCATCAATGTTCCATTTCAAGCACTGCTTTATTCATTATTCATTGACATACCTTCTTTTGACCTTGGTCCATCCGACCAGTATAGAAACCTTTTGAGAAAGCACCCTTCCCAGACAGCTCAACTCTCCAAAAAAACTCAGCAGTTTAACCCAACATAGTTTTACTTAAAATGCAGTACATGTAATGTTCATCGTTCATTTAAAGTGTAAAGAGGCAATAAACCACTTGCCGACCGCAATATGTATATATACGTTGTGGCTTTGAAGTGGTTTACTTGGATTATGGCTAAAGATATCAGCCATAACCCTGGTATTGTTTTTTTTTCTGGCGGCGGCTAGCTTTCTCTTGAAAGCCTTCTGAGCAGCTCATAGGCTCCTGTAACGCTTTCAGAAGCAGCGGGAGGGGGATCCCCCCCCCATCCTGTGACTCGCCGGTGTCTCTTGGGCTTACCGTTTATGCCGGCTCGCCCAAGAAATGATCCAACGGTGCTGCGAGCTGGTCACACAGGCAATCAAAATGCACGTCCGCTTTGATCGCCTCTATGGCCTTGGAGGACCAGAGCGACGCCACAACGTCACTTCCAGTTCAGGATGGAAGTAAACAATTTATTGGATGCTATAAATAAAGATACGGGACCTCTGCGCTACTATAAATCTGAAGTGAATACAAAATAAAAATACATATACAAAGAACGTGGAGATTCTGCAAAATCAATATAGTGATCACTAGTCACCTAAATACAGTAGAAAGTATATAATCAAATATATGATGATCTTGCGCATAAATCTCAGTTAGCAGTGAATGGTTGAGAAAGGTGCTAAAAATATTTGTGTGTGCGGCACAGTCACCAACCAATAATACAACTTTCCACCAATAAACTCATATACAAAAAATGTGCTCACATGTGTAACAGAATAAGAATGATAAATACATAACACAATACATGTGCAAGCTATAAACATCAAGAAAGGGGTGTATATAATGAATGTTCATAAAAAAGTGTTTAAAAATGATGTGCAAAACCCCCAATGTATCCAGTGAAAATACTAAATAAAGTTCCAATGAATGAACCACCCATTTATATCGTTTGGGTAGGAAGTGACCAGACCACTGTCTTCAAAAAAATGGTGGCTGCGTCACTTCCTACCCAAACGATATAAATGGATGAATCATTCATCCAATCCGGTTCTCTGAGGAAGTTACGAGGGTGTGATGTAACGCGTAAGATGCAAGGCGTAACCGGAAGCCGTTCACCGCGAACCGGGAGTTTACCGCAAACCGGAAGTGGTCACCATGGACCAGAAGTGACGTATGAGGTGGCGAAAACACGCTGTTTCTGGTCTATGTTTGGCTTATCCTTTATTTGTTTGATGTAAGCATAATTTTATCTTTAATAAATTGATCTTTTGTGGTAATACACTATTGGAGGCTATTCCTTTACATGTGGATCCGGATACCGGGCTGGAGGAGATATTCACTTATTGCATCAAGAATCCACCCCCTATCCAGATTGAGTGTGGGCTCCAACACCGAGGTGATTGTCCTAGGAATGGTTCAAGGCATTTGAACCATGCCCTCTAGGTAAGAGCAATGGGAGTACAATGAAGGGATATCATTTGAACCACGGTCAACACATTATTTATTTTCCATCTGCTGGTGAAGACTCTTGAAAGTTTTACACATTGGAATTTTTTATTTGAATTTGTTATTGGAACTTTAGTATTTTCACTGGATACATTGGGGGTTTTGCACATCATTTTTGAACACTTTTTTTATGAACATTCATTATATACACTCCTTTCTTGATGTTTATAGCTTGCACATCATTCCTATTCCGTTACACATGTGAGCACATTTTTTGTATATGAGTTTATTGGTGGAAAGTTTTATTATTGGTTGGTGACTGTGCCGCACACACGATTATTTTTATCACCTTTCTCATCCATTCACTGCTAACTGAGATTTATGCACAAGATTACATATAATTTTATTAAATACTTTCTAAACAATTTATTTATTTTTTTAAGCAAAAGATGATTTTTTTTTTTATTGATCTTTTGATTCTAAAGGTAAAGAAGAGACGTGGGGTCTTTTTGGCCCCAGATGTCTTCATAAAGAGAACCTGTCATCCTTATTTTATTACAATGGATGTTTACGTTCCTTGTAATAGGAATAAAAATATTAAAATAAAGGGACAGTGTCAAAATAAAAAAACAAAAAATAAAATAAAAAAAATAAGAAAAAAATGTAAAGCGCCCCCATCCCTCCGTGCTCGTATGAGGAAGCAAACAAACACGTGAGTCGGGCATGCATATGTAAACGGTGTTCTCACCACACATGTGAGGTATCGCCGTGAGCGTTAGAGTCAGAGCAATCATTCTAGCGCTAGCAGCTCCTCTGTAACTCTAAACAGGTAATCTGTAAAGGCAATATGGAGATTTTTAAGTACTGCAGTTTGTTGCCATTCCATGAGCGTTCGCAATTTTAAAAACGTGACATGTTAGGTATCTACTTACTCAGCCTAACATTATCTTTCATATTTTACAAAAAAATTGAGGTATATATTGTGTTGTGTTTTCTTTTAAAATTCATCAAAATATTTTTTCCCAAATAAATTGTGTTTGAAAAGGTATGTTGTGCCTCAAAAGTCCCACCCACAAATTGCTTTTTGCTAGGATATTGGATATTGAATTTAATATTGGTTATTACAACTTGTGTTTTATAACAATAATTTCTTCCTAATAACATTGGATTTCTCAAAACCTTACAGATATTCTAAACTTTCCCAATTCATTGATAGAATTTCTGTCCTCAGTCCCCCTTCACATTATTGTCCTCAGCCGCCCTAACTTTACTGTTCTCAGCCCCCCTTCACATTACTGTCTTCAACCCCCTCTTCACATTTTTGTCCTCAGCCCCCCTCACATTACTGTCCTCAGCCCCCCTTACATTACTGTCTTTGGTTCCCCCTCACATTAGTGTCCTCAGCCCCCCCTTCACAATACTGTCCTCAGCCCTCCCTTCACAATACTGTCCTCAGCCCCCCCAAACATTACTGTCCTCAGTCCCCCTCACATTACTGTCCCCAGCCACCCTTTTTTTTACTGTCCTCAGCCCCCCTTCACATTACTGTCCTCAGCCCCACCTTCACATTACTGCCCTCAGCCCTCTCATAATACTGTCCTCAGCCCCCCTTCACATTACTATCCTCAGTCCCTCCTAAGTCCCTCTCACATTACTGTCCAGAGCCCCCCTCAAATTACTGTCCTCGGCTCTCCCCTCCCGCTCGCATTACTGTCCTCAGCCCCCTCACATTACTGTCCTCAGCCCCCTCACATTACTGTCCTCATTACTGTCCTCAGCTCCCCCTCACATTATTGTCCTCAGCCCACCCACATTACTGTCCTTAGCCCCTCCCCTCACATTACTGTCCTCAGTGCCCCCCTTCACATTATTGTCCTCAGTCCCCCCTCACATTACTGTCCTCAGCGCCCCCTTCACATTACTGTCCTCAGCCCCCCTCACATTACTGTCCTCAGCGCCCCCTTCACATTACTGTCCTCAGCCCCCCTCACATTACTGTCCTCAGCCCCCCTCACATTACTGTCCTCAGCCCCCCTCACATTACTGTCCTCGGCCCCCCTCACATTACTGTCCTCAGCCCCCCTCACATTATTGTCCTCAGCCCCCCTCACATTATTTTCCTCAGCTCCCTCCTCACATTACTGTCCTCAGCTCCCCTCACATTATTGTCCTCAGCCCACCTCACATTATTGTCCTCAGCCCCCCTCACAATACTGTCCTCAGCCCCCCCCCCCTCACATTACTGTCCTCAGCCCCCCCCCCCCATAGCCGCCCATTACTGTCCTATCTTGAGATTCTGACCTAACTTTTCAGTTACTGTTATAAATATGTTCCCATGGGATACCTCAGGAATTTTGATGTGACTTTCAGGATACAGAAGGGGTCTCATCTCTATGACTCCCCCCATCCCCATTTAATAGTCTACTCCTTTCTTTATCTCACCAGCTATCCTGGTTCAATTACCATTTTTTTTTTTTCTCCCAGAGGTTGTCCTACCTAACATTTTGCTAAATCTTTGTGTATCAGTGCAGCTTCGACCTTAGAAGAAGGGGGTACACCCCAAAAACTAGACCTGAAAATGAGAATGCTAGTGCAAATGGAAAAAAAAAAATATCATGGATAAGTACCCGATTCATTGCAATACATGAAAGGAAAAATAAATAGTTCGGATTGAACATCTTATTGGTTATTAGGGCTTGTGTTTTATAAAATGAGCATTGTTCCTAATTACATTGGAGTTCTCAAACCGCATCTCTAGCCAGCTGATATCCGAGACCGCAGACGTGTCGATGGCGCTTACCTCCACCTAGACAGTGATCATTTATTTTAATCAGCGCACGGGTCACTCTTACCTTTGGCTCTGGGCTAATTGCAGACGGGTAATTTAAAATGTCACATTTCTTTCTTCTTGAGAGAAAAAAGGGATAAGTCTGCAGGAAGAAAATCTGTCAAACTCTCACGTGCATAATAGATCTAGATTAAGCAGCAGAGAAGAAGTGGGCTTGCCATAGATTTTCTCTTTGTTGGTAATGTCAACCCTGTAATTTGATGTACGATCGTCAACAGATAAAAAATGCATTCCTCTAATCGCCGCATAGATTAATCCGACAATGCCGGGCGAAGTTTGATATAAAGACTGTCTTCTATTTTACTTCTTACAGCTGTTTAAAATTCTTAAAACTCAACTCCAGGAAAGAAAAGCTAAATATGCAGTTAAGATGCATAATTGTGGGTTTTCTCAGCCAGAAAAAAAAAAAATGTTTAACTCTGGGCAGCCTGACGGTGTGAATAGTTATTTCAGAATGGCCAGGTCCTCGACCTTCACTGGTGTTAAGCAATTTAATTAACCACTTCAATACCGGGCACTTAGACACCTTCCTACCCAAGCCAATTTTCACCTTTCAGCGCTGTCACAATTTGAATGACAATTGCGCGGTCATGCTACACTTTACCCAAACAAATTTTTTATCATTTTGTTCCCACAAATAGAGCTTTCTTTTGGTGGTATTTGATCACCTCTGCGGTTTTTATTTTTTGCGCAACAAATAAAAAAAGACCGAAACTTTTGAAAAAAAACAAGTTTTTCTTTGTTTCTGTTAAAATTTTTTGTAAATAAGTACGTTTTCTTCTTCAATGATGGGCACTGATATGGCTGCACTGACGGGCACTGATAGGGCAGCACTGATGGGCACCGATGAGGTGGCACCAATGAGGTGGCGCCAATTAGGTGGCACTGATGGGCACTGATGATGGGCACTGATAGGTGGCACTGATGGGAACTGATAGGTGGCACTGGTATGCGGCACTGATGGGCACTCATAGGTGGCACCGATGGGCACTCATAGGCGGCACTTATGGGCACTCGTAAGTGGCATTGATGGGTACTAATGGGTGTCACTGATGGGTGCTTATGGGTGGCACTGATAGGTGGCACAGATGGGCACTGATGGGCACTGATAGGTGGGCACTAATGGGCACAGATCGGCACTGACAGGTGGCACCGATGGACACTAATGGGTGGCACTGATGACACTGATTGCTGGCACTGATGCCCCTAAGGGTGGCAATGCTGGGCATCACTGTAATATGATGGTGCCAATCAGTGCCCATTTGTGGGCACTGATTGGCACAGATTGGGCACTGACTGGGCACATTGGGCACATGTGGATGGCCATGGGGTACATACCTGGCCATCCACATGTTGCCCCCTTCCCTGGTGGTCCTAGTGGCGATCCCTGGTGGTTCAGTGTGGTGATCTGAGGGGGGGCTGCGCTGATAAACAATCAGCGCAGACCTCTCTGCCAGGAGAGCCGCCGATTGGCTCTCCTCTACTCGCGTCTGTCAGACGCGAGTGAGGAAAAGCCGATCAACGGCTCTTCCTATCGACATTGTGATCAGCCGTGATTGGACACAGCTGATCACGTGGTAAAGAGCCTCTGCTGGAGGCTCTTTACCAAGATTGGTGTAGCGGTGTGTCAGACTGACACACCGGTCCACCAATCGCCGCAATGCGCTCCCCCACGGGCGCGCGGCAGCATGTTATCCTGCTGCACATCATATGACGCCCAGTCAGGAAAACTGAACCACTACCAGGCCGTCATCTGCTATGGGCCGGGTGGGAAGCGGTTAAAGAGGAGTTAAACCCTGATGGGTTTACTTGCTCTTTGTTTCCCTGCAAAGGTAAAGCATAATGGGCTACTATGCATCGCATAGTAGCCCAATATGTGTCACTTACCTGACACTAGGGATGAGCTTCGAGTTCGAGTCGAACTCATGTTCGGTCACCCGTTACGTAACGGGTGACCCCGCCCCTCTGACGTCACGGGGAATGCCACAGGGAAGTCCCCGTCAAGTTCCTGTGCGTAAGAGGGGGGCGGGGTCACCGGTGTTATTTAAGAACCGTCAGAAGACGAGAAGCATCACACAGTGGGAGCCTCCCATCATAGATGCGGAGTGGCCCAAGGAGAAGAAGGGAAGAAGACGCTGCGGAGGAAGATGCCGGATGAGTACACCGGAGGAAGAACCAGAAAAACCAGAAGAACCAGAAGAAGAAGAAGATGGAGGAAGAAACCGAAGGAAGATAGAAGATAGAAGATAGAGGATAGAAGATAGAAGAAAGAAGAAGCATTTAAATAAAGGAATTGTCAAAAACTGTCTTTTGTCATTTTAAAAATTTTTGACACTTTTTTTGTGAAATGGTAGGGGTACTTTTGTACCCCCTTACCATTTTACACAGGGGGGCAGGATCTGGGGGTCCCCTTGTTAAAGGGGGCTTCCAGATTCTGATAACCCCCCGCCCGCAGACCTCCACAACCACCAGGCAAGGGTTGTGGGGATGAGGCCCTTGTCCCCATTAACATGGGGACAAGGTGTTTTGGGGGGCTACCCCAAAGCACCCTCCCAATGTTGAGGGCATATGGCCTGTTACGGTTCAGGAGGGGGGGGCGCTCTCTGATCCCCTCTTTTCCTGTGGCCTGCCAGGTTACGTGCTCGGATAAGGGTCTGATATGGATTTTTGGGGGGACCGCATGCCATTTTTTTTTTAAATTTTGGCATGGGGTTCCCCTTAACATCCATACCAGACTTGAAGGGCCTGGTATGGAATTTAGGGGGACCCCCCACGTCATTTTTTTTTTTTACATTTTGGTTCGGGGTTCCCCTGTGGGGAATTCCCATGCCGTTTTTATCAATGAACTTTTATGTGTATTGTCGGACCTGCAATTCATTAATAGCCGCCAGTAGTTTTAAATGACTTTTTTTCCTTTGAAATGTCATTTTGCTGTCAGACTGTTCTAAACACGGGAAACATGTGCCTCTTTACAGGCATACTATAGACACCCCCAGGTACGAAATTTAAAGGAATATTACACTTTTATTGTTTCACTTTAAGCATTATTAAAATCACTGCTCCCGAAAAAACTGCAGTTTTTAAAACTTTTTTTTGCATTGATCCATGTCCCCTGGGGCAGAACCCAGGTCCCCAAACACTTTTTATGACAATACCATGCATATAAACCTTTAAAATGAGCACTGTTGATTATTCATGTTCGTGTCCCATAGACTTTAACGGTGTTCGCGCGTTCGAACAAATTTTTTGCCTGTTCGCATGTTCTGGTGCGAACCGAACAGGGGGGTGTTCGGCTCATCCCTACCTGACACAGGAGCCTGCGATGTCACCGCTGTCCCCTCTGCTACAGAGCATCCATCTTCTTCCAGGTATCGTGGCTCCGGTGCTGTGATTGGCCGGAGCCGCGATGACGTCACGGGAGCCGCCACTAATGGCATATCGCCATTAGCAGTGGCATGCTCAGTACACCTGCGCGCCGCTGTCTATGGTGCATACGCTGTACACAGAGGTGCCTGTCTTTTTGCAAATATCTCCTAAACCATGTAGGTTTAGGAGATATTTCTTGGACCTACAGGTAAGCCTTAATCTAGGCTTACATGTAGGTCAAAGTGGTTGTAAGGGTTTACAACCACTTTAAATGGTTTTGGGTGGCTTTGGAAGCTCTGTCTAGCCTGAACCTGTTCTTATGCCCAAAAAACAGTCTTTAGGCTGGGTTCACATCATTGCAAATTTAATGTGGCTTCCCCGCATCCAATTCGCAATAACAGGAGATTTTAATTGGCTCTCTATGGAGCCAGTTCACATATCTCCGCTGCGCTCCGGTGCGAATTTGCACAGGAGCCCTGTATGTCTTTTGGTCCATTTCAGGTCCAAATTCAGCCAAAAATTCAGGCTGAAATCGGACCAGAAGCGATGAACCAGGATGTACCAGACCCCTGCTGGGAGCCACATGCGGCGATGCTGTGAATCCAGCCTTAGCCTCATTATTTTACTTTCCTAGTAAAAAGAAATCAGACAGCAGAAATAGTGCAAGAAAAAAAAATGTAAAGCAACGGTAAACAAATAATGATCAAATAATCAAATAAGGAAAAAACACATATGTAAAAAACAATAAATAAAATAAACTAAGCTACTCTATATACAACTGCCCTGAATAATAAAAAAATTAAAGATAAAAACTTGGTTTTTGCCTTTTATTTCAATTCAAATTTTGCTTTAACAGTTTAACAAGTGAATTTGAAATTTTCTATTGTAACAACATTTCTCCAAAAATGAAATCAGTACTTTTGAAGCAAAATCAATTAAGAAAAACTCACTCAGTTCAACCCTACTCTATAAAAAATGCAATAAGCATTAAATAAAATAAACTACACTACCCTAAAACCCCCCCGGCAGAAAAAAAAAAACAAAAAAAAAAACAAATACATTGAAAATACAGAGGGAAAAATTTAATTTCTTTTCCTTTATTTAAAAGCAAATTTTGTTTAGGCATTTCAATAAGTGAATTTTAGAGTTTCAACTGTGACAAAATTTCTCTGACAATTAAATCAGTCATTTTGAAGCAAAAGCAACTGAACCCAAATCATTCCATTCAACCCTACTTATCAATAAATGCAAAAAACACTAAGGCCTCATTCACGGGGGCATAAAAAAATGCTATGAACAGATCCATGCAGTGTCTAGTTCTGCACGCATCTGAAAAAACAAAATAGATTGCAACCGTACTGTGTCATCTACCAAAAATTGTGTATATATACAGTATATATATATATATATATATATATATATATATATATATATATAGTGCCTTGAAAAAGTATTCCTACCCCTTGACATTTTCCACTCTTTGTCATGTTACAACCAAGAACGTAAATGTATTTTATTGGGATTTTATGTGCTAAACCAACACAAAGTGGCACATAATTGTGAAGTGGAAGGAAAATGATAAATGGTTTTCATTTTTTTTTTTTTACAAATAAATATGTGAAAAGTGCGGGGGGGCATTTGTATTCAGCCCCCCTGAGTCAATACTTTATAGAACCTACTTTCACTGCAATTACAGCTGCAAGTCTTTTTGGGGATGTCTCTAACAGCTTTGCACATCTAGAGAGGGACATTTTTGCCCATTCTCCTTTGCAAAATAACTCAAGTTCTGTCAGATTGGATGGAGAGCGTCTGTGAACAGCAATTTTCAAGTCTTCCTACAGATTCTCAATTGGATTTAGGTCTGGACTTTAACTGGGCCGTTCTAACAAATGAATATGCTTTGATCTAAACCATTCCATTGTAGCTCTGGCTGTATGTTTAGGGTTGTTGTCCTGCTGGAAGGTGAACCTCCGCCCCAGTCTCAATTCTTTTGCAGACTCTAACAGGTTTTCTTCTAAGATTGACCTGTATTTGGCACCATCCATCTTCCCATCAACTCTGACCAGCTTCCTTGTACCTGCTGAAGAAAAGCATCCCCACAACGTGATGCTGCCACTCCATGTTTCACGGTGAGGATGGTGTGTTCAGGGTGATGTGCAGTGTTAGTTTTCTGCCACACAAAGTGTTTTGCTTTTAGGCCACACAGTTCAATTTTGGTCTCATCTGACCAGAGCACCTTCTTCCACATGTTTGCTGTGTCCCCCACATGCCTTTTTAAAAACTGCAAACTGGACTTTTTATGGCTTTCTTTCTACAATGTCTTTCTTCTTGCCACTCTTCCATAAAGGGCAGATTTGTGGAGAACACGACTAATAGTTGTCCTGTGGACAGATTCTCTCACCTGAGCTGTGGATCTCTGCAGCTCCTCCAGAGTTACCATGGACCTCTTGGCTGCCTCTCTGATGAATGCTCTCCTTGCCCGGCTGGTCAGTTTAGGTGGATGGCCATGTCTTGGTAGGGTTGCAGTTTTGCCATACTCTTTCCATTTTTGGATGATGGAACAGTACTCCGTGAGATTTTCAAAGCTTGGGATATTTTTGTATGACCTAACCCTGCTTTAAACTTCTTCACAACTTTATCTGACCTGTCTGGTGTGTTCCTTGGCCTTTATGATGCTGTTTATTCACTAAGGTTCTCTAACAAACCTGTGAGGGCTTTACTGAACAGCTGTATTTATACTGAGATTAAATGACACACAGGGGGATTCTACTAATTAGGTGACTTTTGAAGGCAATTGGTTCCACCCGATTTTAGTTAGGGGTATCAGAGTAAAGGGGGCTGAATATAAATGCATGCCACACTTTTCAGATATTTATTTGTCAAAAAATTTGAAAAACATTTATCATTTTCCTCCCACTTCCCAATTATGTGCCACTTTGTGTTGGTCTATCACATAAAATGCAGATAAAATACATTTACGGTAGGTTTTTGATTGTAACATGACAAAATAGATAGATAGATAGATAGATAGATAGATAGATAGATAGATAGATAGATAGATAGATAGATAGATAGATAGATAGATAGATAGATAGATAGATAGATAGATAGATAGATAGATAGATAGATAGATGTGTGGATATATCTTCCAGCGGATGTCTCCAATGTGTATCGCTGCAGATATACGATACATAAAAATTAACAAACCATCATGTAGTACTGCACAAAGATGCATCTGTGGCCGTACAGATCTTCCATCATTGTACTATATGCATTTCATCACCAGGACACGTGACTTCCTTTGGGGATCCCCCTGAAAAATTCATGTGTTCTGGTGACGAAACACGTCAGGCAGGGATTTGGATGATGTCACCACGTAGTATAATGATCCACCACATTCTAATCTATGCTGTTAATTGGGAACATGGTTGTAGTATACTAGCAAATGACAGTGAATTTCTATTGAGTGGGTCAAATACATGTTTTTTTACATGGTAAAGAACTTCCAAACATTTGTCTTCTCTTTGAGCCACACTGGTGAGGATTGGAGGATATTAAGATGCCACTTACTGGAGAGCTGGAGGATTGTTCTTAAAGGGCCTGCATGCCATTTTAAAGGATTGGAGGAAAGAGAGGGGAAGAAGGATAAAGGGTCTCATTTAAAGGGAACACATGCTATTTATGACCTTACATTATATGGGGTGCATAAACACAAGGTGAGAGCCCAACTGGTTGGTGGTGTGCAGAGGCAAAGGCGTGTAGGGAACACAGTTGAGTACACAAGAGAAAAGTACTAAGGAAGACACGACTATAGACTGTGATATATTTGGACGATATATATTTTTTGTGAATGATATATGAAATAAAAGTAGTGCTACACTGGAATTTCGATTTAATAGATTTAATATAAACTGTACTCCCCTAAATACAAGCACCCAGAAAAAAAACATGAAAATAAATTCCAGCTCCCCTATGTAGCAATATAGTATTAATGTACTTCTTTTGCAGAAATAACAAAGCTTTCCATTTATTCCACACACGCTTACCTCACTGTCCTTATGGCTGTTTAAAAAAGCTTCTCCATTACTTCTGCCTTACTTCCTGGACAGACTATAGGTCATGACACAGGAATGAGTAGACCAGCTGACCTCATTAGCACACACCCTGCATCATGTACCCTGCTACCTACCCAACCACCTCCAGGTGAGGATAGTGAGGTAGCGTGTGAAGAATAAATGGAAAGCTTTGTTATTTATGTAAAAGGAGTACATTATCCACCTCCCGCCCAGCCTATAGCAAATTGACGCCCGGGAAGTGATTCTGTTATCCTGACTGGGCATCATGTGACGTCCAGCAGGATAACATGCCGGCGCGTGCCCTGGCGATCGCGAGTGTGGCGTGTAAATCTGACACGCCGCATCTCCGATCGTGATAAGGAGCCTCTGTCAGAGGCTTCTTACCACGTGATCAGCTGTGACCAATCACAGCTGATCATCGTGTGAACCAGGAAGTGCCAGTAAATGGCATTCCTCGGTTCATGCTGACAGGAAGAGCCGATCGGCGGCTCTCCCTGTCAGAAAGGGGGGGTCTGTGCTGATAAGCAGAACATTGATTATCAGCACAGCCCCATCAGATGTGCCAATCAGCTGCCAATAAGTGCCCAGCAGTGCCCCAATAATAAAGTCTGCCAGTGCCCACCACAGTGCCAATCAGTGCCCACCACAGTGCCAATCAGTGCCCATTACAGTGCAAATCAGTGCCCAGCAGTAACACCTGTCAGTACCTCATCAGTACCTCATCATCAGTGCTGCCCATCAGTGCCGCCTATCAGTGCCCATCGGTGCTTCATATCAGTGCCACCTATCAGTGCCCATCAATTCTACATATCAGTGCCTCCTCATCAGTGCACATCAGTGCCAACTCATAAGTGCCCATCAGTGCCACCTCATGAGTGCCCATCAGTGCCGCCTCATGAGTGCCCGTCAGTGAAGGTGAAAACAACATTTTATGACAGAAACTAACAAAAACTTTTTTTTTTTTCAAAAATGCTGTTTTTTAGTTTGTTTAGCAAAAAATAAAAACCCCAGAGGTGATCAAATACCACCAAAAGAAAGCTCTATTTGTAGTAAAAAGGACATCAATTTTATTGTGCACAGTGTCGTACGACTGCCCAATTGTCAGTTAAAAAATAGCGCAGTACCGCATGGCAATAAAATGGCCTGGTCATGAAGGGGGGTAAATCTTCCAGAGCTGAAGAGGTTAAGGAGTTCAGAAAGTGAATTAGAGTATATCCATTGCAACAAAATGTCTCCAACAATAAAATCAGTCATTTCAAAGCAAAACAAGTTAGCCTAAAGCCTCGTACACACGGTACTATTGTTGGCAGGGGATTGTCTGCTGACAGACTGTTGTCCTAAAATCTTACCGTTAGTACGCTCCTTTTGACAATTGTTGTCCAATTTTCCGTCAACAAATGTTGGATGACAGACTAGTAAATTTTCGGCGGACAGCGGTTTGACGTCAGATTTTCGTATGGTCAGTACACAAACCTGTCACACAAAAGTCGAAAGTACAAACACCCATGCTCAGTCTCCATATCTTCAGACCGCCCTCGTCCACTTGTGCATGTCCCAGCTTGGGCTTGTTGCCCTTTAGCCAGCTGACTAGCGCACATGCGCACATGTGACCCTTTCGCACGTGCGCTATGTGGGTGATTAGACCGGGTGACGTCACACGCCGGCATAGGCCGATGAGTAAGGGCGCCACCTGGTTGGGGACTATTTAAGCCGTTCATCTGCTTAATGGTGCTGCTGAATGTGGGTCCTGGGGCCCTGACTGTGCTTCTCTGTACCCAAGTAAGTACCATTTGTTCTAAGCTCCTTTCCTGTGCCTTTTATGGGACTCAGATGACCATGCTTCTTACCATCTTCTGGCTACAATTTACAATCTATTTCAGGTCAGCTCAGCGGGGATATTTCGCTTTTTAGTAGTTGGCTGGATTACTCTGTTTAGGCCTTTCTCCCATACTGGTAACTAGTCCCCTGTGGGACTAGGTGGCAAGGACAGAGCCTACTGCCATCTTCTCTTGCCCCAGACCCCAAGTGTACTTTATCTTCTTAAAGGTTAGTCTATCCATGCACTGTTGTTCCCTGTTTTCCCATTCTTTCACCCTTTCCCATTCTTTTCTTTTTTTCCCCCCCGCCCCACCCTTTTCTTGTTTTCATTCCCCCTCCCCTACTTCCATTTCCCCCCTATTCCCCATCCCTTTTTCTCCCCCCCCCCCCCCCCCCTCAGCCACCTCTTCTCTCTCTCCCCCCTTTTTTTTCCTTTCCTTCTCTCATTTTTTATCCCAAATACACACATTTTCTTTCTCTCTGTCCCTCTTTTTTCTTTTCTTTTTTCCCCCCTTTTCACTCTCTTTTTATCCCCTTCCCTCTCCCCCCTTTTTTTCCCTCCCCTTCCCCCACCCCTCTTTAGGCCTCCCCCCCTCTCTCTTTTTTGAACGACCCTTTTATATATATTGGTCTATCTCCAACTATTTATTATTTTTAGATATATGTCCAGACTCTGCACGCCCCCCAGTCACCGCGGGGGAACTTTTATTGGCACAGTGGCCTTGGCTGAGCATGGATCACGGGTAAGCAGCACCACTCTTTCCTTTCCCCTCCTTATGTTTTTTGTACCTCTGATTGATCTGTTTAGTTTTTATTGGTGTTAATTATTGTTTAAACTCAATTTGCAGAATTTCTCCTGAAGAAGTGGCTTTGAGACTGCAAAACTAGTTGAGATATGTCACCTGTGAACAATCATCCCAGTGTGATCTTCCCCTCTTGGGGACCATTATACTATTCATTGTTTGTTCATCATGCAATATTTTATGAACCTATAAATATACAGTATGCCCTGCCTGATTTTATATTGATTTAATAAAATTCCACAATGTTCTTACCTATGTGAATTTATATCAATTATACAGTGCCTTGCAATAGTATTCACCCCCCTTGGTATTTTTCGTGTTTTGCTGCCTCACAACCTGGAATTAACATGGATTGTTTGAGGATTTGCATCATTTAATTTACAGAACATGCCCACAACTTTGATTTTTTTTTTTATTGTGAAGCAAACAACAAATAGGACAAAATAACAGAAAAAGTCAATGTGCATAACTATTCACCCCCCTAAAGTCAATACTTTGTAGAGCCACCTTTTGCGGCTATCACAGCTCCAAGTCGCTTTGGATAAGTCTCTATGAGCTTGCCACATCTTACCATTGGGATTTTTGTCCATTCCTCCTTGCAAAACTGCTCCAACTCCTTCAAGTAGGATGGTTTGCGCTTGTGAACAGCAATCTTTAAGTCTGACCACAGATTTTCTATTGAATTGAGGTCTGGGCTTTGACTAGGCATGTACATGTTTCCCCTTAAACCATTCAAGTGTTGCTTTAGCAGTGTGTTTGGGGTCATTGTCCTGCTGGAAGGTGAACCTCCGTCCTAGCCTCAAATCACACACAGAGTGGTGCAGGTTTTGCTCAAGAATATCCCTGTATTTAGCACCATCCATCTTTCCCTCAACTCTGACCAGTTTCCCAGTCCCAACTGCTGAAAAACATCCCCACAGCATGATGCTGCCACCACCATGTTTCACAGTGGGGATGGTGTCCTTTGGGTGATGTGATGTGTTGGGTTTCCGACAGACATAGCGTTTTCTTTGATGGCCAAAAAGTTCAATTTTAGTCTCATCAGACCAGAGCACCTTCCTCCATACATTTTAGGAGTCTCCCACATGCCTTTTCGCAAACTCAAAATGTGCCATTTTGTTTTTTGCTGAAAGTAATGGCTTTCTTCTGGCCACTCTGCCATAAAGCCCAACTCTATGGAGCGTACGGCTTATTGCCGTCCTAAGCACAGATACTCCAGTCTCTGCTATTGAACTCTGCAGCTCCTCCAGGGTTACCTTAGGTCTCTGTGCTGCCTCTCTGATTAATGCCCTCCTTGCCCGGTCCGTGAGTTTTGGTGTGCGGCCGTCTCTTGGCAGATTTGCTGTTGTGCCATGTTTTTTCCATTTGGCTATGATAGATTTGATGGTGCTCCTAGGGATCATCAAAGATTTGGATTATTTTTTTATAACCTAAGCCTAACTTGTACTTCTCAACAACATTGTCCCTTACTTGTTTGGAGAGTTCCTTGGTCTTCATGGCAGTGTTTGGTTAGTGGTACCTCTTGCTTAGGTGTTGCAGCCTCTGGGGCCTTTCTTTTTTTTTTTTTTTTTTTTGCCACATCAGTAAACTTTTATCCAGAGACTATTTTCAGAATAGTGTTCATATATGTCTCTACTTATGTCACATCATTGTGGCCTTTCCATATTTACCCCCTTTTTTTTTTTTTTTGTATCTATAATAACTTTGAGTATTGTTACAGTATACATTACAGGATATATGTGATTGTAACAGTGCCACACTGCAAGATGCATAGTGTACATCCTATACCTTAAAAACCACTTAACCGCGTACCCTCGTATTACTACTATGCGTATAATGTAGTTGATACTTTTCTTTCTGAAAGTCCCGCCCCCCCACCCTCCTGTGGCCCCCCCACCCTCCTGTGGCCCCCCATCCTCCCGTGATCCCCCCCTTTGAACCCCTGTAATTCCAAAACACGTCCGGTGGACAGCGTAAGGTCGTGCGTTATTCTCTCTCCGCTCTAGGCTCTAAGCTACTCCTAACTCGGCCTCTCCCCATTGGTAGGGAGACGGGTATTCTCAGCACTAGGATAGCACTGTTGACGGGCAAGGCATTGTTTGAGCCCACAGATTCCACATTCTTCTTGCAAACTTATTATAGTTGCCAGACCTAATGTAGAATGTTCTTTCGCTCCACACTGAGGAGTTGACAGCTCCTATCCACTCTTCCGGGGTAGGGGGGGTCCTAGATTGCCAAGACTGTGCAATTAATTTTCTAGCTTGGAATAGACACCTTGCTACCGCTACCCCTGTACTACTGTCTCTCAGTCCGCTGGTAACACATCCCAGCACACAGATCTTAGGGTCTAGCTCTAGATTAACTTTAAACGTGGTGTTTATTTTCTTTAGGATCTCGGGCCAGTACCTGACTAGTTTTGGGCACCTGCAAAACATGTGGATCAAGTCGCCTGTTCTTCTACATCTGGGGCATTCGTCATTAGTTCGGCGACCGAACATAAAGAGCTTTTTTGGTGTGTAGTAGGATCTGTGCAGCAGCATCAGATGGGAGGCCTTTTGTGAGGGAGAGACCGACACCTCTGGTCCCAGTTCCAGAATCCTTTTCCATTGTATGTCCGTTATCTCCCCCACATCAGCCGCCCACCTGTCTCTACCCCCCGAAGAGCACACCTGCGTATTTGTTTTCTTTATTAACTGAGTATATATCTCTGTGGTTAACCCCTTGAAGGTCTCTGATTTGATTATTGTTTGTAGTAGTGGGATCTTGCACCATGTGGGGGGTAGCCTTCCAAACTGCTTTCCCAAGGCGTGTCTAATCTGTAAATAACTATAGGATGCACGATTTGGCAGCCCGTACTCTTGCCGCAGTTCCTCGAAAGGCTTCAGGGTGTCCCCCTCATATATCTGTATCAACCGACATACCCCATTCCTCTCCCAATGCTTATTCCTATCAACAGGTAATAGTTCCTGCAAATTCTTGTTGTTCCAGATTGGTGAGTATTCTGAGATTCCCTTGTACCCCATTATTCGCTTGGCAGTCTGCTAGACCCTAGTGATCATTTTAAGTGTCGGAATCTCTCTTTGTAGTGAGTCTGCCTCCAGCGCTTCAACTAGTGAACTATGTGGGCTTCCCTGTAGGATAACCTGGGCGTTCTTACTAACCCCTCCGTCGATGGCGCATCCCCCGAGTTGCTGTAACTGGGCTGCCAGGAAGTAGGTAAACGGGTGGGGGACCCCCAGTCCCCCCTCCGTGACAGGGCACTGCAGTTTTTGTAGGCCTATCCTGGCCTGCCCTTTTTTCCAAATTAATTCCCTAAAAAGGGATTGGATTTTTTGGAACCACTTCTCCCCGATCCATACTGGGGAGTTGTGGAGCAAATATAACAACTGAGGCAGCCATACCATTTTGATCAGGTTGGCCCGGCCTGCCACGGAGAGGGGGAGTCTACTCCAAATATCGCATTTTTTTTTTTTATTTGGATTATTTTTTTATAACCTAAGCCTAACTTGTACTTCTCAACAACATTGTCCCTTACTTGTTTGGAGAGTTCCTTGGTCTTCATGGCAGTGTTTGGTTAGTGGTGCCTCTTGCTTAGGTGTTGCAGTCTCTGGGGCCTTTCAAAAAGGTGTGTCTATGTAATGACAGATCATGTGACACTTAGATTGCACACAGGTGGACATCATTTCACTAATTATGTGACTTCTGAAGGTAATTGGTTGCACCAGAGTTTTTTTATGGGCTTCATAACAAAGGGGGTAAATACATATGCACATGCCAATTATCAGTTTTTTATTTCTGAAAAATTGTTTTATGTATATATTTTTCTAATTTTACTTTACCAACTTAGACTATTGTGTTCTGATCCATCACATATAATTCAGATTAAAAAAACATTGGCTGTAATGTAACAAAATAGGTAAAAAACAAAGGGGGGTGAATACTTTTGCAAGGCACTGTACCTGTACCGCAATAGTCCATGTTTCCCTTTCTTTGTTTTGAGGACCAGTTGGGGACTAGTCTCTCAAATTGTTTATTTCAATTGACTTGGATAATGGTACTTGGTTACTCTATGTATAATTCTCTACCTTAAGGTGTTATTTAATCCTCGGAATCAATGTTCACCAAACACGAAATTAGCAGAAGCCAAAAGGGTGGCGCTCAAGAGCTGAAACCCCTCGTAGTACGTCACTACGTTCGTGTTTATGGCACGACAAATGTGTACTATTAGTATGCAAGACGAGATCGTGGCACACGCCCTTAAGACAAAAATCAGATGCTTAAAGCCCCATACACAATATTAGATTTTTCTGCAGATTTTTGTCTTCAGATTTACCAAAACCATATCATGTGAGGTCAAACCTTAAGAGTTTCAATTTGTATGCAATCAGGCAGGCCCTTGCGCTACATGGTTTTGGTAAATCTGAAGACAAAAATCTGCAGAAAATCTAATAGTGTGTATGGGGTCTAAATCACTTCGTTGAACCCTACTCATCAATAAATGCAACAAACACTAAATAAAAAAAATAAAAAATCTAAATATACTATGCTACCCTAAATACACCCACCCATAAAAAACAAAACAAAAAAAACACATAAATAAATCAATAAATGAAGCAAATCCTTTCTGTAAAAGCTGTTTCTATTGAAAGAAGGCCATCCAGCACACCCTAAAATGCAGTACGGATAGGTGTAGGCTACCTCCTCGCACGTTTCCATATGCTGGGCTTATGTTGCATAATTAAGTTGCTTCAAAACGTCTGTCAAACATCATTACATAGAGAGATATAATGCATGCTATTGGTTCAAAGGAGCATATTCATTGTCTTGGCCAAGCTCCAGCAATCAGTGGGGTTGCCCAATCTCTTTTCCGCTATGTAGTTCATCTAAACTAATGACCTAAAATAACATTACATAAAATAAAGCACATTCCATTAGTTAATGCTGGGTTGCTTTAATCTACACCGTACCCTGCAGCAGTTATTTGTCTAGAGTGTCGTAATGAGAAGGGAATCGCTGAACAGCGGGGAAAAATTGAATTGATTTAGCAACCGAACAAAGACAGAACATTGATGTTCCAAGATACACACTCAAAGGAGGCCAATATATGGGCTATCTACAGCAAACACAACCTCCTTTACATAATCCCCTAATGAGATGTGTTTTCCTTCTTTTAGTTTTTGTTCTGTTGGGTTTAACAAAGTTAAAAAATCTATTTTAAAGGTAATCTTTTTTTTTCATCCTTACTTTATTCCACTACAGGATAGGAAGTGTTGGGTGAAAGAACCAGGTGTCTTTGGCATCTCAAGAACAAGTCAAACAAATGTCTTCTTTGTAGCTTCCAACTCAATCCCATCACTGAGTCCATGTAAAGTGTGCCACCCTCTCACTGGTACATACTGCACCCCTGTATTTATTGATTTGGTTCACGTAAAGGATAGCTCCACTTTTGTTGAAAAAAAAGTAATTAAAAAAAATAATAACCCCTTACTGCCTAAGGGTAAAACAAATGTTAATGCCTAAGCACAATTTTGCAGCTTTGACATGTGTCAGTAAAACTGTACATATCGTCACAACTACTTTGAGTAACCAGGCGGAATATACCTTGTTTTTTTTCAGGACAAATTGGGCTTTTTTTGGTGGTAAATAGAAATGGCTATCTCCTGTTTTTTTTTATTATTATCAAAGAAAAACTGGCCTCTAATACATCTATACATAAAACACGATACCAACCACTCCCTTCTAACTAGGATTTTTACCCCCTCCCGCTAACTAAATCTGCTATAGCAATCCTCACCCGAGAGGAGCTTCTCTACACTAGGTCCCCTCCCCCCCGCTCAACTAACCTAATTTTAGGGCTGGCTCAGCCCTTCCTTCTCTGAGCTGGCCGCTCAGCTGTCGGCTAATTGCCAGCTCTCATCTCTCTCCACAGTTAACCAGCTCTTGTGGATCTGCTCCTCAGTCCCGCCTACTTAAAGATCTCCAGCTCACTTCATTCCTGCCTTCGCCTTGGTCACATCACAAGAAACCATCTCCTGTGTTCCTGTTTAAAGACTGGCTTTGCTGACATCCCTTCTAGCTCCTTAACCTGCTTGCTGTTCCTCTACTTGGATCCCTGACTTATGGCCTGGCTGATTACCCGATCTGGTTACTGAACCCTGGCTTGGATGATTACCCAATCTGGTTACTGAACTCTGACTACCCGATCCGGTTACTGGACTCTGGCTATGCTTTGACTGCGCTTACTCTATTTACCTTTTTATTTTTATTAATAAACAAGTGTGATTTTACTGTACTTCTGTCTCGGTCTGGTTCATGGTTTCTGACACCTAATAGGTTCTGCCCACCGACTCAACTAACCTACCTGAACGTGGAATATGCCCAATAGATCCACCTTTCATCTGTGGATTGCTAGTGGTCCGATGACCACAATCCCACAGGAATTCACCTGTACTAGGGTCGTTAAACACCTTACCAAAGGACAACACCGGGCATCCAACCAATAACAACATACAACTATCTCCAAAGGGAAGCATGACCACGAAGCTTACTGTCACCCCCTATTATCGCCGAGGCTCCTTAAAACGAATACCCTCGACCAATACTGAGATAATGAAAATACGTCAAGAACCCCGAGGGCTCACAGCTACCCTAACGGTCAAGCACACTGTCAAGACAGGGAAACTCCAGTACACTAACCGAATAGGGTGACCGCGATGATTATAAAACTACCAGGTTCCTTTCAGGGCTAAGTGCTCATGTTGTTCATCTTTTGCTGTTTTTTTTTTCTCATGAGTAATTGTTACACCCTACTGAAAAACAATGTACTATTCCCAGTAATATCTTTGACGACTTATAACATTGCATTGTATTACAATTTAGATATTCTACAAATGTATTCCTATTTTGCATTATATCTTTTGTATACAATAAACTTTGATTTTGGAAAAAAAAAGAAAAACTGGCCCTGTTACTGCCTAAGGGTAAAACAAATGGTAATGCCTAAGCACAATTTTGCAGCTTTGACATATGTCAGGAAAACTGTACATATCGTCACAACTACTTTGAGCAACCAGGCGGAATATACCTTGTTTTTTTCAGGACAAATTGGGGGGGTTTTTTGGTGGTAAATGGTAATGGCTATCTCCTGATTTTTTTTTTATTATTATTATTAGCAAAGAAAAACTGTCCCGAAATAGTAAAAAAAAAATCTTTTTTTTTTTTTAATTTAGCTGTAAATTTCTTGGTATTTACTTATGTCATTTACCATAAAAAAAAAAAAACCAAAATAAATTCTGCTGCTCCTGACAATCACAGCGATATCACATCTGTGTATGTTAAGTGTTGTTTGTACCCATAGTACAGCCCAGAAACAATGGTGCGCAATCCTGCCAAAAGACACACTGACACTGACTGACTGAGTCATTTTTTTAAATTCTACCCAAAATATTCTGAACATGACCTCTGACATCAACCTTTGAGCCCGACCTCAACCCTAACACTAACCCTGGCAAACCTTGATTTTTTTTTTTCTTCATATTTTATTCTTTATTTTTAATTTTTGGCACTACCCAAGGGGACAACATTGACCGGACACTTGTTTTTTCTCCATTAGTACTGGTTCAATGGGACCTTCCCTAAAATATTCTGGGGTTCTTTGCTCTATTGATTGGGACTTTCTGAGTCCCTTGGAGGTGCAGCTCTTTAGTTGCAGACATTGGCCACTTGTCCCTTGAGTTTCCCCTTATCTCCGGTGCAGTTGGTACCTCCCAGGTACCTGGGCACTTCGTGTGTGCACTGGCTTTATCACCAATGCTAACCTATCCTCATTGCATCCTCCCCTGATACAATAATATTTGTTGAAGAGCATCGTGGTACATTTCCACACTCCATCTCAGTGTGGCTTTTTGGGGTACACATGCAATTGTATGTGACTCAAATGTACAAGGGATTTCAATGTTTTTAATCTTCGTACTTGTTTTTTTATCATGATGTACAATAAACTTCTGCACTTTTTATGGTTGTAATCTTTTGGTGCCTTTAAAATGCCATCTATTATCCCTTCCCGTAACCCTAAAACTAACCCTGGCAAACATTGATCTTGTTATTTTTTTTTCTTAATTTTTTATTCTTTATTTTTTACACACTTTTTTTTATTTACAGCTTCATCTCCTGTAAGAAGAGGATGATTAGAACGTAAAGTAAACACAGGGTTAAGCTCACAGTAACTGATCACTGTGATAGCCAATCAGAGGCTATCACAGAAATCAGATGAGCCGGAATCTGAAGTCCAAGGTCCCGATCATTAGTATGAGCCCCGGGGCTGTCAGTGAAAGCCCAGTCTCTGTGCTGGGAACTCGCTGTGCAGCACGCTCCCAGCACACAAAGAGATCCACATATATGCGTCCCAATGGAAAAAACCTACTACCGTGAGGCTGCATATGTGGGTGCGGTCAGTGGGAAAGGGTTAAAGCATGTAGACGAGTATGTAATGTAATTACTTTCAATCAGCATTCACTGTCATTTTCTGTAATACTCTTAATATTCTGAATTTATATAGCGTCAACCAGTGGCGGCCAGTGGAATTTTTTTTTGAGGGGGGGTGCCGGCAAACAGTATGCCACCCCCCGGTCGGTTAGTCGGTAGCACTTACCCCATCACTGACCGCTTCCCCTGATCAGCGGCGGCTGTCTCCTGTTCTCCTGCTCTTCATGGGTCATCACAGCGACAGCTTCTGTTTCCTCCCTCCTCCTTGGCAGCCAATTGTGAGTCTTCTCTTTTCAGACAATCAGAAAATGGGTCTCACCCCCGCTTCTGGGATTGCCTGGATTGAGGATCAGTGTTTCCACAGCGAATATCCATTCGCTGTTGTGACACACCTGGGTGGGCTCCAAGCGCATTCTCTGCGACCCGAGCCCATCCTATTTTGAAGCCTATTAGAGCCTGAGACTCTAATCAGGTGCTTAAAAAAAAAAAACCCGGGTGTGCGCATGCGCGGAGCTCGCAAGATGGCCGCTAAAGCCTAGAGCTCCGCTCCCTCACGAACAACCGGCGCTCACAGCACGGACCACAGCGCCCCACCGCACGACCAAAACACCCGGGGATACTCCCCAAGGTCCAGGCTACACCCCCATATGCCCGGGGCCCCGGTAAAACGGAACCTGTGGCCACAACAGGAGCGAACACAAACGGCTGAGACGCCCAAGATGGCCGCCGCTACACAGGCACAGCCTCTGCCTCAGATTCTCTGCTCCACAGGCCCGGCGGACTACAGGTCAGAGCAACCCCTCACTCCCCCTCACTTCACTCCAGGGAGACAGCAGGGATACCCACCTCTGCTGACCCCCTCTCCAGCCTCTACAGGATCCCTGCAGGATCGCCCCCTCTGTGAAGGCCCTCTATCCCCCCAGGGATCTACCTCAGATCACACAGGCCTCACACCATATGCCTTCCCTGCCAGTGACTCTGCTTCTCACATGGACTCCCTCTTTCACAGATTCTCTGAACTTTTGAAAGAGGCCTGGCTCAAACAGCAGCAAAAATTACAGGGGACCTGAAGGCAGACTTTATTAATTTAGGGGCCCGAATCGATGCAATCGAACACAAAATGGAGGACACTATAGCCATCACTAACCAACACTCGCAGCACATCAGCACTGTGCAAGATCAACTGGACCTAGCAATGGCTCGTATTGACGAACTCGAGAATAGGTCAAGAAGATATAACATCAGAATCCGTGGCCTACCGGAAACAATTCTCAATGTCCCAGAAGCAGTCCAAGACCTGATTAAACAGCTAATCCCTAATATCTCCTCTCAACGCCTTGAATTGGACAGGGCACACAGAGCCTTAGGGCCCCCAGAAAAGACGGCACCCCAAGAGATATTATCGCTAAGCCACACCACTACACAGTTAAAGAGGAAGTGATGAGACAGGCCAGGTCCTCTCACTCCGTGCAGTGTATGGGACACCCAGTGCAGATCTTCGCTGACCTCTCACCCTCTACGATCCAGAAGAGGAGATCATTGAAGCCACTGCTTCTCGCTCTCACCCAAAGAGACGTGAAATACGAATGGGCCTTCCCGTTCGCGGTTAAATTCTCCGTCAAAGGGAAACAATATACCTTCTCCTCCCTCCCAGAAGGTGAAAAACTTCTCCTGCGCCTGAAAATCATCTCCCAGGAAGCCGAAATGGACACAACCAATGCCGGGACCAACTCCAACAAACGTCAGACCCCCACCAGCCCTCAATCTCCCCTGTGGTCAACAGGAAAAGCAAAGAAGGCCAAAGACAACAACCAAACCTGAAGCCAGTGATGATGAGAACTGCATCGCTTTTATCCCGACTGTGAAGTGGGGATTGGATTGATCATCCCCATGAATATAGGGAATCCCCCCGTGTCTACCGGGCTACGTTTTCTGACTTATCAGAATTTTTTGTTTCTTTTTTTTTGTGTTTTGCTGGTTCCAAGGAGGGATTTTTTTTTTTTTTTTTTTTTTAGATTTTTGTTCAACTCTTCCCTCTTTAGTTTTTACTGCTTTTTACTGGCCCACTGACATTTATACTGGGCACAGGGGAGCTGCACCTCTCCGGATTGAGAGGGGCGGTACCCTTACGCCTAGCTATGGGGGGGGGGAGTGGGATTTTCACCCCCAGTTCTAGGGAATTATATAGGTCTAGTCTATGGACGCTGTGCTGAGATAGCGATTTAATGAAGACCTAGAAGGTTACTGCACTGGGCATAGGCTTAGGGCCTCTAGTTGGCCAAACTGTTTTGAAAACCTGATAGTCACCGGTAATAGCTTAAAATTTTCTTTGTTTTTACTTACTCTTTTCTTTTAAGTTTTATGTTGGGCGTTCGGTTTCGTGAGGAAACACATGCACACCCACCTAACCCTTAGACACCCGTAGGTCTCTGGGGGCTAGGTTGTTTGAGCCCAGATGGGCCAGACACACTCCATTTTTTTCTTAAAAGACATAAGGGATTTCTCCTTCCCTGCGTCTTTCCTTTCCTTTCTAGGAGACCTTTTCTCTGCTATCCTTCTCCCCCTCCCCTCCTCCATGTGCACATCAATGTACCTAATCACAATTTGTGTTTCAGATACCACACACACCCCCACCCCTGATATCACTCCACCAAGAAGACGGAATGACCATCATCCTCAGACCCGGGTTCCCCCACATCAAAGGGTAAGTGAGGACCGTTGCACTGCACTCCACCTGCTCCATGGCTAATAACACCACAGATGAACTCCGCATAGCCTCACACAATGTCCAGGGAATCAACTCCCAGATTAAGAGGAGAAAAGTACTCGATTACTACAAACACCTCAAGCTAGACATTGTTACGCTGCAAGAAACGCACTTCCCCTCCCGGTATAGCCCTAAGTATCTACACCCCCACTTCTCACAGTTCTTCTTAGCGAGCGCTAATAACAAAACTAAGGGAGTTGCAATCATTGTTTCCAAACATCTTAAATTTGTAAAGATCTCTGAATTCGCCGACCCAGAGGGCAGGTTCATCCTGGTCAAAGGCACAGTGGCGGACCACCTGTATTCCCTGGTCTCCTACTATGCCCCAAATAGAGGTCAAGCGAAATTTTTTGACACCCTACTGCGCAGCCTCACTCAGAAACTGGAGGGAACGGTCATCTTTGGTGGAGACTCGAACGCAGCGTTCGATCAGGGTTTGGACAAGTCTAAACCCCTATCGACCCAACTAACACGACCCACCAAGGAGAGCCTCAGGATCGCAAAAATAATCCACGCCCACGGTTTAGCTGACACTTGGAGGGAACTTAATCCCAACAAAAGGGACTATACCCATTACTCGTCACCTCATAACACCTATGCGAGGATTGACCACATTTTAACCCCATCCACCCTTCTTCCCCTGATTCACAGAGCTCAAATCAGAGAGTCGACCCTTTCGGACCACTCCATAGTCACCATATCTCTCAAAACTGGCCCCCTGGGCGTACCCAGGAGACATTGGAGACTGAATGAGTCTCTATTATCTGACCCCATCAGGGTCACTGAACTCGAAAAAGCCCTACAAGAATACTTTAAACTCAATAAATCGGAGGATATTTCTCCAGAAATGTTATGGGCCGCACATAAAGCTTTTATACGGGGTAAACTCATCCAGATTGCCACTCAAACCAAACGTGCACAGAAAGCAGACATAATCCGGTTGGACAGGGAATATACCTCACTGAAGGCTGCCCATAAAAAGGACCCCTCCAAGACCCCTATTCACCTTATCGACAAAGCTAGACTAGACCTTAATTTATCACTGACATCCAAAGCCGAAAAGGCTGTCCGCTGGAATGGACAAAAATTTTACACTCAGGCAGACAAGATAGGTCCCCTCCTAGCTAAAAAACTCTCCCCCTGCATTAGGACCCTCGCCTTTCCCAAACTCAGAATCAATGGTCAACCCCCCACGACCAACCCTTCAAAGATTCTAGAAGCCTTTCGAGATTTCTACTCTAAATTATATAGCCAAACAAATACACCAAACGCGAACTTAATCCCTCAGTTCCTGGAGGGTATCTCCCTACCATCCCTAAAAGATACCCATAAACAAAAGATGGAAATACCCATCACAGAGGAGGAGGTTTTGGGGGTCATAAAAGATCTAAGAGGGGGGTCAGCTCCAGGTCCTGATGGTCTTTCGGTAGTATACTACAAATCTTTTACAGCCATACTAGCACCTCACCTGACCTCCTTCTTTAACTCCAAAACCAATCGAACCCCCCTTGACATCCACCTCAATACCGCCTTAATCACAGTCATACCTAAACCTGACAAAAACCACGAAGACGTTAGCAATTAAAGACCGATCTCACTCATCAACAACGACCTAAAAATACTCACCAAAATAATGGCCAACAGGCTGTCATCCTTTATTAGTCAATATATACATAAGGACCAGGTAGGATTCATACCCGGGAGACAGGGTCCTGACCAAATAAGGAGAGCAATAGACATCACCTCGATTCTTCAAACAAACTGGGAAGGGGGGCCAAATCAATCGGGATTCCTTCTATCATTAGATCTGCAGAAGCCCTTTGACACGGTCTCTTGGAAATACATCTTTACCGTGCTGGGGAGATGGGGATTTGGCGACCGTTTCCTGGGAATTCTACATGCTCTCTACTCACAACCAAAGGCCCACATACGACTCCAGGGACATTACTCCGACTCAATAGACATTTTACGTGGCACTAGACAAGGGTGTCCTCTATCCCCCCTAATCTTCGCAATAGCCATAGAAACCTTAGCGATCGCAATCCGACAGAACCCGGACATAAAGGGGGTGACCTGTGGAGACCAGACGCACAAATGTGGGCTTTTCGCCGACGACATCCTCCTTTTCCTGACATCTCCCCTCACTACACTACCTAACCTCTGCCTATTGTTAAGGAACTTTGCTAAAATCTCTGGACTCGAAGTCAATTTCGCCAAATCTCAAGCCCTTAATATTTCGTTACCACCACGAACAGTTGACTCTCTAAAACAATCCTTCCACTTCAAATGGGGCGACACCTCCATTTGCTACCTAGGTATCACATTGACGGCCAAGACGGAAACTCTCTATGCACAAAATTACCCTTCTCTCTTTAGGAAACTGGAGGCTGACCTTACTACATGGTCAAAACATGAATTATCCTGGCTGGGTCGGATAAACTCCATTAAGATGACCTTACTCCCCAGGCTCCTCTACTTCTTCCGTTCCCTCCCTATCCCAATAAGGAAAAATCACCTAAAAGCTTTACAGAGTAAAATTCTCCAGTTTATCTGGGGTAAGAAAGGATATCGTATCCCTCAGAACACCCTATTCCTTCACAGACGCAAGGGAGGGCTGGGTCTCCCAAATCTACATAAATACTACTTAGCGGCTAGATTAGCCCAACTATCCTCAATCTACTCGCGGTATGAAAAACCAGATTGGGTAACTATTGAAAGACAGGCCACCCCCAAACATACACTAGACTACATACTTTGGTGCCCGACTAAATCTAGGCCGCCCATCCTGTCACCCACTTTATCCCACTCCTGCGTCCTTTGGGACTCCCTCCGACACTCCACTGCCCTGGTATCCACAGGTCGTCCCCTAGCACACTTATTCCACAACCCTGATTTTCCACCTGGACTGGACATCTCAGCATTCAAATGGTGGCTGGACAAAGGGCTATACCGGATAGGGCACTTCTTCGCCCCCAATGGACCAATCACCCTCAATTTCTGTATCAAACACCTAGACCTCCCGGATTCGGAAAGATTCCGTTTTCATCAAAACACTCACTTTCTACACTCAATTTGGCAGGAGAAACCGCTCCCCCCTAAATTCACTACATATGAACAATGGTGCGGACAAGCCATGGAGCAGAGGGGAGGCATATCTGTGATATATTCGGCCCTCACTTACCCAACGGACAAAACCACATACATGCAGGCCTGGGAGGCTGACTTCCAATGCAGCAGGGACATAGAGATTTGGCAAGCAGCTCTAACTAAATCCTTTAAGGGGATCCAGAACATCTCTTTGATGGAGGCAAGCATCAAACTGATAACCAGATGGTACATGACCCCTACCAGGTTAGCAGCAATCTATCCCTCAGTGAACCCCCTGTGTTACAGAGGATGTCAACACCGGGGCACAATGGCCCACATTTGGTGGGAATGCCCCAAACTGCGCACTTTTTGGAGGAAAGTTTTCTCTATGATTTACAAGGTGACGACTTGCCAGATCCCTAGGTCCCCAGAGGTGGCTATTCTTAATGCTAACCTTCCTGGAATCTCGAAGGCTAACCAAACACTGATCAATTTTATATTGCTGGGCACTAAAATCTCCATTGCCAAAGCCTGGAAACAGCCGAGGCCCTCGTTTAACGCAGTAAAAAGGAAGGTTTCATGGATCATGGCCCAAGAAAAACTCTATAGCATCACGTCAAACACCTCCAAGAAATTCCAAACAATATGGGAACCTTGGGCCCAATTTATGGGAACCTCCCTCATACCAGGGGTTCAGGTGCGCATCACCACCTAACCCACACCTAGACTGCTTCATCCCTCAGTATTAATAGAGGTACACAAAGGCACTCCTTTTCCCTCCCCACCCACCTTAAAGAACCCCCCCACCCCTCTTCCCGCCTCACTCTTCTCTTCTTCTCTTTCACCTCTTCGTCCTGTCTTCTATCTCACTTTAAATTAACTATCTGGTTGCAATTCAATGGAAAGCTACCATACGGTATATTACCTAGCTTACGGGGACTCATAACCCCTACACACTCCTGATGGCCCAGACCAAATGGGCAAAGGAGAAGTAGGGAGATTTCCCCACCTGGCACAGCTAGATCCCGTCAGGGGTGCCGGGGATGGGGAAAGATCCCGTGCTGTGTAGGGGGCAAAACATGGAGACTGCTTACTTAAAGCTTAGTTAAGGTTATATATCAGGCTGTCCTCTCCACCAGCCCTTGAGGCATAGAAACCGTATATTATCTGTTCTTTTTTTTTGCACTCGAATTGTAACCTTTTTGTCTCATGTTCGAGGAGGCGTTCCCTCCTGTGCAATCTAAATATGTTAATGCATAATTTGTATGACATCATTGAAAATAAAAACATATTGAAAGTTAAAAAAAAAAAAAAAAAAAACCCAGCCGCTGTAAATCATGCGCCTGGTGTCTTGCAAGGGGCCGGACGCATGAATAGGGGGTGGCCACAGCGGTCATGGATAAGCCATGCATATAGGGGGTGGCGTGGAGAGAGAGGGCAGTGCCTGGGCGCCACTAATGGACGGGCCACCACTGGTGCCAAAAATTTGCATAGCGCTTTACGATATAAAGGGGGCAGCACAATTACAATACAGTTAAATACATAAAGAATAGGGGGGCTCTGTGCGTGGAGCTTACAATCTAAAGGGAGAGGGGAAGGTGCTAAAAAAGGTATTAGCTGCAGGGGACGATCTGATGGAGGAGGTGGCCGAAGTATTATTTTTAGATGGAGTTGGGGTAGGCTTTCCTGAACAAGTGAGTTTTCAAGGATCGCCTAATGCCGCGTACACACGATCAGACATTCTGGCAACAAAATCCTGTTTTTTTTCTTACAGATGTTGGCTCAAACTTGTCTTGCATACACACGGTCGCACAAATGTTGTTGGAAAATCTGATTGCCAAGAATGCTGTGACGTACAACACGTATGACGAGCCGAGAAAAAGGGAGTTCAAAAGCCAGTGCGGATCTTCTGCTTGATTTCGAGCATGCATGGACTTTTTGTCTACACACGCTCGGAATTTCCTACAACAAATTTTGTGGTCGGAAACTTTGAGATCCAGCTCTTAAACATCTGTTGTTGGAAATTCCGACAGCAAATGTCAGATGGAGCCTACACACGGTCGGAATTTCCGACAACAGGCTCACATCGAACATTTGTTGTTGGAAATTCCGACTGTGTGTATGCGGCATTAGGGTGGATAGGGTAGGATCTAATTCAGTTGTTCTCAACCCTTCTAATGCTGTGACCCCTTGATAAATTATTTTCGTAGCCTGGGTTGTCAGCACCCAAGGCAAGACATGTAATTTGCGCCCCTAACCCACGGACATTTAGCGCTCCATGAGTCTCTTCCACGCGTACAGTATTAAAACCCCCTTATGGTACATTTTAGGATGTGCCACTCTCTCTCTTTGTTCTCCTTTCTTTCCATTTTATCTTTTTCTATCCTAAATTTCTTGTTTTTTTCCCCCCATCCCTCTCTCTAGCCGGTTTTTCTTGTTCTTTCTCTCTTTTCTTCGTTCCTCACCTTCTTTTCCTCTCCCTTCCCTGTATTCTCTATTTTTTGTCCTTCTCTTACTCCTTGGTGGGGGGGGGGAATGGAATGAGTGGCAATGCTGGTTGGAGTTCTGATCAGCCAGCTTAGGTGCTCTTGATCAAGGTCATCTGCTGATCTGAGAACTGTAGTGGGGACTTTTACTACCCGATTTATAATCACAGGTAGTGTTACTCACTTTGTCTCCGGCTTCACTGTGGCTCCGACTTTGTGATGTCTCGTAGAAGTGACACCTACGCCGAAATCAAGATAGTCTCCTCCAGCCCCTCCCACTTAACATTCCTCACCAGTCAGCTGACCTCTAGTCTCTGCCCCCCAGCCATGCCTTGAACTGATTGGGGGGCTGCGAAGAGGCTAAGTCGGCAGCCGCGGGCTCAAGGATCAGCCCAGCTAGGTGGCCACAGGCTCCAGGGACAGCCCTGCTGGGTGTCCGCAAAAAGACTGGGAGAGTGGTGCGGGCTTCAGGAACAGCCCAGGATTCGGTGACCCCTGGCAAATCACCATTCGACCCCTGAGGGGGTCCCGACCCCTAGGTTGAGAACCACTGATCTAATTGGACATACTGTGGTAGGGGGTTCCAGAGGATACAAGAGGTTTTAGAGAAGTCCTGAAGACAAGCATGGGAGGAGGCAATGAGAAAGCTAGAGAACAAGATGTCCTGGGAGGAGCAGAGTCAATGCTTTGGGCAATATCTCCAGATGTGGTTGATGATGTAGTTGGGGGCAGTGTTATGAATGGCTTTGTAGGTTGTGTGGTTAGTATTTAGAATTTTATTGTGGAATCCAGTGAGAGGGGCAGCAGTCACGGATCGTTTAGTAAGGTGCATAATTCTAGCAGCAGCATTCATGATAGACTGAAGTGGGGATAGCTTGTGTAGAGGTAGGTCACCAAGAAGGGAGTTTTAGTAGTCAAGATGAGAGATAATCAGGGAGTAAATAATAGACATGCGCACTGCCAAGGAATACGTTTTCGTTTCATTCGTTTTTTGTTTTTTTTTCAGGTCATTCATTATGATTGCAATTCGTAAATTAGAAAATTTGAAAATCCAAAAATAAGAAAGAAAATCTGAAAATTCGAAAGAATAACTAACTAACCAATTACTAATAACTAACTATTAAATTATAGGTATTGGAATTTCCTTTTCAAATTTGGCTGTTAGTGAACGTAACACATACAAATTTATGCAAAGTTCCAAATTATCAGTAATAACAAATGCAGCATCTAAACAAATGGAACGGGACAAATTAATAATAAATAATAATAAATAATAATAATAATAATAGTAATAAAAAGTTGTTATTATTATTATTGCTTTTTATTATTTTTAATTTGTTTTAATTTGTTGTTCCATTCGTTTAGATACAGCATTCGTTATTTCGGATAATTCGTAACTTCAGATAAATTCGTGTGTGTTATGTTAACTAACAGCAACATTTTAAAGGAAATTCCAATACCTATAAGTTAACCTCCTTGGCGGTAATCCCGAGCGTGACTCGGGTCTGAATTTTACTGTCAGGAGCGGTAACCCCGAGTCACGCTCGGGGTAACATTGCAGAGCATCCAGCGGAGCCCTTACCTTCTCCTGGGTTCCAGCGATGCCCTCCAATGTCCTCGGCTGTGCTCCGCTGTGATCGCCAGCGCGATCACAGCATCTCACTTCCTAGTTCCGTTCCCTGCGAGCAGCAGCGGCGCACGGGAGCGGAACTAGGCGGGAAATTCAAAGTTGAAAAGTTCAAACACAAAACACACATATAAAAAGAGGTGATACAGTGTAATCTGAGAGGATTACATTGTATCATCTCAGATCTCACTGATACAGTGCCCCTTGCCCCAGTGCCCATTGCCTCCAATAAAATATTGAGAAAATGCAATCCAAAAAGCGCCATTTCGCTACAAAATCGCCTTTGGAGCAGTTGAATGACAGCGACAGCGACATGGAGTTGCTCCCAGAACTCAGCGATAGCGAGTCGTGGGGAGATTTGTCGTCTGACACTGAGCTGACAAGTGACAGCGATGACAGCGGTGATGATCCTGCACCTGACATCAGCGATGTGCGCACTTGGTGCCCTATTGAGTGCGATACGGACCAGGTAGCGCCCCCAAGATTTCCCTTCACTGGATCACCTGGGATGAAGGTCGAAGTTGAGCGTGGCAACCCTCTGGCATACCTGCAATTATTTCTCACAGAGGAGGTAATTGAAAAAATTGTCATAGAGACAAATCGCTACCAACAGCAGCAATCCGCTACGCTGCATGCCAGGTTTTCCCGAAGCAGAAGGTGGGAACCGGTGACTAAAGAGGACATCTGGCTAGTTCTCGGACTCATTATTCTTCAGGGGGTGGTGGGGAAACCACGCCAGAAATGGTACTGGACCACCAACAAGTTATTGACCACTCCGTTTTTTGGTACTGTGATGTCCGAATACCGTTTTTCCCTCATCATGAAATATTTTCACTTCACTAACAATGAAGAGTTTGATGAGGCCACGCATCCTGCGCCCAAGCTAAAAAAAATCTGGGAGGTATGCCAAATTATTGGGAACAATTTCCAGCGGGCCTACGTGCCAGAAAGGGACGTCAGCGTGGATGAGAGTTTGATGGCCTACAAAGGACGCCTAAGCTGGATCCAGTATATTGCATCCAAAAGAGCGCGGTTTGGCATCAAATCATACATGCTCTGCGAGTCATCCACCGGATACATATGGAACTCGGTCATTTTCACCGGTAAAGGCACGAAGTTCAACCCCAGGTACAGCAATTATGGGATGGCCACATCATCTGTCCTTACACTGCTGGAGCCATTACTGAACCAGGGATATTGTGTGACCATGGACAATTTCTATACGTCGCCGGAACTGTTTGAGGTTTTGATCCAAAACAAGACGGATGCCTATGGTACAGTTAGGCCTAACAGACGTGACATGCCATCAATGTTTGGAAAGAAAAAACTAAAACCCGGAGAAATGGTTGCCTGGCAGAAGGGTAAGATGATGGCAATACGTTGGCGAGACAAGAAGGACGTGTGTCTCATGAGCACTGTGCACAATACCTCCACTGCCACGGTCCACACAAAAGGTGGGAAAGATGTGCTGAAGCCGCAAGTCGTCATAGACTATAATTGCACTATGGGAGGTGTCGACCGAGCCGATCAGGCAATGACCTTTTATCCGACTATGCGGAAACAGCAGAAAAAATATTACAAAAAGATTTTCAGGCATCTTCTGGAACAATGCCTTTGGAACGCTTACATCTTGTACCGAGCAGGGAGTGACAGGCCTCTTGTTCATTCAGATTTTATCTGGAAGGTGGCTGAGCAGATTTTTGCCAAACACCAGATGCCATCAGTTGATGTGAACAGACCTGGACGACGTGCTGTTGGTGTTGCCAACCCAGAACGCCTAACAGGTCGGCACTTTATGGACTATATACCGCCAACCGCAAAAAAGGCAGCACCTACCAGGATGTGTGTGGTTTGCTGTTCACACAGAGATGACAAGGGAAAAAAAATCCGAAAAGAAAGCAGGTTCTTTTGTCCGGATTGTGACGTGGGACTGTGTGCTGTACCTTGCTTTAAAATTTATCACACTCAGGATGTTTACTGAATTTTCTTTGTCTGACAAATTTCTTTAGTTTGTATTACATTATTGAGTAAAATTATATTATTTAAAAATTTAAAATCATGATTTTGTGTTTCAAACTTTATCACATCTGGGATGTCTACTAGAGTCTTGTTTGGTCAGGTTTAAGTAAGTAATTACTAAGAATTGCAGGCCTATAATACATAGCATCAAATTTCCATGCAAAATAATTGTACCGCTTTCAGCACAAAATTCCAGACAGAATCATACCGCCAGGGAGGTTAATAGTTAGTAATAGTTAAATTATTATTAGTTAGTTATTACTTCAGATTTTTGAATTTTTGGGTTTTCAGATTTTCGAACTTCGAATTTCCAAATTTGAAAATATCCAAATTTTTCGAATATTCAAATTTACGACTATTTGAAAAAAATGTGTTAAATGGGTTTTCGTTAATTCGGATATTTCCGAATTAATGACTTTGTCAAAATTTGTTAAAAAAAAAAAAAACAATTCAGAATGAAAGGAATTGCACATATCTAGTAAATAAGTTGTACTGTGGTGTAATATGGCAATCCAGAGGTGGTCTGTACAGAACGCACCCCCAGGTATGTCACTTCCTGCTTGTGTGATTGGCTCACTGATTTTCCCGGAAGTCAGTACTATGCTTCCCTTGCAATAGAAATTTCAGTTTTGGTGAGATACTCCCTAAGGGTGAAATTCTTCTATAAGGATGCAGAGACTACTTTTGTCATCAGAACACTGGGAGTGCACCAGGTAATAATAATGAACCAGTCCCTACCATTCAGAATCAGTCTGCAAAGGACATAGAGAAAATATTAACTGAAAAACAGTAACAAAAAAAGGCTAAGGGACTTTAATGGTGTATCATCTCTCAAGAAAAAGCAACAAACATTCAATAATTTAAACCAACATTTTTTTTTTTTTAATCTTAACTCAAAATGGTGTAACCAGGGTTGGTTATTAAATATCTAGTAACACAATACAATTTGAAAACATGAGCACAATATTGTTTGTGAGTAGGACCCCTCATTATAGTGACACCCTTTACATTACAAAAACGATAGGGCTGTTACTGATTAAAATTTTCGTGTTCGATTAATCCATTTTTTAAAATCGATTAATCAACTCATTTCCATTAATTATAATGCACATACAGATCCAACTACTTTTAGCTGATTTAGCACCGTTGTTATGGCAACAGCCGAAGCCAGACATAGGGCGTCACACGTCATAAACTCAGCCTCACCGTGCCCATAATCTCAGCTTTACTGTGCCCATAAACGCAGCCTTACCGTGCCCATAATGCAGTCTCACCGTGCCCATAATCTCAGACTTACCATGCCCATAATTGCAGCCTCACCGTTCCCATAATGCAGTCTCACCGTGGCCATAATCGCAGCCTATCCGTGCCTATAATCGCAGCCTCGCTGTGCCTATAATTGCAGCCTCACCATGCCCATAATGCTGTCTCATCGTGCCCATAATCGCAGCCTCGCCGTGCCTAAATTGGCAGCCTCTCTGTGCCCATAATGCAGTCTCACCATGCCCATAATGCAGTCTAACTGTGCCCATAATCGCAGCCTCACTGTAGTCAGTGTCTGTGCCTGGATTACACAGTCTGCAGGCATCTCCAACTGTGTGTTTCGGAGCTGAGTGTGAAAACTTTGGCCGTACTGTGAGAAAAGTCCCGCCCTCCTCCTAGATCAGCTCGTGTGATAGACAGAACACTGCGTCTATAGACAGAACACTGCGTCTATCACAAAAGCTGATCTAGGAGGGGGGCGGGACTTTTCTCACAGTACGGCCAAAGTTTTCTCACTCAGCTCCGAGACACACATCGGTTGATGCCCGCAGACTGTGTATGACATATAGTGGAGGAGGGAGTGGAGAGCTGCGCTGCAGCCACAGCTTGGCCCAAAGCGGCCCCAGGGCAGGCAGCCTACCGATCAAAAAAATGTTGATCGATCAAAAAAATTAACGATTAAGCGAGGAATTAATCGTTAATTTCCGCAGCCCTAAAAAATGAGTGTATACAATTTACTTCTCCAGAAAGGAGAAACAACCTGCTGAATGTATACAACATAGCATATGCACAACAGAAGACAACAACAAGTTTCTTAACGCGTTTCGCCAAGACACTTCTTCAGTAGAAGGACATTTAACAAGCAAGTAGATAGATCATTTTCAGATGGAGGTCACTGCCATAGAAATAGAGATGTGAGGAGAGAGACACCACAAAACCAAAGATCAGTCACTGAACCAGGGCGTCAGGTGATAGAGGTTTCGTATTTGCAGAAGCACTTGTGCTCAATAAAGGGGGACAGTCTACTCAAAGCTCTTCCCAAATCCAAAAATGCCTACTACAGACAATAACATCAATCCGAAATCAGCATACAGTATATCCTAACTTGAATGACCCTGGTCAACCTCCAAACAATATAGGTGTGCAGGATAAATGATAGAGAGGCCAAAAGTGAAACAAATAGCTATTTCTTCAAAAATCCAAAGTTTGTTAAAAACCCTGCAGTTGGGATCGATTATCCAGAGGTTTATTTTTTCCTGTCAACAAAAGATGAATGACTGTCAGGGAAATCGTATGCACAGTTGTGCACAAAGATGTGCAAGAAGATGTACACGTGCTAATAGAAATTCTCTAGTGACAACTAGAGGTTCCCTAACTCGTGTACATGCTTACATTAAATTTCTAGTAACAACTAGATGTGCCCTGACTTGCTCGTGTATCTGCACACCTGTGCATGCTCATTAGCCTGAGTGTGCGTGAATACTTGGCACTCTCTTGCCTATTTTACCGCTTCCCGCCCACCGGACGTCAAATGACGGCTGGGCGGCGCGGATCTCGTTCTGGGTGGACGTCATATGACCGCCTCCCAGAGCGACCACTCTTGCTCGCCCATCTGACACAACGCTACACCGATCTCAGTAAAGAGCCTCTGACGGAGGCTCTTTACCACGTGATCAGCCGATTCCAAAAGAGCCGTTGATCGGCTTTTCCTCACTCATGTCTGACAGACGCGAGTAGAGGAAAGCCGATTGGCTGCTCTCCTGACGGGGGGGGTCTGTGCTGATTGTTTATCAGTGCAGCCACCCCTTGGATGCCCACCCAGGACCACCAGGATGCCCAGCCAGGACCATCAGGGATGCCACCACACTGGACCACCAGGTATGCCTATCAGTGCTGCCTATCAGTGCCCAGCAGTGTCCAGCAGTGCCCCCTATCAGTGCCACCCATGACTACCCATCAGTGCAGCCTTTCAGTGCCCATTAGTGTTGCCTATCAATGCCCACCAGTGCCACCCATGAGTGCCCATCAATGCAGCCTATCAATGCCCATCAGTACTGCATATCAGTGCCACCCATCAGTGCTGCCTACCAGTGCCCATCAGTGCCACCTATCAGTGCCCATCGTCAGTGCCCATCAGTGCCCCCTCATTGGTGCCACCTAAATTGGTGCCGCCTTATCAGTGCCCATCAGTGAAGAAGAAAACTTACTTACCGGTATTTCCAAAATTTTATAACAGAAACAAAAGAAAAACTTTTATTTTTCAAAATTCAGGTCTTTTTTTTATTTGTTTAGCAAAAAATAAAAAACGTAGAGGTGATTAAATACCACCAAAAGAAAGCTCTATTTGTGGGAACAAAATGATAAAAATTATGTTTGGGTACAGTGTAGCAATTGTCATTTAAACAGCTACAGCGCTGAAATCTGGAAATTGGCTTGGGCAGGAAGGGGGTGTAAGTGGCCTGTATTAAGGTAGTTAAAGTGGCTCCATAGACCAGAAGATTGTTAAGTGGCACTCGTCAGCTTCTACCCTCTGTGATCTGATCTTGTGTCTGTTGCTGTGTATAACAGGGTTGCCACATCATCTCTTCAATCCAGGACACAAATTAATTACACAGGTTCTGTGGCTGATTAGGATGGTAATTAAAGTGGTGTTCCACCCAAAAAAAAAAACAAAAACTACATGAAAAATCCTAAAAAAAAAAATACAAAAAATTTGGATATTTTTTTTTTTACTCACCTCTAAATGCCTGTTGCTAGGGGGTCCCTTGTAGTCTGCCTCTTTCAGTGCCTGGGCTGGTGACATCACTTCCGTCTCGGCAAAGGAAGGGCTCAGCTCTGCTCCCTCCCTCCTGTCAATCATCTGGGACCCATTACAGGTCCCAGGTGACTGAGCGGCCATTCACGGCGCTCGGCGGCGCTCGCACATGCGCAGTGGGTGCCAGGCTGTGAAGCCACAGCCCAACGCCCACAGTTGCAATGCCGGCACCGCCGAATGGAGGGGGAGACGAGCGGGGCTTCGATCCCCCGCATTGCTGGACCCTGGGACAGGTAAGTGTCCAATTAAAAGTCAACAGCTGCAGTATTTGTAGCTGCTGACTTTTATTTTTTTTTTTTAGTGGCCCGCCTCTTTAAACTCATTAGGTGCCCTATCTGCATTAAATCAGCCTCAGAACGTGTGTAATTCATATGTATCCTGGATTAAAGGGATGATGTGGCAACCCTAGTGTATACCCGACCTGTTTGACTCTGCTTGTTCCTGATACCTTATTGCTGACTCGGCTTATGACCCGACTCTGTCATTTGCCTACCGTTCCAGTGCCTTCTCTGCTCACCTGACATAAACCCTGGCATAACCCTGAGTCTGCTTTGGACCTTATTCTGTACCTCTGCTTCTTGGCTCTAACCAAATTCTGCCTTCTTGATCACCCGAGACCCTGCATCTGCCTGCTCTCCAGCCTGGTTGCTGCCTGCTGCCCTGCACCTGTTGGCATGTATCCGCACCTGCCAGTCCACTAGTCTGCCTGCTGCCGTCCACCTGTTGGCATGTATCCAACAGCTGCTAGTCCATGAGTCTGCCTGCTGCTTCGCACCTCCCGCAAGTACCCTTTGTCAAGGATCTCAAACCAGGCACCCATGCCCTGTGATATCCTGTTCTCACCTTCAGGAGTAGAGATGGGCTCAGGCGTGTTCGAAACCCCAGGTGCCCGATCCCGCCAGGAAGCCAACATTGCCCACCGCTAATCACAGACACTGAGACATTTCCTGATCTGTGCAGCTGTGGATCGGGAAATGTCTCAGTGCCTTTGATTAGCGGCGTGAAGTGTCGGCTTCCTGGCAGGAACCGACACACACCAAGCATGCCCAAGCCCATCTCTATTCAGGAAAAACAGGACAGGAGGTCTAAGGGAAAGCCCTCCCGTCAGCTCGGCCTCAACCAGATACGTGACAATTACACTTTACAGCCTATCTATTTTTGTAAGCTTTTAATAGAGTAGATAAAGTCATGACTCTGTATTTTCTATGTATACTGTATATGTAAACTTATGTTAACTTGAGTAGAATTCCAAATGAAGAATCGGTAGTGAGAGAAGGTCCATCAGAGAGGAAAGCTGTGAACCAATTCCATCAAGCACTAATTTACCATTAACTCAAGTGGTCTAATATATCCGTTCCATTAACTTTGGATTGAGCACAAATGCGATGGTCATCACTGGATGAAATTATTTTTGGACCACATATAGGCACTTTATATTACATGCCGCATGGAAGACACCAATGCAGTAGAGTACATTTGGTTTCCTTAAAAGCATTACTGTGGTGCAATTATAGAACTCTTCACTGTGAATGTGATTCCTATAGTTTGATTGGCTGTTGGTTTCGTAGTTTTACACTTTGGAAGACCCTTGGCTCTTTACATTAATGCCCTACTGAGATCCCAGGCAGAGGTATGATGGAGGAAGGCAACATACTATACAGTGAGGATTGATAAATGTCGTATTGGCCATTAAAGCAATAATAAACACAAAACCAAACATGTAATATATTGCAGTTTAGCAATCATTAGATGTGGTGGCTGCATTTGTTTTCTTTTTTTCCAGGCTTTTTTCCTCATGTTTTCACCTGGTGATCTGGCCAGTAACACACCTTCTGTATTAGAGCGCCCCCACTCTGGGGGGGGGGGGGGTGTTAGATGTACTAGTAGACTGAGATACACTAACAAATTGAAGCCAAACTCTAGCTAATACTTTATAAGCAGTTACAGCAACATTTTTTTTTCTTTTGAGATAAAGGTTTTATGTAGATACATCAAAGTTGATCATTGTAAGGACTCCCCGTTAGTGGTAAATGGTTAGTCTCATCACTCAACAAAAACTCAGAAAAACAACAGACCTACTGGCTGGACCACCCTGTGAAAATAAAGGAAAGAAAGCTTAAAAAGAAAATCAATGCAGCCATCACATCTTAGAATTGTTAAGCTGCAATAGAATATACACTATATTGTAAAAAGTATTGGGACGCCTGCCTTTACAGACATGAACTTTAATGGCATCCCAGTCTTCGTCCATAGGATTTAATATTGAGTTGGCCCACCCTTTGGAGCTATAACAGCTTCAAATCTTCTGGGAAGGCTGTCCACAAGGTTTAGGAGTGTGTCTATGGGAATGTTTGACCATTCTTCCAGAAGCGCATTTGTGAGGTCAGGCACTGATGTTGGACAAGAAGAACTGGCTCCCAGTCTCTGCTCAAATTCATTGCAAAGGTTAAGTTCCTCCACCCCAAACTCGCTCATCCATGTCTTTATGGACCATGCTTTGTGCACTGGTCCACAAAGCATGGGGAGGGGGGATTATGATGTGGGATTGTTTTTCAGGGGTTGGGCTTGGCCCCTTAGTTCCAGTGAAGGGAACTCTTTAGGTGTCAGCATACCAAGATATTTTGGGCAATTTCATTCTCCCAACTTTGTGGGAACAGTTTGGTGATGGCCCCAACATTCCTGCACACCAGTGCACAAAGCAAGGTCCATCAAGACATGGATGAGCGAGTTTGGGGTGGAGGAACCTGACTGGCCTGCACAGAGTCCTGACCTCAACCTGACAAAACAGCTTTGGGATGAATTAGAGCGGTGACTTCTCATCCAACATCAGTGCCTGATCTCACAAATGCGCTTCTGGAAGAATGGTCAAACATTCCCAAAGAAACACTCCTAAACCTTGTGGACAGCCTTCCCAGAAGAGTTGAAGCTGTTATAGCTGCAAAGGGTGGGTCAACTCAATATTGAACCCTACGTACGAAGACTGGGGTGCCATTAAAGCTGCTGTGTGTGTGTAAAGGCAGGCGTCCCAATACTTTTGACGGAATAGTGCATGTTTGCTTTTGGGTTTAATACTGCTTTGATTCCAGCGGTCCACAAAATTTGGTGAGCCAATCCATTTCAGAGGAATGGATCTACTGTCGGGATCAACAGGTATAAAAAATATGCTGCTGGAGGAAATCAAACAAACTTTAGTTCAACTTCAAAAAGACAAGAACAAAAAAATATAGCCTAGAAAATTCAATATGGTGTTATGGAAGAAGACAATAGTAGTTTGAAATGAATAAAATAAAAATTTTTTTTTTTTAAATTTGCAAAGCACTGAGTATATGATTGGGCATTGATAATTGTGAACATGTAATTATTGGAATGATTGATACAGCGTAGCGTAGAAGCTCTTGCTGGTCCCACTATCTGGTCTCAGGTTCACTTTTCTAACAATGTATAAGCAGCCAGGCACACAGTGGCATTCACAATTCTGTCTCAGAAAGTGGTCTAGGGGGTTTCTTTTTCTGAGTTTATTGCAGTGTCACTTGGATAAGGAGCTGTGGGATACTCCGGAATGTTGAAGAGTAGTAGGAGGACGCCCAGTCTAAGCAGCTACTTCTTCTTGAAACGTCCCTTAGCAACAGCTCTTGGGAATGGACAGCACTGGGTCACCAAAGCAATATCCCAGGCTGGGTGAATCTAAGTCTCAGTGTAACAAGGGGTTAGCAAACAGCATTCACCCAGATCCTGCTCTCAGGTCTGTATTCACAAGTCCTTGTGAGCCTCTCTCAGTCAGGTAGACAGCTGCATAGTGGACTTGCCAGACTAGATCCTAGGTGAAAAAAGACCCTTCTCTAACTTGAAGTCTGTCAGGAAAGGTTCCACCTGCTGGTGGCACTGATGGACATTTGGTTTGCAGTACTGATGTCCACCAGCGGGTGTCTCCTGGTAGTCTGGAACTGTCAGGAAAGGTTTCACCTGCTGGTGGCACTATCTGATCCTGGGGCCGCAGTACTGGCGTCCACCAGCAGGTGTTTCCCGACAGTGTGGAGCCGACATTATCTCCTGCGATCAGGCGTCACCTGAGTCTGATTGCAGGAGATGTGTATTAATACCCGGCAAACACACACACACACTGGCCTTGGTATCGTCCTTGCGCCCTGACCTGAACCTGTGACCTCTGAACCTGACCTGGACTCTGAACCTGGTACCTGAACCCTGTGCCCTGTACCGGAACCTGTCCCTCCTGTGACCCTGTTACCTTTCCTTTGCCCTGCAGCCTGATCCATCCATCCTCTCCCTGTCCTGTTTGCTCCCTGCCCCCATCTGCTGATCTCCCATGGATGACCCTGGCCTGGCTACGTTTACGATCTGGTATTCCCCATTTATTGTATATACCTGTCTGACTGTTGTTATTTGTGGGTCTCTGTCTGGTAGTTGGTTTGTTGTGCACTGTGTTGTATTGGAGGTGTTGTATTTCTATTTTACTTACTTTAATTAGCGACTCTATTTTCACTTTACTTGCGTTTGGTTTCCTCTGTTGCTGTCCACGCAGTTCTGGTCACCCCTGATTCATGACAAAATCTCTCTTAAGGGAAGGACCCCAGCCTCAGGATAGGTCTTGCTGGGCTCCTGGTAAAGGTGTAGGGTTGCCTGACAAGGCGTTAGCCCTTGTGGCTGCGTCATTCTCCTACTGGACAAAGACCCCGACTGATGCCGCCCCAGACTATTTATGTTCTCTCCAGAAACCTTCTGAGCACGTCCCCTCAGGGATTGGTTGGGACCTCATAAATATTTAAACTGCCCACTTTTATTTTCTTGATCTTTCAAGAAAACAGGAAGAAGCAGTGGAATGTGCACCCTGCGGAACCCTGATCAGCCAAGAGCAATCAACAGCAGCTCCACTGATTACAAAGGAGCACAAAAAGAACTAAATTTACCTAGCATCTAAATAGAAGGGTACTACACAACATTAAAGTGGTTGTAAACCCTTACATATAGCCAGTAAAGTGACTGGCCTCAGGTGGTAGACGGAGGTGAAACAAATCCTCCTACATTAGTTGTACCTGTTTATCTGCAGTATTCTCTTCTCTACATTCATTCAAAGCCCAGAATGTATAAAGCTTGTGTAAGCTGTCAGAAAAAGGGGGGCCGGAGAGCTGAAGTTACACTCTTCAGAGCTCAGTGAGGAGAGATCTGAGAGCTGATTGGAGGAAGGGTCACAGCCCTATCACATAGCACAGAGGAACAGAGTGGAGGCTGTCAATCACAAGTTGTGTGCTGGAGCTCCCTCCCCCATTTTTCTCCCTCTTGGTGTCAGGAAAAGTTTTCAGAAGTGCCTCATGCGCATAGCAGAGAGCAGCGAGACAGCAGACAGAAATGACACTGTGGAGTTGATTTAGTAAAGGCAAGTATACTTTTATGCGCCGTACACGCGGTCGGATTTTCTGACTGAAAATGTGTGATAGGACCTTGTTGTCGGAAATTCCGACTGTTTGTAGGCTCCATCACACATTTTCCATCGGATTTTCCGACACACAAAGTTTGAGAGCAGGCTATAAAATTTTCCGACAACAAAATCCGTTGTCGGAATTTCCGATCGTGTGTACACAAATCCGCGCACAAAGTGCCACGCATGCTCAGAATAAATAAAGAGATGAAAGCTATTGGCTACTGCCCCGTTTATAGTCCCGACGTACGTGTTTTACGTCACCGCGTTCAGAATGATCGGATTTTCCGACAACTTTGTGTGACCATGTGTTTGCAAGACAAGTTTGAGCCGACATCCGTCGGAAAAAATCCTAGGATTTTGTTGTCGGAATGTCCGATCAATGTCCGACCGTGTGTACGGGGCATAAGAGTTGTCCTCTGCAAGTGCAGTTGCTGCAGAGCTTAGTAAATGAGGTACGGCTTCACTTTGCAAAGAATACCCAATCACGTGCAAGGAAAAAAAAAAAAAAAACAGCATTTTTGCTTGCAGAGGATTGGATAATGGAAGGCAGCAGAGTTTCTGCTCATTTACTAAGCTCTGGAGGTCGTCGCTCCAGCGTGCTGAGGGAAGAGCTGGGGCCGCTGCTTCTCCTCCCAGCTGAACAGGAAGTGGGTCCTGAGACCCAACTGGCCGGGAGTTCTAAGACTTCCTGGCAAATCCGGTTTCAGGACTTGCTTCCTGATTGGCTGGAAGGAGAAGCAGGAAGACATCACACAACTGGGTGGGCTCAGGCACCAATTAGAACCTCAGGCTCTAATCATGTGCTTACAAAAAGCCCCCAAAAAATTGAAATCTATGCGTCCGGCACCCTACATGTAGATTAGGGGTCGGGCGCATGGATTAGGGGGGCGGCACTCCGGTGCCTCCAATGGAGCGGCCACCACTGATCCCTATCCAAGTTATTACCCTCAATAAGCAAAAAAAAATAACAAAGACACAGACTATTTTCGGACTCTGTGCTGTGGTAATTCGGTGTGCCTGGCTGTGGGGGATCCCAGTTTCACTGCGGCTCCTAAGGGGTTGTGCTACACTTCATTTAGAAAGAATACCCAATCAAGTACAAGGAAAAAAGAAACTGCATTTTTGCTTGCAGATGATTGGATAAAGGAAGTCAGCAGAGCTTCTGCTCATTTACTAAGCTCTGGAGCAACTACACTTCCGGGGGGCAACTGCACAGTCTATTTGCCTTTAGTAAATCAACCCCTATGTGTGTTTTTGTAGGAAAGGTCTGTTTTAATATCAGTTTATATCTCCCATATACCTTTCTTCCCGCTCTGAAATGTTTATTAACTCCTTTGGCTTGTAAATCACATTTAAAATTCATTGAAGTGGCGGTTTGCAAAGTGTTTTCCTTTTTCTTATTTTCTTTTTTTATTTCCTTCACATTACTTATACCATGTTTGCGTCTCTTTGATATGTATTTTTTTTTTTTTCTTGGCCATATGGAAAAGGCTGCAAATGTTCATTGCTTCGAAAATCCGCAGGATCCTAATTTTCTGATGAGAGTTAAAAGAAACCTAAGATCACTGGAAAAAAATTCGGACAGCCTAATAATTACGAGCGAGCGAAGGGAACAGTATGCCGCTAAGAGGATTCATCTGCTTCTTTGTTTGTGTCTCCGGTCCTTGTTTATCTGCTGGCGTAACAAGCTATTAATATTGTGTCCTGCGGATCCTATGTATATAATTTTTAAAATCAAAGATGAGATCAGTTGGCTTGGTGACAGCCTGAAATAATGAAGGTCTGTATTAGTAGGATTGCCAAAGACGGTTTTGCCCATGCCTGCATAAAAAAAAAACAAAAAAAAAAACAGCGGCGGCGCCAAAAAGGATGAACCACTCGTGTTAGAATTGCAAACACCAGAAAATTGGTCTAATTTCAGACTTCTAGCCAATTTAACCTTGCAACTATGTATGTTGGTTTGAAAAAGGTATGAGTGTTACATTTCTTCATTGCAGGCACAACAGCTTGTGAGGAAGGTCGCGCTCTCTGTTAATTAAATTCCAATTTTTGGCTCATATATACTTTTTTTTTTTTTTTTTAGTATTGGATAGTGGAGAGGGTTTAGAACACCTGTCTGGTTTTTATTTAGCCCTCCAGATGAAGTCACGTGTGTTGGTGGCGTAACGCGTAGAGGTCGAGCCCGGCGATGGGAGTTTTCACTGGATTACGTGAGATGCTGGATTTTATTACATGCTGTTTTTTTACCTAATAAATGTGAGTGCATTTTATGAAGTGGGTTCTGTGTGGTTTATTTAGATTATTAACCCAGGTACTGCACTATTGGAGGCTTTTTTTTGCAGTTGTTGCCTGTGACCTATGTGTGAGCTGTGTGGAATCATCTTGGAGAGGGAATTCCAACGTTCTTAAAGGAACCTGAACACCAGTGGGGACCTGTCCATTAGGGGTGCAGGGGTGACTCCATCTAATCCATGCACCTGGCCACGTGTGTTGGTGGCGTAACGCGTAGGGGTTGAGCCGGGCGACGGTAGTTTTCAATGGATTACGTGAGATGCTGGATTTTATTACATGCTGGTTTTTTACCTAATAAATGTGAGAGCATATCTTTAAGCGTGGTATCCGTGACAGACTGTCCCGTGGTGGGAAAGGATGCCATAGGGGAGTGTAGGGCCTGGTTGGAAAGGAGAGGATTAAAGGCCTGGGCCTCGATTTGCGAGTGCAGCGGACACTGTGGTGGTGTATCTATCTGCATCCGTGCCTTTGCTGGGCTGTTTGTGAGGGGATTGCTCTCAGGGGCTTGTGTGGGAGATGTAGGAGGACCTGAGGCAATCGATTCCTCTGGAATCGATTGCCTCAGGTTCTCCTACATCTCCCACACCATTACAATTCGGAATGGGCCTGTGTCATCCCGGTTCTCTCCTCTGGCTGACGAGCTGAGTGATTAAGCGTCCATCTTCAGATCCGGTCGGCCACGCCCCTCCCGGAGTTTTTTTTTTTTAGAAGCACATGATTAGAGCCTGAGGCTCTAAATGGTTTCCCCCTGAGCCCACCAAGTTATGTGACAATAGTGAATTATTTTTTGCTATTGTCTTCCAGATTCTCCTCCTGGTCAATCAGGAAGTGGGTCCTGGGACCCGTCACCTGATTGGCCAAGAGGAGAAGCGATCCTATTGGCTACTGAGGAGAAAAAGGGAGGAGGCATAGGGGAAGTCGCCGTGAAGCTGAGGAGGAGGAGACACAGGGTGAAGCCACCGCCCGTAGCCCAGAGGAAGCACTGTCTACGACCTAAATGGGGTAAGTGCGGGGCCGATGACAGACCGACCAGTGTCGGTGGGTCGTTTGCCACCCCCCAAAAAATATACCACCAGCTGCCACTGCTGTCTGTTTTCTATTTAGCTCTCCAAATTAAGCCAAGGGTGTTGGTGGCGTAACGTGTAGAGGTTGAGTTTTCACTGGATTACATGAGATGCTGGATTTTATTACATGCTTGTTTTTTACCTAAAAAATATAAGTGCATTTTCTAAAGTGGGTTCTGTGTGTGCAGTTTGTTGAGCGTAATCCAGGTACTGCACTATTGGAGGCTGTTTTTTCCGTTTGTTTCCTTTGACGTATGCGTGAGCTGTGTGGAGCCATCTTGAAAAGGGAATTCCATCGTTATTTGCCATGAGGTGCCATGTTGAACTTCCAGTGTTAAGTATGAGAGAGTGAGAGCGATAACACCAAATTTAACACCCCTGCTCCCCATTAACACCTGAGACCTTGTAACTCTAACGAGTCACATGACACTGGGGAGGGAAAATGGCTAATTGGGCTCAATTTGGACATTTTCACTTAGGGGTGTACTCACTTTTGTTGCCAGCGGTTTAGACATGGCTGTGTGTTGAGTTATTTTGAGGGGACAGCAAATTTACACTGTTATACAAGCTGTACACTCACTACTTTACATTGTAGCAAAGTGTCATTTCTTCAGTGTTGTCACATGAAAAGATAGAATAAAATATTTACAAAAATGTGAGGGGTGTACTCACTTTTGTGAGATACTGTATATAGTCATTTATTGTCACTTTTCAGTTATTACCTTACCTTGATTTAGAGAGAGTACAATCACACATTTTAGTATTGTCTGGTTTTTATTGCTGTCTGTGTGCCCCCGTTAGGGCGATTTAGCCCTTTTAATTATCCTGGTGATCATTATCATCAAAAGTGAAAGTGATTGAAAATTCCAAATTTTGGGGTGTCATCAGAACAGGAATAGAGGGCAAATCTTCTATTGGTATAGCAAGCAATTGTACTGCAAGTTTGAAAATGACTTTCTAACTTATTTACAGAGTTACATAGTAGGTAGACATGTGCATGACGAAAAAAATTGTTTTGTTTTGTTTAGATTAGTTGATCTAGTTATTTAGTTTAGTTCAATTTGGTTGATTCATCAATTCATACTTGGGCTTCGTATTCGGAATTTGTTCTATATATTTTTCAAATTTTCTTTTAACCGTTTATTCTTCGATTCGAAATGTTCGAAACGATAAATTTCGAATCTGTCAAAATGAAAATCTAAGATTTTGTTTCGAATTTCGAATTGAATGTGGCAGTCGAGTAACCAAACATCTGAATATTATTTATACACATTGATCTTGTTTCTATTCATAATACATTTATTCAACATATGCAAAGTGTTCTAATTAATAAAAGTAGTATCTTACTTTCAACATTTTTCTATGTACAATATTGTGCAGGAGTTTTAGCCGTCAAGTAGAAATGCTTTTAAGTATTTATATTTTGCTGGTTTCTTTTTCTCAATTTCACACTTGGAAAGTGAACTAACAAAATAAAAATCTTCATCAAATGACTATGACTCTTTAAATCACCTTTGGCTTAACAAAAACAACATTATTTTGAAGTGGTACACTAAAAACACACACAGTCTTTGATTTCAACAATATGTTTACAGTTCAAATTCGAATGGAATTCAATGTAAAATTTGAGTCGAATTTCAATTTGATATTTGGAAATTCTGACAAATTTAGTTTCGTTATTCCGAGAATATGGTGAAATTCGTTTGTACTGTAATTCAGGGATACGGATATATCTGAATCTCCGAATAGAGAAAAAGTTGTCCAAATATTTATTCAGAATGAAGTGAACCGCACATGTCTAATAGTAGGTGCCCCAGAACGACGTCATCTGTGACAAAACACGTAGGTAAGAGCATCATTCTGACGTCACCGTGTTTGTGCCAGTCCAGCCAGCTTGTTTTATACCTGCGCGTTTTCATTTTTATTGATGTAAGTGCAACATCTTTTTTACCTAAATAAACCTTAAGATTTTACACTATGGAAACATTTTCTTTTCTTGGAACCCCTCTGTGATCGAGCCTATTGGGCGGTGGAGGCTTAATAGCGCAATCTCCCTGGATGATCAAAGGCCCTGGCTCGTTATGTAGCCACAAGTGTCTTAGACCTCCTGTGATAGGAGGTCTTGGGAGCTGGTAAGTGGCCATTTTATGAGGTGGAGGTGTTTGTCTGAACTGTCACGATTTCTTGGTGAAATTATCCACGATTAATGCCGCGTACACACGGTCAGACTTTTCGGCTACAAAAGTCCGACAGCCCGTCCGACAGACTTTTGGCGGACTTGCGGCAGACTTTCTAACGAACGGACTTGCCTACATACGATCACACAAAAGTCCGACGGATTTGTACGTGATGATGTACACCGGACTAAAATAAGGAAGTTGATAGCCAGTAGCCAATAGCTGCCCTAGCGTCGGTTTTTGTCCATTGGACTAGCATACAGACGAGCGGATTTCTGGGTCCGGCGGAGTTACGACGTAAAGATTTGCAGCATGTTCCAAATCTAAAGTCCATCAGATTTGTGGCTGGAAAAGTCAGTCAAAAGTCCGGGGAAGCCCACACACGATCGGATTGTCAGCTGGCTTTGGTCCATCGGCTTCCGTCGGAGTTTTGTAGACGAAAAGTCCGACCATGTGTACGCGGCAGAGATGCTTCGGATATCACGTCACTATATGGACTTTCTTGCTTTTTATGCATACAGACTTTCCTCATCAATTATTCACGTTTTTATTTTAGCGCAATTTATTTTTGATTCAAGGTTAAATAAAGACAATAGTCCATCCATTTCCCATATCCCCGTATATTGTTTTCGCTAAGATGCACGTCCAAGTGTCTTTTAAAAATATCAATACTCCTTCCTGACACCACTAATTATGGAAGAGAGTTCCCCATCCATATTGCCCTAACAGTGAAAACCCTCTATGCAGCTTAAGGTTAAACCCCTTCTCCTACAATCTCATCGTGTGGCCCCATGTCCTCGTAAACTCTTTAAGACCACATTTTTTTTTTCCTATGCTGGGATCCCCATTGAGGTATTGGCAAATCGCTATCATATCTCCTCTCAAGCATCTCTTCTCCAGCGAGAATACATTTAGTGCTTGTAGTAATTGAGGTCCTCCAGTCCGCTTAGTAATTTTGTTGCTCTTCTTTGGACTCTCTCCAGCCCCAGCACATCCTTCCTGAGAATTGGTGACCAGAACTGGACAGAATACTCAAGATTAGGGATGAGCCCGATGTTTGAGTCGAACGCAAGTTGGACTTGAATATTGGGTATTCGCCTGTTCACCGAACAGCGAACAACATGTGGTGTTCGCGGCAAATTCGGAAGTCTATGGGACACGAACATGAAAAATCAAAAGTGCTCATTTTAAAGGCTTATATGCAAGTTATTGACATAAAAAGTGTTTGGGAACCTGGGTCCTGCCCCAGGGGACATGGATCAATGCAAATTTTTTTTTAAAACTGCCATTTTTTCGTGAGCATTGATTTTTTTAATGCTTAAAGCGAAAAATAAAAATGAAATATTCCTTTAAATATCATGCCTGGGGGGTGTCTATAGTATGCCTGGAAAGTGGCACATTTTTCCCATGCTTTGAACAATGCCACAGCAAGATGACATTTCTAAAAGAAAAAATTGTCATTTAAAACTGCTGTGATGAATTGTTGGGTCTCGGCAATATAGATAAAACTCATTGGAAAAAAGAGCATGGGTTCCCCACAGTCCATTACCAGGCCCTTCAAGTCTGATATGGAATTTAATGGGAACCCTGTACCAAAAAAAATGGCGTAGGGGTCCCCCCTAAATCCATACCAGACCCTTATCAGAGCATGCAACCTGGCAGGCCACAGGAAAAGAAAGGGGATGAGAGAGCGCCCCCCCTCCTCAACCGTACCAGGCCACATGCCCTCAACATGTGGAGGGTGCTTTGGGGTCTCACCCCAAAGCACCTTGTCCCCACAACCCTTGCCTGGTGGTTAAGTTTCACTTTAATGCTTAACCCATAGGGTGGCAGCTGTGCACTGGATCACACATATATATATATATATATATATATATATATATATATATATATATATATATATATATATATATACAGGGGGGTTGCTAGGGGGTGGCTTTCGGGGCTATAGCCCCGAATCTGGGGCCCATAGCCCCGAGTCTCTTGCCGCAAGGTTCCTGCCTAACCAGCGGGTTGCGGCTGCTGCGGCAGGCGGGCTGGCTGCATGAGAGAGGCAGAGGAGAGGAAAGAAGTGAGCTCTTCATAGCCGGGCCTCTTCAATTTGGGAGCGAGGTGCGGCGAGCAGCAGAGAAATGACATAATCTCTCACTGTCCGCCACAAATCGTCGCTCTTCTGCCCTCACAGCACGGTCATCATGGAGCTCCACTTTGCAGCCAGGCTCCCTTGCTTCAATGTCGGAGGTGCAGCAGGGAGATGACATCATCTCTTACTGCCCGCCCCGCATCACCACTCTCCTGCTCTCACTAAATGGACCAGTGCTGTCAGCCTGCCACCAATGCAGCATCAATGCACATTTGGTGGCACTGGCTGGCATGGCAAGTGACAATCCACATCAGTTGGCAAGTGACAACCCACATCTAGTGACCGGTGACGTGGCAAGTGACAATCTGCAAATGGTGGCAAGAGATGTGGCAAGTGACAATCTGCAAATGGTGGCAAGAGATGTGGCACATGACAATCTGCAAATGGTGGCAGGAGAAGTGGAAAGTGACAATCCACATCTGCTGCCAGGTGAAAGTGGCAAGTGACAATCCACCACTGGTGGCAGGCGACATGGCAAGTGACAATCCACATCTAGTGGCAGGTGACGGTGGCAAGTAACACGCTGCATCTGGTGACAGGCAACGGTGGCAAGTGACATGCTGCATCTGGTGGCAGGAGATGTGGCAAGTAACACGCCCAGGGATGCCACTGATTCTGCAGTATGGTGAGTTGAACCACTTCATTATATATTAGAATGTAACAATAGAAATAATGCACTTCGATCACCCTGACACCATATCAACCATTATGCCATGCTAACTGAAGCACCAACACCAGGCATTGCCCGTGAAAAATTGCTTACCACTGGTCCGTCCCCCCCCCCCACGGGCATGAAAAAAGGTTGGTGACCGCTGCTATGGGCTCTAGCCCCAGATCTTTTGCAGACCTAGCAACTCCCCTGTATATATATATATATATATATATATATATATATATATATATATATATATATATTTATATATCCGACTCTTCCTGATTACACACATCGGGAGCCGATCGGCAGGTACCATGGACTCGATGTCTGCTGGCACCCACCAATCATCAGGCAGAGAGGCAGTATGGCGGTATGTAAACAAGGCAGATTTCCGTACTGACAGAAGGGAAGGGGTGGAGTTTGTGTCCCTGCAAAGGGACGAATAATTTCTATCTCTTCAACTAGTAAAAGAACCTCCCACAGTGTAGTAAAACACTAGATAGGCACACAGTTAACTCTTTGATCTCCCCTGATGTTAACTTCTTCCCAGCCAGTGTCATTAGTACAGTGACAGTATCTATTTTTAGCACTGATCACCCTATTAGTGTCACTGGTCCCCAAAAAGTGTCAAAAGTGTAAGTTAGTGCCAGAATTGAAAATTAATTTTGCCAGCTAGCTGGATAAACTGTTTCTTGCCCACATCCCTAGTACAGACAATGAACAAAAAAGGTTTCTTCAGAAGTTGGGATTTTAATGGACCAGAAACAGTAAATGATATATATAAAAAGTTTATTTATGAAAAATCAGACAAAATAGATCAATAAAAGACAAAACACATAGCACATGACCGCATTGGAACAAACCAAAGGATAACCTGTTGATCAACTGCCTATGGATGTAGGACAGAATAAATCCAACACGTTTCAACAAAAATAGTGGAGGTCTTCTTCAAGGGGCATAAGGTTATATAGTTCCAGATCTTTTCAAAATTGGCCCTATGTGCTGATGATTCAAGGACTAGATGTCATAGCTCGAAAAGCAAGATAAAAAAATGCTAAAGGAGTGCCAAAATGCAAGGAGGGACAAAGCCACCAAACGGGGCCCCAATTTCAGACCAGAAGACCCCAAAAGGGGGTGAAGGAAAAATGAAGGATCAGTGACTCTCAGAAGTGGCTCCAGAGATCTTAATTTCACCGAGTATATGGGGTCACTGAGTGTAGGGATGGTATAATGCACCAGTATAGCCACAAGCAGGTATAAGTTCGGATTGCAGGTGTATTTGCTAAATGCAAAGTGCAACAAGCATCAAGACTGGGGAAAGGACCGGAGATGGAGCATTGGCTACAAAGATTATGCCAATCCAGGTAAAGACATCTTACATCAGATTGTAGTGTTCTATCATATCTTGTAACTCAGCAGTGCAGTATGTAAATGGCATCTCCCATGAGTCAAGCTAGTGTCAGAATGTCCACCGCAATTTTGCAGTCCTGCATCAATACGCAATTGTCAGTTAAAGTAACACAATGCTATGTCGCAAAAAATGGCCTGGTCATGAAGGGGGGTAAATCTTCCAGAGGTCAAGTGGTTATTACTGGGAGCTGCACTAATGCTGAATTTGTTTTGAATCTGCAGCCAGCTTGTTCAGGCTGTTCCTGTTAGGTCCAGAGAGCGCCTTTTCTAGTTTATTTTCTCAGCTTCAGAGTCGAACCTTGTAGGGCAGGAGTGTCAAACTTAATTTCATCAAAGGGCTGCACAAACAGTATGATTACCCTCAAAGGGTGAGTTGTACTCCCTTGGGGTACACTAAATACAGAGTGCAGGGTTCAGGAGTGCGCTAAGTGCAGTGTTCAGGAGTGCATTACGTACAGAGTGCAGAGTTCAGGAGTGAGCTACGTGCAGTGTTCAGGAGTCCATTATGTACAGAGTGCAGAGTTCAGGAGTGCGCTACGTGCAGTGTTCAGGAGTGCATTGTGTACAGAGTGCAGGGTTCAGGAGTGCGCTACATGAAGTGTTCAGGAGTGCATTATGCACAGAGTGCATGGTTTAGGGGTGCACTATGCACAGCGTGCAACCCAATCTCCCCCCAAAGCTTTCTTACATCTCTCCTACCTGACCTGGCTCTAGTACCTACCTATGTAGGTCTCGCCTCACCTTGTAAAGAAGTCGTTCTGTCTCTCAGATTCTGGAGATCTGTCCCTGCCGGGAGCTGCTGTATTTGCAAGTGACAGTGGGGAGCGGAGGGTCAGAGCTGGTGGTGGTGGAATGGAGTTCCACTGTGTTTTGGCTGCATAACTGGGTGTAAGGGCCACTTGACAAGACCTGGAGGGCTGGATTCGGCCCGCGGGCCTTGTGTTTGAAATGTGTGTTCTAGGGGTTCCCTGCCTTAGTCAATCTTAATTTGTTGTAACTGTTTCCCAATTGTGCCCTGCATTGTCAACCTGTCACACCCACCCATTGTGGAGACTACATGCCGACTCACATTGGACTGGCATAATCCATTAAGAATATATCCTTAGATGCAGACAAAGCAAAGAGGGTGTTTCACCGCTCAGGTGGACACAAACCCAAGTGTAAGATTGATGTAAGATTTCCAGGGTTGAAGAGTTCCAGGTGCTGGCTAAATGCTAAGTGGAACAGGCTTGAAATGAGAAGATCTGGATGCCGCACACCGGATGTAGTAGAAAACTTGACTTTATTAGAAAGATGGGATCATCAAAAATACAAGACCATCATGCAGAAAGTACAGGATTAGCTGACACGTTTCGCACTCTGAGCTGAGTGCTTACCCATTAGTCTGGACCATTAAGAAGCCGGTCCAGACTAATGGTGTGCAGTTGATGTATGAGCGTGCTTAGATGTCCAGACTTGATTTAGCAGTATCATTATTTATTAGTTAAAGATCATCTAAAAACAAACTTAAATACACCATCCCTCTCTCTTTTACCACTCTCCTAGTGTACTCTCCTTTTCATAGCCTGTGGGAGGAGCCATGCATGCCCCACCTACTACAGGATCCCTGCAGAAAGTACAGGAGGGGGCGGAGACAAGACCAGTCTCCCTGCAGAAGATGAGAGAGCAGCAGTGAGCGGTCTTTATTACAGGAAGGAAAACTCTCACACTGGATTGCTGCACAGATCTGGAAAAGTTACACAAAGCACACCGAGATTCAGTAAAGAGTATACAATACAAATGTATACTTATTCTGGAGTTCAACTTTACAAGATATAAATAGCTAGAGTTCCACTTTAATTTATTTTCATGCTCAGGCTTTTATCTGCTGCGGTTTTTGAATATATTGTATTTTCATCTAGAGTTTATTATTGTGTTTGTTTCTGTCATGTTCTGTATACAATTGAAGGGAAAGTGAATTTGAGCGAGTATTTTTAGCATACTCATGTAATATGAGTTTATTGAAAGAATAATTTATTTATATTGAGTGTGTTCTCTTCTTATTTAATGAAAACGCAATTATCGAAGCAACAGAAATCTATAGTTTTCATCTTCACCGATTGATTCAATTCACCTAATTCAAATGTCACCCAAACTATGTTTACTTTTCAACTATTTTCCCACAAATTATACCATAAAACAATTCTAAACGGGAGGAAGATGAGTTAATATCTGGCCAGGGCGCGGATCATAATCCCCTTTATAACAAGAAATTGATTTGATGGATAATTATTATTGATGTATTCTTGTGCCCACAGTAAAGTAGTAGAGATTTGAAAGAGGTTAGTTTATTTTCTTATAACAAGTGTGAAATGAAATGATGTCCTGTAGATTAATTAGCAACTGGCAAAGGGATTACTTCTCCATCGACTGGGCCACCTGCTGAATTCGAACTGGTGGTTCAAGAGGTGCAAGTTTCTCTCCTCCCTTCCTTCATTCCTTTCTTCCTTCCTTCCCTGTCTTTTTCTTCTTCCTTCCTTCCTTCCTTCCTTCCTTCCTTCCTTCCTTCCTTCCTTCCTTCCTTCCTTCCTTCCTTCCTTCCTTCCTTCCTTCCTTCCTTCCTTCCTTCCTTCCTTCCTTCCTTCCTTCCTCCCTCCCTCCCTTTCTTTCTTTCTTTCTTTCTTTCTTTCTTTCTTTCTTTCTTTCTTTCTTTCTTTCTTTCTTTCTTTCTTTCTTTCTTTCTTATCATTGTACACTACATGCTCCTGATCCCTGCACTCTGTACACTACCTACTCCTGATCCCTGCACTCTCTACACTAACCACTCCTGGCCCCTGCACCCGGTGCACTACCCGCTCCTTATCCCTGCACTCTGTACACTATCCCCTACTGATCCCTGCACTATGTACACTACCCACTCCTAATTCCTGCACTCTGTACACTACCCGCTCCTGGCCCCTGCACCCTGTGCACTACCCACTCCTGATCCCTGCACTATGTACACTACCTGCTCCTGATCCCTGCACTATGTACACTACCCATTCCTGATCCCTGCACTCTGTACACTACCGATTCCTGACTCCTGCACTCTGTACACTAACCACTCCTGGCCCCTGTACCCTATCCACTCCTGATCCCTGCACTATGAACACTACCCGCTCCTAATCCCTGCACTCTGTACACTACCCATTCCTGACTCCTGCACTCTGTACACTAACCACTCCTGGCCCCTGCACGCTGTGCACTACCCGCTCCTGATCCCTGCACTATGTACACTACCCGCTCCTAATTCCTGCACTCTGTACACTACCCATTCCTGATCCCTGCACTCTGTACACTACCTGCTCCTGACCCCTGCACTTTTTACACTACCCGCTCCTGACCCCTGCACTTTTTACACTACCCGCTCCTGACCCCTGAACACTGTACACTACCCACTCCTGATCCCTGCACTATGTACACTACCTTCTCATGACCCCTGCACTCTGTACACTACCTGCTTCTGATCCCTGCACTATGTGCACTACCCGCTCCTGATCCCTTCACGCTGCACACTACCCACTCTTGACCCTTGCACTCTGTACATAATGCACTCCTGTCTGCACTATGTACATCACCTGCGCTTGATCCCTGCACTATGTACATAATGCACTCCTGTCATGTACATCATGAGCGGGGGTAAGGAAAGCCAGTTATTTTCCTGGTAAATAAGCCCCAGTGTCTGCTGCTGGTTATGAAATGCAGACGAGCAGACGCATGTAATCAGAGAACATGAAGTCTCCTGAAACAGAACCTCTCTGCATGAATCAGCATTTGATAATTCTCCAAAGCCATCTGTTGTTCTTTATCCCAGACTGGACTGTTCCTCCAGAACATGAAGTCAGGATTTGGCACCCAACCCAGATTCACACACATTATCATCAGAGATTTCTGCAGTGACTGGGGAAGAACATATCTTCAGAATGAAACCTATGCTCTTCAATATATATTAAAGCCCATCTCCAGGCAAATAGTCATATTGTCACATGGTGGTTGGGGGGGGGGGGATTCCTTCTTGATACCTTCCTAAAACCACAGGAATTCTTTCCTGATGCCACGTTAGGAGTGATATGAGTCATAGTCATAGCAATGCCCTAAATCAAAATACTCCAACCTTTTTTTATACAAGAGATTTAGCAAAAGTAATGCAAAAGAAGGCATACGTACGTTTTTCTTTACTAAATTACATCCTGTAGGTCATTCAAATGTCACATCTTGGTAGAGTAACTCTCATCTTGTGACAATGGCACCTGAAAGTGGGTGGGATATATTAGGCGGCAAGTGAACATGTTGTCCGTGAAGTTAACATGTTGAAAGCTGAAAAAATGGGCAAATGTAAGGATCAGAGCAACTTTGACAAGGGCCAAATTGTAATGGCTGGGTGACTGGGTCAGGGCAACTCCAAAAATGCAGCTCTTGTGGGATGTTCCCAGTCTGCAGTGGTCAGCGCTGACCAAAAGTGGTCCAAGGATGGAAAACTGGCAACCCGGAGAGAGGGTCATGGGCAGCAAAGGATACACTTGGGGAGCAAAGGCTGGCCCGTATAGTATGATCCTATAGAAGAGCTACTGTAGAGTAGATCAAATTGCTGAAAAATAAATGCTGGTTCTGATAGAAAGGTGTCAGAACACATAGAGCAATAGAGCATCGCAGTTTGTTGTGTATAAGGCCGCATAGCCGCAGAACGGCCAGGGTGCCCATGCTGACCCGTGTCCATAGCCAAAAGTGCCTACAATGGGCACTTGAGCATCAGAACTGGACCACAGAGCAATAGAAGAAGGTAGCCTGGTCTAATAGATCATGTTCTCTTTTACATCATGTGTGCGTCAGGGACATGCAGTCCAGGGGAGGCAGTCCAGGGGAGGCGAGTGAGGTAGAGCATATGAACATAAAAAAAAAGAAAAAAAAAAAGGTGGGAGTATCTTGGCGCGCGTTGGAAGTGGCGGGTGGTAGTGGAGGGGCCCCAGGTCAACTTTTGCATCGGGCCCACAAGCTTCAAGCTACGCCTCTGAGTACAACTGTGAGCACCTTAGAGCAGAGGCTTCACGGGACTGGTCACGCTGCTTGTGGGACCCTTTTTGACCAGTGGTGGTCCTACCCCACCACTGGCCAAAATTTGGGGCTCCTATGAACTATGGTTCCGGAGATACAGGGGGCCTTGCGCCGCCTAGCAGAAGCTACATACAGAGCGGCCAGTTTAAATACAAGCTGGTACACTCTGCAGCAGACTGAGAGGATGAGCTCACAGTGCCTCTCCTCACTTCTTGTCAGAGGCACTGAGCTCAATGGACAGCTTGGAGTCTTGGAACAATGGTAAAGTACCATTGGCCCAAGCTGTCCAATAAAAATGCTGCAGTGGAGGCACACCTCTCACTGCAGTGTCATAGAAGGGGCGTGTGTCTAAAAGACAAATGCTCCCTTCCAGCCCAGCCCTCTTAACTAGAAGGAAATAACATGGATTTATGGGTATAAGATTTACCCACAATCCCATGTTTTTCTCACACAGTTAAGAGGGAGAATGAGAATCTGCTGCTGTTGAAAAGGTACAAGCTAAATCATATATTATTATGCTATATGTTATAAGATAATAATTTATTATTTATCTACAGTATTTACTGTGAAATTACTGGTTGGAAGTTATAACTTCAAACTTCAGTAATTTGTCCGTTAAGCCACCTGCTTGAGTACAGATTTTGAAAATATAGTGATTAAAAAACAATATATAATAATTATTTGTATATTACTTATGGTAATAAACCCCTTGCCACCCAGGCCAATTCTGACACTTCTCTCCTACATGTAATAATCATCATTTTTTGCTAGAAAATTACTCAGAACCCCCAAACATTATATATATATATTTTTTAGCAGACACCCTAAAGTATAAAATTGTGGTCGTTGCAGCTTTTTTACGTCACACAATATTTGCGCAGCAATTTTTCAAATGCCTTTTTTTTTGGAAAGAAACTGTTTCATGAATAAAAATAAAAAAAAACTCTAAAGTTAGCCAGATTTTTTGTATAATATGAAAGATGTTGTTACGCCGAGTAAATAGATACCTAACATGTCACGCTTTAAAATTGTGCACATTTGTGGAATGGCGCCAAATTTCAGTACTTATAAATCTCCATAGACGACTCTGTAAAAATGTTTACAGGTTACATGTTTAGAGTTGCAGAGGAGGTCTAGTGCTAGAATTATTGCTCTCGCTCTAAAGATCACGGCAGATGTAACCTGTGTGTATCTGGCTCTGACACTAGCCAGTGCCTCACCAGCCACCCACCTTACCGCACGTCCCTGGTGTGCGTCACCTACCTGGCAAGGAGATAGCAGCAAGGTGCTGTATGGGAAGAAGGCAAGCCGGTGGAGGCAGTGTGAAGGTTTGGGCAAATGTTCTGCTGGGGAAGCTAGGGTCCTGCCATTCATGTGGATGTTACTAGACATGTACCACCTACTGAAACATTGCTGGTATTCCTTGATGGCAGTGGCCTCTTTCAGCAGAAAAATGTGCCCTGCCAAATGGCAAAAATGGTTCTTAAATGGTTTGAGGAACACATCAATGAGTTTGAGTAATAAGTAGTGGAGATTGGTTGGGACTTTAACTAAGCCATGTCCTGGTAAGGTCTTGTATTTCCATCCCAGGGGACTTTAAATGAAACCATGGTCTGGTGAGGTCATGTATTTCCATCCCAGGGGACTTTAAATGAAACCATGGCCTGGTGAGGTCATGTATTTCCATCCCAGGGGACTTTAAATGAAACCATGGCCTGGTGAGGTCATGTGTTTCCATCCCTATTGAGATCAAAGAAAGGGAGACATTTTATTGTCAATAAAATTCCTATCTGTTCACCATTTTATTCCTTTGCTACCACGTACTTCATGAAAAGTCCCAATGCCCCCCCTTTCCCCTTTGCTTCCTTTCTTTGAAATCAATGAGTTTGAAGTGTTGACATGGCCTCCAAAATGTCAAGATCTTAATCCAATCAAGCGTCTGCCGGGAAAAAAAAAAAAAACTCCAATCCATGGAGGCCCCATCTTGCAACTTACAGGATCTGCTACTAACATCCATGCCAGATACCACAGCATACCTGCAGAGGTCTAGTGAAGTCCATGGCTCAAAGACCAAGGGCTTTTTAGGTGGCAAAAGAGGAACCTACATAATATTAGGTGCGTGGCCATAATGTTATAGCTGATCGGTGTATATAGAATGTAGTACCCTTCTTAGCTAGCCCCCCTCATTCCTTATTCCAGTTTTCTTACCACTCAATTCTACCTCTTATACCTTTAGACTGCAGCTACTCAATCGCAGCACTGCCCCCTCTTTGCTACAAAGTATCCCAAAACTACCCATCTGGTGCCAAGATGAAAGCCTCCGCTACTGCACTTATTTAGTTGGACTCCCATACAGGGAGAGAATGTACCACACAAAGAGCTGGGCCGCGGTTTATTAAATCCATCAAGAACAGCTGCATTTTCCCAACTCAGGCCCCTCCGTAGCGTTTTATTTTAGTTTCAGGATAATAAGAAATTTTATTGTCTCATATCAGACATTAGATAAAAATATCTAGGGCAACTGAAAGCAGTATCTTCATGATAAAAGCCAAAAAGAGACAAGCATAAAAGAGAACTGAATACAGTGTAGCATCCATTGTCGTTCTATGCTACATCTTCTTCTTTTTTGTTTTTTTTGTTTTTGTTTTAAACAATGAAAATTTTTATGATCTTGCTTGGGTTTTACATTCATAAAAAATAATTGGATTGTATAGTCAGATCTGACCTAGCAAAAACTAATTTGTTCTTTTATTTATCATTGTTCAAGGCGACACACAAAATTTTCCGAAAATCCCGAAACAGTTTTAACCCTTTGCTGCCCCATTTTTCACATTAAAGGAGAAGTGCATTTAATCACCTGCGGACCGCTCACCGCATATTTAACTGTGGCAGGGCGGCCGCTCTGTGCCCGATCACGTACCTAGTATGTAATCTGACACCCCCCAGGTCTGGGGAGCGCTGCGCGCTTGGCGACGACCCGCTACCACTGTGATCACACGCAGCGGGAGCCCAGCGGCGGGTACCGGCGGACCCCGATGTCTGCCGCCACCTGCTGATTAGGCATTACACAGACAGAGCGGTAATCTATGTAAACAAGGCAGATTGCTGTTCTGTCAGTAGGGAAGGTAGTGATCCTGTGTCTCTGCAAAGCAGGAACACAAGATCCACGCCTTCCCCTAGTCAAAGCACCTCCCCCACATTGAGAAAGCACAGGCTAGGCACACTGTTAACCCTTTGATCACCCCCCGATGGTAACCCCTTCCCTGCCAGTGTCATTAGTACAGTGAAAGTGCATTTTTTTTAGTACTGATCACTGTATTAGTGTCACACAGTTTTACCCCTTAGCTGCCCTTGATGCCCATTTTTCACCTTAAAGGAGAAGTGCATATAATCAATTGCGGACCACCCACCACACATATACTGCAGCAGGGCGGCACACAATGTGCCAGAGCTCCTACTAGGTACGTGCTCTGCCACTTCTGGGTCTGGGGAGCATGCTCACGCTGCCGGTGACCCGCTCCCGATGTGATCACACACACAGCGAGAGCCCAGTGGCAAGTACCGCAGACGCGATGTCTGCCGCCACCCGTCGATTAGACATTACGCAGGCAGAACGGCAATCTGCCTATGTAAACAAGGCAGATCTTCGTTCTGTCAGAAAGGAAGGTATTGATCCTGTGTTCCTACAAAGCAGGAACACGGATCGATGCCTTCCCCTAGTCAAAGCACCTCCCACACAGTGAGAAAGCACAGGCTAGGCACATATTTAAACCTTTTGATCGCCCCCTGATCTTAACCCCTTCCCTGCCAGTGTCATTGGTACAATGACAGTGCATATTTTTTTTAGCACTGATCACTGTATTAGTGTCACACAGTTTTAACCCTTTGCTGCCCTTGATGCCCATTAAAGGAGCATTTTTTTTTTAGCACTGATCACTGTATTAGTGTCACTGTTCCCCAAAAAGTGTCAAAAGTGTCAATTAGTGTCCGATTTGTCCACCGCAATATTGTAGTCCCGCTATAAATCGCTGATCACCGCCATTACTAGTAAAAAATAAATAAACAAATACATTTAAAAAAACATTGTTTGTAGACGCTACTGTGATTCTACTGCGACTGCTACTGCAACTTTTGCGCAAACCAATCAATATACACTTAATGGGATTTTTTTTTTACTAAAAATATGTGGCAGAATACATTATGGCCTAAACTGATGAAGGGATTAGATTTTTATTTTTTTTTTTTATTGGGTATGTTTTATTGCAGAGAGTAAAAAATATTGTTCTTTTTTTCAAAATTGTTGGTCTTTTTTTGTTTATGCGCAAACAAAAAAAAAAAAAAGCAGAAGTGATCAAATAGCACCAAAAGAAAGCTCTATTTGTGGGAAAAAAAACATACATTTTATTTGTGTACAGCGTCGCACGACTGCTCAATTGTCAGTTAAAGTAACGTAGTGCCGTATCGCAAAAAATGGCCAGGTCATGAAGAGGGGTAAATCTTCCGGAGGTCAAATGGTTAATGCTCAACTCTGCGCTTATTTCCTATAAGCTGCCACAGGCATTGTACAGCAAAAAATACAGTTCAGTTCCCGAAATTCACCCCTCATCCTGCACTTATTATACACATACAGTGGGGACGGAAAGTATTCAGACCCCCTTAAATTTTTCACTCTTTGTTATATTGCAGCCATTTGCTAAAATCATTTAAGTTCATTTTTTCCTCATACAGCCACACAGAACCCCATAGTGACAGAAAAACACAGAATTGTTGACATTTTTGCAGATTTATTAAGAAAGAAAAACTGAAATATCACATGGTCCTAAGTATTCAGACCCTTTGCTGTGACACTCATATATATAACTCAGGTGCTGTCCATTTCTTCTGATAATCCTTGAGATGGTTCTACACCTTCATTTGAGTCCAGCTGTGTTTGATTATACTGATTGGACTTGATTAGGAAAGCCACACACCTGTCTATATAAGACCTTACAGCTCACAGTGCATGTCAGAGCAAATGAGAATCATGAGATCAAAGGAACTGCCTGAAGAGCTCAGAGACAGAATTGTGGCAAGGCACAGATCTGGCCAAGGTTACAAAAACATTTCTGCTGCACTTAAGGTTCCTAAGAGCACAGTGGCCTCCATAATCCCTAAATGGAAGATGTTTGGGACCACCAGAACCCTTCCTAGAGCTGGCCGTCCGGCCAAACTGAGTTATCTGGGGAGAAGAGCCTTGGTGAGAGAGGTAAAGAAGAACCCAAAGATCACTGTGGCTGAGCTCCAGAGATGCAGTTGGGAGATGGGAGAAAGTTGTAGAAAGTCAACCATCACTGCAGCCCTCCACCAGTTGGGGCTTTATGGCAGAGTGGCCCGACGGAAGCCTCTCCTCAGTACAAGACACATGAAAGCCCGCATGGAGTTTGCTAAAAAACACCTGAAGAACTCCAAGATGGTGAGAAATAAGATTCTCTGGTCTGATGAGACCAAGATAGAACTTTTTGGCCTTAATACTAAGCGGTATGTGTGGAGAAAACTAGGCACTGCTCATCACCTGTCCAATACAGTCCCAACAGTGAAGCATGGTGGTGGCAGCATCATGCTGTGGGGGTGTTTTTCAGCTGCAGGGACAGGACGACTGGTTGCAATCGAGAGAAAGATGAATATGGCCAAGTACAGGGATATCCTGGATGAAAACCTTCTCCAGAGTGCTCAGGACCTCAGATTGGGCTGAAGGTTTACCTTCCAACAAGACAATGACCCTAAGCACACAGCTAAAATAAGGAAGGAGTGGCTTCACAACAATGCCGTGACTGTTCTTGAATGGCCCAGCCAGAGCCCTGACTTAAACCCAATTGAGCATCTCTGGAGAGACCTAAAAATGTCCGTCCGCCAACGTTTACCATCCAACCTGACAGAATTGGAGAGGATCTGCAAGGAGGAATGGCAGAGGATCCCCAAATCCAGGTGTGAAAAACTTGTTGTATCTTTCCCAAAAAGACTCATGGCTGTATTAGATCAAAAGGGGGCTTCTACTAAATACTGAGCAAAGGGTCTGAATACTTAGGACCATGTGATATTTCAGTTTTTCTTTTTTAATAAATCTGCAAAAATTTTAACAATTCTGTATTTTTCTGTCAATATGGGGTGCTGTGTGTACAATATGGGGTGCTGTATGTACATTAATGAGGAAAAAAATGAACTTAAATGATTTTAGCAAATGGCTGCAATATAACAAAGAGTGAAAAATGTAAGGGGGTATGAATACTTTCCGTCCCCACTGTATATAGCTCATTATCATCATCACATGGTTAGATAATTAAATCATTGAACAATTAGTAATAGAGTATAGAGTAATAGAGTATAGAATAATAGAGTATTAATAGAGTATAGTAATAGAGTAATAGAGTAATAGAGTAGTATTAGAGTATTAGAGTAAAATTTCTTATATATATATATATATATATATATATATATATATATATATATATATATATACAGTATCTCATAAAAGTGAGTACACCCTCACATTTTTGTAAATATTTTCTTCTATCTTTTCATGTGACAACACTGAAGAAATGACACTTTGCTACAATGTAAAGTAGTGAGTGTACAGCTTGTATAACAGTGTAAATTTGCTGTCCCCTCAAAATAACTCAACACACAGCCATTAATGTCTAAACAGCTGGCAACAAAGATGAGTACAGCCCTAAGTGAAAATGTCCAAATTGGGCCCAATTATTTTCCCTCCCCAGTGTCATGTGACTCATTAGTGCTAAAAGGTCTCAGGTGTGAATGGGGAGTAGGTGTGTTAAATTTGATGTTATCACTCTCACTCATACTGGTCACTGGAAGTTCAACATGGCAAAGAACTCTCTGTGGATCTGAAAAATAATTTTTTGCTCTACATAAAGATAGCCTAGGCTATAAGAAGATTGCCAAGACCCTTAAACTGAGCTGCAGCACCGTGGCCAAGATCATACAGCAGTTTAACAGGACAGGTTCCACTCAGAACAGGCCTCACCATGGTTGACCAAAGAAGTTGAGTGCTTGTGCTCAGCATCACATCCAGAGGTTGACTTTGGGAAATAGACGTATGAGTGCTGCCAGCATTGCTGCAGAGGTTGAAGGTGTGGGGGGGTCATCCTGTCAGTGCTCAGACCATACGCCGCACACTGCATCAAGTTTGTCTTGCATGGCTGTCATCCAAGAAGGAAGCCTCTTCTAAAGATGATGCACAAGAAAGCCCGCAAACAGTTTGCTGAAGACAAGTAGGCTAACGACATGGGTTACTGGAACCATGTCCTGTGGTCTGATGAGACCAAGATAAACCTATTTGGTTCAGATGGTGTCAAGCATGTGTGGTGGCAACCAGGTGAGGAGTACAAAGACAAATGTGTCTTGCCTACAGTCAAGCATGGTGATGGGAATGTCATGGTCTGGGGCTGCATAAGTGCTGCTGGCACTAGGGAGCTACAGTTCATTGAGGGAACCATGTATGCCAACATGTACTGTGACATACTGAAGCAGAGCATGATCCCCTCCCTTCAGAGACTGGGCCACAGGGCAGTATTCCAACATGATAACAACCCCAAACACACCTCCAAGACGACCACTGCCTTGCTAAAGACTCTGAGGGTAAAGGTGATGGACTGGCCAAGCATGTCTCCAGACCTAAACCCTATTGAGCATCTGTGGGGCATCCTGAAACAGAAGGTAGAGGAGTGAAAGGTCTCTAACATCCACCAGCTCCATGATTTCGTCATGGAGGAGTGGAAGAATACTCCAGGGGCAACCTGTTGTCAGGGCTGGCTCAGCCCTTCCTTTTTTGAGCTGGCTGCTCAGCTGTCGGCTAATTGCCAGCTCTCATCTCTCTCCACAGTTAACCAGCTGTTGTGGATCTGCTCGTCAGTCCCGCCTACTTAAAGATCTCTATCTCACTTCATTCCCGCCTTCGCCTTGGTCACATCACAAGAAACCATCTCCTGCGTTCCTGTTTAAAGACCGCCTTTGCTGACATCGCTTCTGGCTCCTTATCCTGCTTGCTGTTCCTCTACTTGGATCCCTGACTTCTGGCCTGGCTGATTACCCGATCTGGTTACTGAACTCTGGCTATGCTTTGACTACGCCTACTCTATTTACCTTTTTATTTTTATTAATAAACAGGTGATTGATTTTATTTGGATTTGGATTATACTGTACTTCTGTCTCAGTTCATGGTTTCTGACACCTGTAAAGCTCTGGTGAACTCCATGCCCAAGAGGGTTATGGCTGTGCTGGAAAATAATGGTGGCCACACAAATAATTGACCAACTTTATGTAGAGCAACAATTTTTTTTTTCAGATCCTCAGAGAGTTCTTTGCCATGAGGTGCCATGTTGAACTTCCAGTGACCAGTATGAGAGATTGAGAGTGATAACACCAAATTTAACACACCTGCTCCCCATTCACACCTGAGACCTTGTAACACTAACGAATCACATGACACCGGGGAGGGAAAATAGATAATTGGGTCCAATTTGGACATTTTCACTTAGGGGTGTACTCACTTTTGTTGCCAGTGGTTTAGACATTAACGGCTGTGTGTTGAGTTATTTTGAGGCGACAGCAAATTTACACTGTTATACAAGCTGTACGCTCACTACTTTACATTGTAGTAAAGTGTTATTTCTTCAGTGTTGTCACATGAAAAGATATAATAAAATATTTACAAAACTGTGAGGGGTGTACTCATTTTTGTGAGATACTGTATATATAATGTGTATTTTATTTATTTTCTTTCTCTCTCTGGTGTTTGCTGTTCTGGACCTCCAGCAGTGCTTGAGGAACACACAGAAGGTTATTGGAAACCAATATAAAGCTATGCCAAAAACATGTTGTAAAGGCGTATAACAAAATCTGAACAACATGCCTCGCCCTTAGTCATTTCCTGTAAGCTCTGAGTACTGTATTAAGTAATAGGCTGAAGCGTTCCCTGTTGGGGATTTCATCTTTGCAAATTTCTCATTATTATTGCAGCAATATCAGAAACTGCTGAGATAAGCAAATATACCTGGAGTTTCATAAAACTTCGTTTTTCATCTATGGTAGCCTTTCGACCTCTCCATGTTGGACGCTCTGAGATACTCAAACCTACGCTAATGATTAGCACATGTTGTATTGGGAAAAAAATTAGACAGTAAGAACAGGAACAAACTGAGTTTTAATTGTTGGGAGAGGCTGGAAATCAAAATATAAAAGAGGCTTTTGTGTTTTAGAAAGGACAAAGTTAAAATAAAGAGCAATTATAAAAGTGTGCTTCCAAAGGGATTCATTAAATATTGATGAAGCCTACAGGACTCAACATGACATTAGCAGCAATGAGAGATGGGTAGGGTTACCAAGCATCTGTGTTTAATGGGAGGTCTGCACTTAGTTTAGATATCTGGATTTTACTGAGAAGTGGGAGAGTTCATGGAAGAACAGTGAGAGACATAAAAGAGCTAAAGCCCTTTACTGTTTTTTTCATCTAAAAGAAGCTGTTCTATTAAAGCAGATGTAACCAATCTTCAAATATCTAATTTTTAAAATCTGCAGCTTTCACTAAAATAAGACTTAGTAATCCTTCTTCTTTAATGGGGTGACAACACTTTGTCTTAGTCTCCCAGTTCTCCTCCTGTGTTGTTGCTCTTGAGGGCAAAGGTCCTCACATCTTTTGGGAAGACAGGAAAGCCAAAAAATAGACTAACATTTAAATGTAAGGATAAAAAGCCCACTGAAAGTAAAGTAAGTATCAGATGCACCCACATAAACGTTGCTCTCTTTAGGAAGAAGTGCATGGAAAGAGAAACTGAGAATTTTTGGGGCAAATACATCCTAGATGCCAAGAGTATTTTTTATAATAGATACAAAATAACATCTTTCAGCATCTATTTTTTTTCGGATCTGGGAATCTGGTCACATAATATCTCACAAAGGAAGATTTTACTAAATGCAAAGAAGCTGTTCACTTTGCAATGTTATAGCATCCAAGCAGCAGGAAGTAGTGCCTTGGCATGGCAAACAGTACCCCTGGTAGCATGGGGGTTAATGAGCTTGACCCTTTCATAGAGATCTGTACCCCGCATTTTCAGGACTGAAATTGTGACACAGGGAACCTAGGAACCTAGCCTGGAAGGTAACGGAAGAGAGAGGGGATGTAAGATCCACCACTTTGACGTCACTTCTGGGCACCTGTGTTCTACTCTGGCTCCGTTCCCCTTCCACAGACGTTCCATCCAGGTCCTACGTTCCATGCTGTTCCCGGCAGCGTAGCCGTCCTCTCTGGTGCTTCCTCCTGTGGCTCCCTTCTGCTGGTCAGTTGGGATCCCTTCCATTCAGCTGCATATTGGATTACCTCTGGGACTACCTGACGCTGAACTTTCCATCCCACTCACCATGACAAGCCTTGTTTTATTGTACTTCTAGTAGGTGTATTTTATCTTTTTGGGCAATTAAAGTCTAGTGAGACCCGTAGGCGAAAATGGACGGAGGAGCTGCATGACTAGGGGAGGAACAGAGTCAGGGAATGGTCAGCTAGGTCAGTGGTGGGGGCAGGGATGTAGACCCTACCTGCTTGGAGGCAGAAGTTAGAATGGGCAAGGTCCAGAGGAGAGGGTCTTGCGTAGGGGGCATATTCTTCAACATTGCAAGGAGTTAGGGGTAGTGACAACTTCCCACCCTCCCGCCCTGGTGTTAGGAGTTAGCGCACTGGACAGGTAGTGGGCGTATTGGTGTCTCTAGTGTTTAGTGATTTTGTTTTGTTTTTTGATGTTTTTGCTTTTTCAAAAAAAAAATTGCAATAAAATAAGACAAAAGAGAAAACTAAACACAAAAAAAAAAACATTGTATATGGGTATAATTTACTGACTGGTGTATATTGCTCAATTTTGTCACAGCACTCGATGGTGCAAGGGGTCTTTGGTGGGTCAGTGAGGAATGACATGTTTCCACTTGGTTAGCGGTGGTTCTCCCAGGAGCTAGGTCCCCTAGGGGAGGGGAATATGGAAGTATGTGGAATGTCGGAGCGTCTTCGAGCCGGTTGGGGCACGGCTGAGGGCATAGACCATTCCAGATATAAATTGTGCCTTAAAAGACACCCAAAGACCTCTTGTTGTTGGGCATTACTTTGCACTTACGGGTATGTTTTACGTGATGTTATTTTATTCTTTGGTTAATAAAATTTGGCTGCTGTGGCCATATAAAACCCATGTCACTCAGTCTGTGTCTTTAATTTAATGTTAAGGACCAAGGTTGATGAAACCTTTAGTCATTTGTTTTCTGCACTTAGAGGTGCCTTCTTTTTGTGTTTTCTTTACCAGAGATTTGCTTTACTCTTGGAGTGCTGCCCAAGTATTTTGAGACATCTGTTTGCCTGATTTACATCCACCCCATACTGCGGACATTATCTCTGGATAGTCCTGTCATCCAGAACGCCCTACATTATTTTACTTTGTCCATGTGATGGCGCACCTTGGCGCCCCAGATGTTTTGGAACTACATTTCCCATGATGCTCATGCACTCTGCAGTGTAGTTGAGCATCATGGGAAATGTAGTTCCAAAACATCTGGGGTACCAAGGCTCACCATCACTGATGTAAAGTATTCAAGCTCGTTAGCAAAGAGAAGGTGTGCGGTTACATGAAGGATTACATCACTGGCACACAAATCTGAGGACCTACAGAAAGTTAAAACAGCTCTGAAGTAGTGGAGCTAAGAGTGTTCTGTAAAGATTTTCAAACTAAATTGGAGGCCTGGGTAAAATGATGAAGCAATTGCATCAAACATGATGGGGACCATGTGAATGGGTAACATTGAGTAGAGGAATTTATAGGCTTCCTGTTTCCATCAATGCATAATTACACATTCAATATCTCAACTTACTGTATGTAATTGGAATTGTTTTTTTAGCTCTGGTTCACACCAGTCTGGTTTTAAATCCGTATGGCTTGTGACTTAATTTAACAGAAGTCAATGTAAGTTACAATGCAATAGCAGAAAAGTAGTGCAAGAACTTTTTCTAAAGTCGCTTGAGTTGCAACAATTTGAATGGTTCCATTGGCAAAAATAGGGTGTGACGTGTCATGCGATTTTGAACTGTCAAATTGAATGACAAATTGCATTGGTGAAGACGAGGGCTAAATGTTGAATATATTTTTATTGGAACTGAGAAAGCTACTTGGATTAGTGGGAAAATGTCTTAAAAATTACAGAAGTCCATTTGAAGTGACTAACTACTATATCTATATTATCTACACCAGCCTTTCTCAACCTTTTCAACACAGAGGAACCTATGAAATACTTTTCCGGGCTCAGGGAACCCTTGCTAAAAATTTCTACATCTACAACTCATCATGGTACATTAGTGTGAAGGTCAGTGGGCAGAATGCTCCTTATATTTGTGGTCATTGGGAATAATTACTTTACTGATTGCTAAAAAGATCAATGGTGACAGTGGGAACTTATCTGAGAAGCAGAAATTGTTTCTTGTTCAAGGAACCCCCTAGCAACCTCTGGAAGAACCCTAGTTGAGAAACCTTGCACTATACAATGACCTGGACAGTTCTAAAACCACTCTTCCTATAGTAAACCTGCACCATTCCAATTTAGAGAAAGCCCAAACTTCACAAGGACTTCAGGGGGTACCTATTTGGTTTTGTCTCTAGCCTCAACTTTGCAGATTAGAAGATGTTCACACTCCAAGTAGATGCTCTAGCAGTCCAACTTTATTTAATAAAATAAAGGAATATAGAAGCAAAAACTCTCTGTCACAATTCACACAAAGTCCCTTTTGATCTCAGAACACTGCCTAGCTTGAAACCCAACGGAGATTTCATCCTCCCATGTGCCCTTATTTCCATTTGTTAGTTCAGCACTTTTACATTCTGCTCTTTCTTAGCCATTTTTCACATGTTTCATTGAACTTTGTTAGCGTAATAAAAGCTGTAAAATTGAATTTTGAGGAGAAGAAGTGCAGCTTTACAGTACTATAAATTCAATCTATCTAATTACCTGTACTTGTAATACAAGCCTTCTATCCTTCCTATGAATGGGTTTGCCACTTTTAATCTAATTCATCACTTTTGCCACCAATTATTTTTTCAAATTCTGCACTTTTGTGCTCAACATTCTTAGACTCCTTCAACCTTTTTATTCGCTAGCCTGGAGGCTGCCACTTTATAAATATTGGAGAAAATAGCAGGTGAATTCAGTCAGTAATTTGGATAAACTGATTTATTTTGACTTTTCTCTATCAACAGTAGAAAATGAGCTGAATGATTTCAACAAATTGATTCTGGCATACGATTACTTATGTGACTGTTAGCAAAATTTTGCTGAAAGGATAATGCCGCGTACACACGGTCGGACTTTTCGTCTACAAAAGTCCAACGGACGCTGACGGACTAAAGCTGGCTGGTAATCCGATCGTGTGTGGGCTGCTTCGGACTTTCAACGTACTTTTTTAGCCTCAAATCCGACGTACTTTAGATTTGAAACATGCTTCAAATCTTTACGTCGTAACTACGACGGACCCCGAAGTCCGCTCGTCTGTATGCTAGTCCTACGGACAAAAAAACGACGCATGCTCATAAGCAAAAACTAAACGGAAGCACTCGGTCTAGTAAAACTAGTGTTCGTATTGTAGGTAGCACATTCATCACGCTGCAAAATCTGTGATCGTTGAATGCAGCGCATTTTATTTCTTCTTTACGAATGCTCTAAAGAACGAAGGTGTTTTGCTGTTCATAATCAGAGTTCTCCCAAACTGATTTCTGAATTCTTTTTCTCTTTGATCTCATGAATGATATAGTATGCTTTTTATAAACAATGTTTCCATACTAATAATACTTTTTCCCTTTTTTTTTTTTTTTTTTTTTATGTTTGTAAAGTTACCACAAAGAACCCATTATTCTTTTTTATTTTTTTTCTAGTGATTATTTTTTAATTTTTAGATAAAGTTAACCCAAAGCACCGTTTTTGTTTATGTATATATATTTTTTTCAAGACTTACCACTTGAACATTCTTAACATTAGTAATGTATTTTTGGTGTGTTTTTTTAAAACTCAATGAGATTGTTGTCCCTTGTTAATTTAACATTGTGTGTAAAATCAATGATTTCAAAGAAAACACATAAAAGTCTTTTGCTAAACTCAAAAAAGATCCATTTATTCATGGTCAAAATAAAATAAAGAGGAAGTCAACGCTGGAAAAAGTCGGTGTACAAGAAAATTGGGATCTTGAGGAGTCCATATAAGAGGGAGCACAATCTGGTCCAAGAATCCCAGAGATCAACAGCACCAGCAGATGATCTAGATGTCCCCAGACTGTGGTACTACAACAGCCTGCGTCTTCTGTCAGACCAGACTGAACCCAGGTCATCACTTTCTTCTCTTCCCTGCAGCCTTTCCTCCACGCTGCCCTGCAGCCTTCCCTGCAGCCTTCCCTGCAGCCTTCCCTGTAGCCTTCCCTGTAGCCTTCTTTTGAGGCTGTGGCTCTGGTGTTTCAGTTGTGGCAGGAGGAGGAGGAGGAGGAGGAGGAGGAGGGGGGGGGGCTGCCTCATGTAGTTGGGTGTTTTTGGTTAGCGTGCCCTGCAGCCCCTTATGGATTGTTTCCCCAAATAGGCGCTCACAAATGAGGCGCTGCTCCCAATCCATCTGAAGAAGCCTGCTGGCTAAGTAGCAGCCATAGGCTTCTTCCGCTTCGGGGGGGCTTGTTAAAAAACGGGTGGCCTGTTGCATGAGGCGCAGGGACGCGTCCTGTGTGACCATCCCCTTCCTGGCCCTTTTTTTGGGAAGGTGGAGGGGAGGCACTTGGGATTGGGTGAGGCTCCTACTGGGCCCAGCCACCTCACTTGGCCCAGCCACCTCACTTGGCCCAGCCACCTCACTGGGAGCAGCCACCTCCTGCCTGACACTGGGCCCAGCCTCCTCCAGGATGATGGTGAATCCGGCCTCCTCCAGGCTGTCCATGGGCCCGGTCTCCTCCTGCGTGCCACTTTCCCCACATTCCTCCTGGATGGACTCATCCTGTGTATAAAAAAAGGACAATAGTTTTAGTTTCTTTTTTTGGGTTCATCAATGACACACAGTTTGCTTCTCATGACTAGCAAATTCAATGTGAATACATCTCTTTAATAAAAGAGTCTAATCAGACACCCTAATTATTTCAAGCAGGTGCCAAACATATTTAGTCACTACTATCATTTGATATGTATACACAATTTGGAGTGCTAAATTATTTGAGACAATTATAACATCCAGTTAACATCATTAATATTAGTACAGTAAATCTTTGTTAAAATAATTTACCTGACTCCAGATGGTCATATCCGGTTCATCCAGGATGGAAGACCCAGCTTGCTCCTCATCAGCCTCTGCTGGGGTGGAGGGAAGGGTGGAGGGAAGGGTGGAGGGAAGGGTTGAAAGTGATGCCCTGGCTTCATTCTGGTCATCAAGAAAACGGAGTTGATTGTAGTACCACAGCCTGGGTACATAAACATCATCTGCTGATGCTCCTGATCTCTTTGATTCCTGGATCTTCCTATGCTCCCTTTTATACATGTTCCTCAAGACCCCAATTTTCTTGTACACTGTCTCCATTGTTGCTCCCGGGATGGTCTCCTGGACAAAGGACAGAAGTCTCTCCAGCGTTGACTTCCTCACATGCTTGTTATAATACTGAGGGTGTTTCACCTCCCACAAATTCCTCATCTC